>KZ308359.1:690337-725197 GCA_000376725.2 Ladona fulva | reverse complement strand
GTATTTAAAAAATATATATATTAAAAGTTTAAAAAATCCAAAATAATAACAGAAAAAATATATAAAAAAGAAAAAAAGAAAAGTTACAAAAAAGGTGGCACCACCGAATTGATATGAAGATAAATATTAAGATTCACTAGGACATAGGCTAGATTTTTTTCCAAAAATTATACTCCCCTGAATAATGTTCCTGGCTTGGGAACAAAGAACATGCAAAAAAGACTGAGATGCCATTCACTGGTAACGGTCAACAGCACTTTATCACAACGACGAGAAGTATATATACTTGATTGAAAGATAAAATTAGCTATTTATTGTGCACACGTGCAGTTGTTTCTATCTGTTCCGATATGAAAGAGTTTGAGCTCGAATTAATATCCCGTCAAAGAAATCTCTATGAGTTAAGAAACAAAGCAGTGGTCTATCACGGTTTTTCTTTTGCGTCGATGTCATGAACTCATACCCTTATGCTTATTTAAATATGCATATTTTAGCATTTTCTCTGATGTATTGGAATATAAGCTGTTTGTGTCTATTCTTCTCCATGAATCTTCGAAAGTATTCTTCTGCAAAGTGTTATTGAAACTTTAAGATGCACCTAAATTACAAGATTCGCGGAACGAATTCTTGAATATCTCCTCGATAATTATCATATTTTTGCATCGACTTGTTAAACCCACGCTTGACCGTTTGGATTGGCTCAAGAACACCGCGATACGGTCGAGCTGCAAAATGGAATTCCATCTATTCAGGCTGAAGGAAGCAAAACGCTGGTATTAATTAAGGCTCAGGGTATGGCATGGAATCATAATGATAGCCATTTAAAGCGGCCTAAGCTGTGGAATTCAGCTTCTTTCACCTCCTTAGATTTATAACAGATCAATCCTTCGGCATACCGAACGCCGACGCCAATTACATTAACCGATCGGTCGCAGGAATTTTCATCGTCGGAAATCCTTACGGATCGCGCGAGACAGATAATCCTTCTCGGCTTAATGTGAAGTTCTTGTAAAGATGCAAGAAACGAGAGTTTTCTGTCGGAAATTTCAATGCTTCGGTTGCACGTTGATAGCGCGAGAAGATTCGCTGCATTTGCATCACGTTTTAAGGGAATTTTCCCACGATGCCGGAAGGATACTGGTGGGTAAGAATTGCTATCCCGAGAACATGCATTTAAGATCGAGTTTCAACTTCTTACTGACATTTGCGCTACAGGTTAGGTTGTGTTGATACCGAAATAAAGTGAAATTTTGTCTGAATTCGTTGTGTAATACTTGTCATCTGGATCTAGACACTTTCCAAGAGGGGGTTAAGACAATGTCCTAACGGAATCGTCTCCTATTGACGACATGCCCATTTTTCATGGTAAATGTAGCAGATGTATAGTATTCGTGAAAAATATTTAATTCCAAAGCCTAGCTAGATCCTAGATAAATTGCTAGTTCTGCAAAATCATCAACGAGGGGGTTGATCGCCCCCTCCGCCTCGCTAATGTCTGGGTATGTAATGTGTTATTATTCATAAAAAAACTTATACGGTAAACAGGGTTAAAACGTTCAATACCCTATTGTTTTTCATTTTGTTCAAATTATAATTTTCATTCGCAAAGAGAGGCACAAAGATTTTTGCTTATTACAGCTTCATGGAGAACTTTAATTTACTTTTTACCTTCGTTAATTCAGCTACCTTTAGTGGCATTAAGAGGTTGTAACAATATCTGCTTGATCGTCTATGCTTACTTTCCTTTATATCCACTTATGTAGGTATTACGTTTTATAGTTTCAAAATTGATTTCCGGCCTTATTTATGTTACCGACTTCGATGACGGAATAGTTATTGCGCTGGTCTTCGCACACCAAGGCCCCGAGTTTATGTCTCGGCCAAGCAGGTTCTTCCCTTGAGCAGGCCGAGCACGGTTGTTTGCGTTCACCACACGTATTTGCACAGATATTGATTTTTAAAACGGTTAAAATTGCAAAAAATCTGTTTTCGTTAAAAAATATATCGTTTTATTTATGGAAGGATACGGTTGAGCGGATAAGCGGAATTGTTATTTTTGTTCAAAGGTGGTATTGAAAGGTAGCAGNTAATTGGTTCTAGCATCTATTTCCATTAACACATTGACTGGCAGCAGTAGCAGAGTGGTTAGCGTTCCAACACTAAGGTCCCGGGTTCGAATCCTGGCTAGTCGGAATTTTCCGATTAGGTAATGGTTGTGTGTGTTTGTGAATAGTAATAACTATTAAAATGGATGTAATTGAGGGTGACCTGTTTCCATTAGAGAAGTTATTATTATTATTTTGATAATTTTTCTCGTCTAACTTTTAGATTCCTTCTTCATGTAATGGAACCTAAGTTCAAGTCACATAAGTGCATATTGGTATTTAGAAAGGATCGGACTATGTTACATGTCCTAAGGATTATTGACTTTTGTATTATTTGGTGTAAATTAGTGTTTAGGTTAATTTTTTCATGTTTTCTACAAAGGTATGAGGCGTGATTCCTGTTGTTGATATAACTATAGGTATGATTGTTACTTTCTCTTGTCGCCATATTCTTTTTATTTCTATTGCTAGTTCCTTATATTTCTCTATTTTTTCATTGTATTTTGCTATTATATTGTTATTTAATGGGACTGCTATATCTATTAGGTAGGTTGTCTTCTTTATTTTTTGTCCTGCAATGTTATATCTGGTCTATTGTAAGGTATTGTTTTGTCTGTATGTATGGTGATGTCCCAATATAACTTGTACTGTTCATCTTCTAAATAAACAGTACAATAATAATAATAATGACCATTATTATTATTATTACAACATTATTTGCTGTTATATGTGTGAATAAAACGACATATTTAGGAAAGATTATGATGTGAAATTGATATTTGGCAAACATAAGTAAAGAATTAGGGTTAACTCAAGACGAGAAAGAAACAATTTTCAGAGGGTTCAGTCGAAGTTATTTATGTTGCAGTAGAATTTTTATCAGAAACTTTCATGTTTAGTTGCGAAAATAGTTTCATGCAAATCGTATCATTTTAAGTTATGCAAATTGCGATGATAATGATACTCGAAAGTAACGTGAACAATTAATTCGTGACAATTTCCTATATCAGCATACGGAATATGTATAATTAATTGTTACTGATGTTTTGTGACCTATGTAAGCTGGGGAAAGAAGTCATTAAACGCTGATTTTTCAAAGTCCTTCAAAATAGTTTTTAACTGCAAATCAGGAAATGTATGGTTTTGGTATTTTATTTTAAGGGGCGACAAATTATGTTTGCACCCGGGCGGCAGATATGCCGGGCGCGGCTCTAGTGCACGATACGGAGTATTTGTTGATAGATAATGAATGTTTACTCCCCATCACGCAGTAGTTCTTAATCCTGAGATTTAGAGAATCACAATCCTGCCGCTGCCGTTGTTACGGATAACGCGTTGGTTGCAGTGAGTAAATCATTTAGAGAATCTTACTGCGGACGACTGGCAATTTCGCGCCGTGATATCTCCCGGCTTCGCAGAATTTTCCCGTCTCTCATATCTCTTAGTGGAAGGAAAGGCGGAGATTCCAGTCGCCCGTCTTCCTTTCCCTTTCTCCTCCCTGTGCCCTCCAACATCTTCGAACGTTGCCCTTTACAAGTCTTGGTCCACGATAAGATGGCTACTCATCCTTGACCTTTGGAAAAACGGCATGCCGCATTACTGGATGGGGACGGAAAGTGGCAGGCATTCACAAGGCGAGAGAGGAGGAGGTTTTTAGATAAATGGGAACAAGTGTTGTTTTAAAGAGGGGGAAGGTTGTTTTTTGTGACGGGACGATGGAGGGATCGGAAGCACGGTGGCATTTCAATACACGTGGCTTATTCTCTCTGGGAATATGAGGATTCTCAAATATTCCTCTCAGCTCGCGTGCATTCCTGTTTTTAAAAGCCCTGGTACGAGTGATGCCGTTTAAATACCCTTGCCTCCTAATGTTCGAGATATCGATGTCCGATCATCGATTTTTCACCCGTCGATCTCCTGTACGTCGATTATACAAGCGTCGATCTTCGAAATTTCAACGATTCCGATCTCAGAAAGGAGAAATTCTGATTTTTTTCGCTTTTGATGCGTCTTCCTCTTGTTGTTTTTGAACACGTGGAAGTTGTGTTGCTTTACCGCACAATTTCTAGACTGCGTGCTTTGTAAGTGGAATTTTGGTTGCCGGATACGCAGTCAGTCTATTGGTAACAGCCAGCCTATCTGCCGCACGGGTGCGAGTATAATTTGCCGCCACTTAAAATTAAATACCAAAACCATACATTTCCTGAATTGCAGTTAAAAATTATTTTGAAAGACTTTGAAAAATCAGTGCTTAATGACTTCGTTCCCAAGCTTACATAGGTCACAAAACATCAGTAACAATTAATCATGCATATTCCGAATCCTGACATTGTAAATGTTCGTTATAAGTTAATAGTTCGCATTACTTTTGATTATCAATAGCTTAGCAACAATAGTCTCCGGGGGCTCGTGGTTTGCCAAGTGGACAACGCGTTCGACTTCAGTGAAAGCGGTCCCGGGTTCGATTTCCGGTGGGAGCCTACGTGCGAAATGATCTAAGTTGTTTAAGCACTTTTAACAATACTATTACTACCATTAGTCTCCGGAAGTGTCAATAAAACACGGAAAGTTTTTTACAAATTAGGAAAGATTTTGATCAAATCTCTAATAAATATATATTCCAANTAGCAACAATAGTCTCCGGGGGCTCCCGGTTTGCCAAGTGGACAACGCGTTCGACTTCAGTGAAAGCGGTCCCGGGTTCGATTTCCGGTGGGGGCCTACGTGCGAAATGATCTAAGATATCGAAGCACTTTTAACAATACTATTACTACTATAAGTCTCCGGAAGTGTCAATAAAACACGCAAAGTTATTTACAAATTAGGAAAGATTTTAATCAAATCTCTAGTAAATCCCAAAACCAGAAGAGGATTTATTGATACCGAATCTTCGATTAAATTCACTACACAATTATTCCTTTCTTGTCGTCAGTTATCCGTAATTCTTCCTCTAAACCTTTGCCAGTCTTTAATTACACCTCATAATCTTTCCTTGATAAGTGGTGTGTATCACAGAGAAAGCAATTAATAATGCCGTTGTAATAATAATAATGGTTGTCTACGCTCCAGTTGCCGCACTTAAGATGCCGCCGCCCGGGTGCGATGCACCCCTTGCACACGTAGGATTGGCGGCGTCTAAAATTTCAGTGTTGCATCTGTTTGGCTACTGGATGTTTATCGTTGTCAAAAATTCTTCCTTGGTGTTTTTGGAATCTGAATTAATGAAAAGTAACACACAATTCGTCATTATGCACTGAAGATTAATTGAGAAGCTAGTCTTTACCAAATTCAGCCCGAAGTTCTCTATACAGGTTTGAACATTAAATCCTGACACAAGTGTTAACTGTCAAAGCCACCTAAGAATGAATGAGGCTTCCTAAGAACGATGAGTAGGTAGTGGAGTAGTTCGCCCTCGTTTTCCTCACCGAGCCAGAATGCTATACGTGGACAAATTCTAAGTAAGTGTAGACCAATAATCCTATGTGTAACACTATTCAAAGATTTCCAAATTTTGAATGACCGAAATGAATGCTTTTACTGAAAGATTTACGTATCAAAACCATGAGAATGAACTCGTCAAGATATGATATCATGAACTTGAGCAATAAACCCATGTTAAATGCAAGTAAATTAAAATACCATCTTTTTAACTGGAGGAATGGACGTTATTCTGTAGAGGTGCAGTTGAGCCACGCCAGTTATATGCAGTTAGTACTGCTAGTGTACAGATTTCCGCTATTGACGTCTAGAAATACCTTTCGATTGCCACGGTACACCTGCAGTATACTAATTACAACCCGTGAGTCTTCACAGGGACTGCTTGACAGCGAGATTAAATCCTCTCTGAATTTATACTTTCCTTTATCTGCAAGCTTTAAAAGCTCTTTCTTCCTTGGGTTTTCCCAAGGAAGACGGAGGATGCTTTGGAGAGATAGAGAGAGAGAGAGAAGCGATGGCGCCTGGTGAACTCTGGCAAAAAAGTAACATCGCGGATTGCGCAACTCTTTAGAGTTGCGCTGGGAAAGATGACCGCAAGAGAAATCGAAAATGAGATCCGGTTCTATTGACTGATGTCGAGTATCTTTTAGCTTTTATAGGCGTTCGTTCTTAACACAAGACATTTTTAAGGGATTGACGTATGCGGGCGCCTTAGATGAACATGATACCACCTCTTGATGAATACAATATTTTTCTTCTGTCTTTCGATCAAAAGAGGAAAGGAGAAGACGAATCTTTCATTTACTTTTGTCTCAATCTGCTCATGGAAGTGATAATATGAAAGCTACTGGGGTATGAATGTTGCGGCATAACGGTATTTATCTTGGTCATACCTTATTATTATTTCTTTATTTGTAAATATTCCATTAATTTTGCTATTTTATTTATATTTTATTATTATTATTATTATTTACTCTTACGGCGAGATTAAGCCAAAACGGCCTCTCTCCCACCTAATCTCTGGAGATATTACATGTTAATTATATTACACTAATAGCAAAAAATAATTTACTAAAATTAACGTAAATCTAAAATAAATAGTCAAAATATTTTTTAATATGACAAACAGAAGTACAAGAAAAATGCTACACACGGTGCATACAAATTGCGAATACGAACAGGTAGACAGTAAAAAAACAAAACTAATTCATATAACTAGATATAGAAACATATAAAAACAAAGATTTTGGTTGTTGGGAAAAACTCAACTGAAAGTTTAGTGAGGTTTGGAGAAAAACCCACGATGTGGGAAAACACCCACACAAGAAGGGGGGCGAAAAGAAACGCGAAAACGCAGAGGAACATATATTTTATTCATTTCGATTGAGAAATATACGTTTCCACTGGTATAATTTAGAATTAGAATTAGGAAATGTATTTTACTCAGAACGAGGCCCTACAGATACAAGTATACCTGCACCTTAAAACCCAAGGATAAACAGAAGCGAAAAATAGCGGTATGACTGGGACTTGAACCCAGATCTCCCTCTTTTCGACAGGTATTCCAACCACGAAATTGCAATGACCTGTCAGTTCCACTGTTAACGGAGTGCTTTGAAAGCAAGGCTTTTTATCCTTATCTCTTTTTTTTACTTTTCCTTATCCTCTCTCATTTTCCTGCTCGGCATTAACCTCTTCGTGTTTTGCCGATTTTATCACTTGTGACGTGCGTAACTGTTCACTACTTCCTTATCCGGCGTTGTTTTGACGCCGTCGCGGTTCTAAGGTTATAAGGAGTTGATTCGGCACTGCCAAGCCTCCCTATGTTAGCACCAAATCAGGGAATGAATAGCTAGCGGAAGTCAAGTACGTTGAGATTTTTTGGTATTGTGGCAAAAATATAAAAGATAATAACTGAATAAATACAGAGTGTGTACATTTAGGATCGTGGCCGTGAGATGAGATGGCGAGGATTACTACTTAGCTGGCTGAGATTATTAAAAATAAAAAATCGCCGTTTAACACTTAATGAACATATGTGATAGTGAATCTGCAGAGTTATCCACAACAAAGAGTGATTATGGCTCTCGATCAGTCTGTCTGTCAATGTAGTATTCTACCCGAAGGCCGATTGAGACTCACTACATACCGTTAGCTACCAAGAGCTAAGAGAGGGGAGGTAGGCTTATTGGGCAGAATGAGGAGAGAGACAGTTTGACCAGGCTTGCCTCACCTATTAGAGTTCAAGAAAAGCTCCAAAAAGCCATTGTTTGCGTGCAAACTAACCGTTGAAAATTTTCAACCAGAAGGGATTAGGGTTCTCAGTGGTCGCGCTTTGCAACTATTGTTCTCAATACCTTCGGCAGCCACTTTGCCATCTTCGGGAGAGAAGGATGACTGTCAATAATAATAAGTTATTGCCACATTTCCTTTCCTCACCTAGCCAGAAATCTATAACCGGAAGAAGTCTACATAATTAAAGGGCATTGAATCTACAAATAACACTCTCTGTTGCATTTTACAAGGAGGGACTTTCATTAATGACTACTTATTATCATTCATACCTCAGTATCTTTCATATCATCACAACCATGAACTAGAATAAGACAAAATTAAGTAACAGATATTTTTCTATATCCTATATCGAAAGAAAAATGAAAGATATTTAATCAGACAAGATATGATAGCAGGAAAAGATACCCTATCATTAGCTTCCAGTAACTTTGGAGAAGGAATGAGAGAGTGAGGTAATTTGCCCGTTTTCCTCACTGAGCGAGAATGCAATGATTGGATAAAGTCCACATAGGTGCAGCACAATTAGTCTTGAATGGCACTTTTCAAAGCATTAAAGTTAATGAGTATACTCAATGAATGCTATCATACACATCTCTCATAGCTCGGTAATTCCATTATATCACAATGCAAAGAGCAAGGTTGACTAAAGTAAATTAAATGTACTTCATCATCAATAATTATTAACCGAAAGATTGGTTCACTGTATTCACATAGTGATCTGCTCAAATCAAAATGCTTCGTTTTTTAATTCTGTCGGCTTTGGTGGTGCAAGGTTTTGCATGTTAGTTCTGCAATATGGTCCTTCGTTTGATAAATTAGGCATAAATCGTTGTGAGAGTGACTTGAAACATGCTATTTAATTGTAGGAATGTTCCCTAAAAACTCAGGTCCGCCTAATAAAGTCGTCATTACTATAATCCCTAGATTTAAAACTCACTACCACCTGTCTCTGGTAAAAATGATGTAATTTTTCCCTTATTAGTTATGTCTCCATTCAGTTCTGTCTTCAGGACATGCAGCACATATGACCATTCAATTTTCCTCACTTTTTATCAATGTTTTCGTAGATTCAATCTCCTCATCCATTTCCCATAGTTCTACTTTCTCTCAGAAATAATTTCTCGGTCCGTCCATTTCACTTGTAGAATTCTCTGCAGTGTCACATTTCCATTGAGTCGTGTTACATGGAAACAAATTACTTGATCCTCGAACAGTTTGGCAGGGCTCAGAAATGGCTTTTTTTCTAATTTGGTTCGTCCTCGTTTGTTAGACTTTATTTTTAACACGCTTTTTAGGGGAACGGAAGTAGGAATCGCCAAAATTTTGATTGCGGACGTCGCGTTTCTTTTTTTTTATCTCCGCCAAACGCGCAGCTTCCAGTATCGTTCGCTGCCTCCGGTTTCTCCGATTTGAATGAATGGACCCGTAGGACTCAAGAACTCCAGGATTCAGTCATGCTGATTGCGCGAAAGATGTACTCAAAAGATACCGAGAATTTAATAAGAAAAAATGGTTGGTAGTGCTCCACCATCTCACGTGAACGGTTTCGGCTTTAATTTCTCGGCAATCTCAAACTGAGGGAAGGAAATTAAATATGCTTTATTTAATCACAATATATATACTATACGACCATGATTCATGGCATCACCTCCTGGCATGATCATTTAGTTATGATAAATTTTCCTTCATGCACATTCACTATCAAAGCTTTCGCTACAGAAGATGTGCTATATTTTCTACAAAATATTTGCTTATCTAATAAACATAATCGAAACATTAGTCGTTACTGAAATTTATTTAGCGAATCTACAATTGACAATGTTTGGGAATTCTGAAGCGATTACTTAGTAACAAAGCATTTGTGTAGCGTACTACATTTACTGCAAATTTCTGCAAGGAAACATTCTTGTAGCAGTTTTAATTCTGCAAATATGTATTGTCGCCTCTTCATGTCATGAACTATTTAAATATTCATTATTTCCCATCAGTTATAATATATATTTATTACCATTATTTATTAGTAAGTTTTTTGTGATATTTTGCTTTAAACATTATTTTTGTGCAGGGCTGTTTCGATTGGTGAGGCGTCGAGGCAACCGCCTCAGGCGCCTATCGCAGTGAGCACCAAATTCAATTTTAGAGTCCTTATTTTCTTGATATTCGAAGTTTAGTTTTGGAAATAATATGAATTTCTGTAAGGAGAGACAAAATAGAATGGATATGAAAAATATTGACATGATTGGAACTCGAACCCACTTTTCGGGAAGGTCTTCCAACCACTAAGCTACTATTCCGGCTCAGTTTACCTTTAACAGTGCAGAATTGAGTTGGAGTGGTAGTTTAGCGATTACGAAACCCGTGCAGAAGGTGGGAGACCTCGATTACCTTGGAGTCCTGGGTTCAAGTCCCACTCATGTCGACATTTATCGCATCTTTTTATCCTCTGGTTTATAGCCGCGTGACTTTCCGTGCTTTGTGAAACATCTCTCTCACACTTAAAGGAAAAAATTGTTGATCTATTTCCTTTTCTGATAATTTCCACTAAATTCAAAATCAACAAAATCACGTGAGAATAAAAATACCACGTTAGGGGTACGATATCTCGCCTAGGGCGGCAAAATGGCTCATCACGACCGTTTCTGTGTATTGTTCACATATGTATTCTCGTTCATACGACTATTATTTCCTGAAGCTGGGAGCACCTCTTTGTGGTACAAGAAAACTAAATTCAGCCACTCTAATTTTCTGAATTATGTTTCATTGAATGAAAGGTGAACCCAAGAACATGTTTATCATGATAATCTACATGGATATTACCATTTTTTCTTCCATGGTAAAGGTTTCTTCATCCCCATCTGGGTAAAAGAAATAAGATACGATGACCCTAGCACTATGAGTAAATCAAAAATAATTTGTTGGGGAGGAGGTTTCTTTTCGCCATAATTCGTAATTTACGTTTCCTCCAGCTTTAAGGTATTAAAAGTTTTGATAATTATTGCGCATTCGAAGGTAAAGCGTGAGAAATTTTCTTCATCTCTAGTCTTCCATCTTGATGAAACCTTTCGCACGATCAATGCGATTTCGTTCTTAATCTTTTACCAATTTTCTATCTTCTCTTTTGTCACTACGGAAAAGAGTGGGTTTCCCACGCGCAGATCTTTCGGTCATCAACCTTTCCCAAAGTTCCTCTCACCAACAATAGTCGTGCGCAAAAACCGACTGAAAGGGAAAACATTCGTAATATTCCCAATGAAATAAATGCTCTAAGAAATATTAGAATTTCGTTACGCCCATAGAATAAATGAATTTCATATGAGTAGTAATTTATTTATAGAGTTANATAAAAAAATGGTGTAAATAACAAAAATATCAAATAATATAAATATTAACTGTATACACTAGAAAAATCCAACAAATAAAATAAACCATAATTTAAGCACGCAGTAAAATTCTATGCAAAGTCAAGTAAATGCAGAGAAAATGACAGTATCTCAGTACAATATTAAAGAGTATGAACGATCTCAAGCCAATCAATTTCCAACAGAATTCCATAACTGCACAGCATACTCAAGGGACGTGAAGATTCTTTCCAACTGAATATCCGAATCAATAATTTGTGAAGTTCTATGCGTCATGACGGTAAAAACGTCATGGGATCGGAAGTTCTCGGACTTGGAGAGAAAATTGGCAGCTAGGAAAGAAAGAGGACCATCATCTCTCACGGAGCGCAAACCGTGCTCAGAATTGAATGGGACGAACGCCAGAACAAATCAGCATTTGGGTCGCAAGCATTCAAGAATATGAATCCTCGAGCATTATGCTTTGCGGTTCTTGGCGACATGAACAGCAGTGGAAACACTCAAAAGAAGGGAAAAATATGACGTCATGGGAAAACGTTTCGAGGAAAGTATGTAAGATGTGTATTGATATGCCAGCAGTGGATAACAAATACGATGGACGATATATACAATAAATTACCAAATTTCTAGTAATTGAAGCCTAGAATGTTATAATTCGGACTCTAATTTGTTGTAGGTTTCCGTTATAAAGAACTAGCTGAAGTGCCCGTTGATTCTCAACGGGGAAAATAAACATATGATTAAATATAATATTTCTGTCGGGTAGATGCATAGATGTAGATTTACTCAACGAAAAGAACATTTAGAATCTTCATCATTTTGCAATCTGTTGGCAAAAATGAGTTGAATTAATAAAACACTATGAAATAGTCGTATGTTCCTTCGATTCGTCAGTGCAAATCATTCACAACTGCAAATGCTAGAATCACATACGATTTCCTCCTCTTCACATAGTCCATCATTAATTCATGTCATGTATTTAACATTGCCCTAAGTTACTTATGAATTATTAGGGGAAATGCATTGGCTGCACTCAACAACGAAATTAGTCGTCAGGGGGACGGTTTGTTTACAGCCTCAGAAATTTAAGAAAAGTTCCGTTTATTTTGTCAGAAACTGCGAGAATTTTGATCAGAAAACAATATTCGACGACCAAAGTATAGGTATATGCATACATCTTACAAGTCCATAATAATGCTCAGATAAGACATTCCGATTCCGCTTTGATCACTCAAACAGCGAGTAGACTGTGATGCATAAAAACAAATGCTATCGATATGACTTTTTTGTGAGCTGTTTCGGTCGGTTGGGAGATTAATCTACGGAACGAATCGGGTGATAAAATGGTACTCAGTATCCTTTCTGAGGACGAGGGGGTTTTGAGGAAGTTTTTTTCAGTGTCCACATATTTTTCCATATAGTAGAGATTATTCGTATTACCGTAATTGCACGAAATTTAGATTAATCCAAATAGAAGATGATCTCTTTGTGACTACTCAGGGAAAATTACTCAACATTATTTTTTATTTTACTTCTAATATATGCATTGATTAATGTAACTGATGTTCAGTTTGTATATTACACAATTTAATTTGAATTACCAACTAATCAATTTCACTATGAAATGGTGAAGAATTTAGTTTATTAGAGTTTAGCGTATATTGTAGAAAAGAGCAAGAATAGTTGACATGTTAAGAAGTGTTACTAGTTGTACTAACAGTTGGTTACTAGATTGGAAAAATTGATAGATAAATTTTGTATAATTTACAATTATGGCTATTGGAGATGCTATTTCTAGATTACCGTGCTAGATTTCTACGCACGAAATAATTCAACAAAAAATAACTATTAACGCAATATATATCTGGATTATGCAAAGAACGAATATGGACACTTGCTAAAGCTGTTTTAGGTTATACCTGATACACCCATCTAATAGAAAAAAACATTGGTATGTTAATGTTTCTAACTAACTGATAAAATCAAACATGTTTAAATTTATAGTACATTACTGGTCTTAATTTGTACTTAGATTAAAACTCCACGTCATCTCATAAGGGAAATACTTGTTTTGCAAAACCATCACGGGTACGTAGCGATGCTCTGGATCCGCCAGACGATTTAGCAATCCAGTAGAAGTCGAAGATTCTGCCAACGTTTGAAACAACGAAAATCGTAAGCGATCCAAGATTGGTGGATCTTCTCGTTTTTACAGTCGGTCAGTTACTTAGAAAATAATAACTGAAATCTCCGTCAATCAAATTTACGCTTTCTTGGCTGCGCTAACTTTGCTGAACGATAGGTGTTTACTGCGGCTTTGTTAATTCGCTATAAATTGAATGCATCGCAGAATTTACCTACATTTCTCCTAAATGTTTATCGAAATTGAAGTTCATCTTACGGAGGAAAATCAACCACTTTTAATATTTTGCAAATGCGAAGCCTATGATGATAAATGGGGCTTTTCAAGGATTTCCAGTTAACGTGTTATCCCCGGACCGTTACAATTCCTCACTCTTTTACGGCGAAAGAATCATCCATCTTAAAGACATTAAAGTAAAACCTGATACACGATAGGATTCCATTCGTTCCTGCGATTAGCCGCTTTAATACTTTTCGGAATAGAGGCTTTCATTAACCTAGCGTTCTGAACTTTCCCCAAGTTGTTTAATAAATGTCCTCCAGATGGAGTTTCTCCCCCGGAGAGATACATGAGCGAGTTAATGGGAAATTTTAACGAGAGAAAAACCGATCCCGAAGTCTTATGAAATCGAGGAAAACAACTTTCGAAAGAGTTCGGTTTTGTCAAGCCGAGTAAAAGAGGATTAAACTCTTTCCGTCAAAAGCGTATTACACTCGGGTATCGTCGGAAACTCGGGAGAGAAAAAGTTGGTTGTAATGCGGCATCCGCTGAGACGGGATTAACACGATCCCACACCAGGCCATTGTGGCGGAGATTTTGCCACAGAGCGTATTTTTCGTTTGTTCATCCATCGTCGCGTGTTGAGAGTAATTTTACACGCTGCGATTCGGTAAAGTCCGGGTATGAGTGACAGTGATCCTTTGTGAAAGAGCGCAAACTTTCCGTGGTGGAAATGTAGGTTATATCAATCTTGCCAAGTTTAGTGTTTGAAACATCGTAAGGACGAGCTTAAGATTTATCCCGCGTGAGGGAAAGAGCACTTCAGTATGACTATAAAACAAGTTCTATATTCCATTTAAGATTAACAAAGTACGATACACAGCTAGTGATTGACCCATCTTGACACCATCGTCTTCATATGGTTGGCTTATCACTCCATTTAAGCGAAACCAAGAAAGCTATTCGTACGCAAGATTCTCACTTAATGGGAAATTGTTGCACATTTCAATTCAGTGGTGTGCAAACGACGGCCCGCGGGCTAAATCCGCCCGGCCGCACATTTGCACCCGGGCCGCGAAGACATTGGTCTATCATAAGTAAATCGTAAGAGTCTGAAAAATCTAGGAAAATAGCTTATTGGTTAGAGCAACCGACGGACAATTGAGAGATCCGGGTTCGAGTCCCGGTCCTTTAAGACTTCTTTCAGGTCCGTTTCTCCTAGGGAACTTTCCTAGGTTTTTACGGGTAAAGTATCCTTTAACTAGGCATGATTTAAACAAAGGATAAATTTACTAAAATTCAGAGAAAGTACTTTCGTAGAAGATGTAGCTGATATTATGCGTCCTCCCCGTTACATAGGCCATTCTGATTCCGAGAGGAAAATCAGAGAGATATACGCTAGAACGAATCGATTCAAAAATTCATTTTTTCCGCGAACGATACGCGAAAGTGACCGATTAGGAAAGTAGAGTCATGGTGCATGCACCCCCTGCCACACGCCGAAAGGCGGCTTGCAGGGTACATACGTAGATGTACCTGCATGCTGTTTTGACCGTGTTGCTCTGGTTTTTAAGATATGGTCCCAGTAATTTTTTCAGCCATTCGGTTTGAAGGAAAAACTCCAAGAAAAAATATAAAGGAAGATACAGAAAAATCAGTGATAGAAATTATTTAAACGTAAATTTTCATGCATTTTCAACGCTGCGCACATATGTGTGCCTTTAAAGCTCGAAACTCTTCTCGAAGATGAGGTTAAAAGGCAACGTCCCGGTATCACCAGCTTCCGGATTTGGTCTCGGTTTCTTGCATTGAGAATATGGTAACCCAACCTGTAACACGTTTCGTTCAGATTTGATTATTCATCGAATAGCTGTGTTATAAACTGCGCTATTACGCTTGTTACTCAACTATCCTTCACTTAATATAAACCAAAGGAACAATTTATTGGTGTATTAAGCGTAATTAAGTGGCGAAATTAAGGAATTTTCGGAAAATGTGCAACGTTCTTGAAATACACATACACGACTGCGGCCCTTCCATCCCCGAATTATGTGTTACTAGTTGAAGTGCTCGTTGATTCTCAACAGGGAAAATAAAGAATTAAATATAGTAGCTCTATTTTTACAAAAGATAACTAACTAACTAAACATGTCTCATCGAATCTCAATTCTCAATGTATTCTTCATAAGAAAAGGTAGCACATCGGATTCCACAGTGGAATTAATCGTCAGGTGGACGGTCTGTTTACAGCCTCAACATTTTAGAAACATTTCATTCATTTTACCGAAATTTTCGCAATTTTGATCAGAAAACAATATTCGACGACCAAAATAAGAATCTTTCTTCGGTTTCCCTTCTCTTGGTGCTTGTTTCGATTTCATGCAACTATTCCTCCTTATTAAATTTTGCAAATGAAAGTAACCCTGCAAGCGATACAAGTGAACTATAATGCACGAGGTCGTATTCAACAATTGGCTTGATCATCAGGGGGATCGGTTGTTTACAACCACCAGAATTCCCAAAATATTCGCGTATTACATAAGAACTCTCGCAATTTCGAATCGAAAGCAATATTCCACGGCCAGAATTAGAATTTCCATTCAATTTCTCTTCTTTCGGTACTTGTCTCAATTTCGTACGACTATTCTTTCTAATTTAATTTCTCAAAAGAAATGAAGCCTGCAAGCGGTGAATTTGAAGTATACGTGCATTTCTTAAAGAAAAGGTTTTTAACTTCTGGAGTCGATCCGGGGACAATTAGGTAAATAAAAAATTGCCTATTTTCTAATCTGGGAAGGTATTTATAAACCTCGAAAGTTTGAAAGGCGTGCGAGTTCTGCTTCTCGAGTTTTAGGTGGACAAACATACGAGTACATACATACATACACTCTCTATAATTTAAGATCTGACTCGATAAGTAAAAAGTTATAATATATAACGCGGGAACCGGATGGTGGTGCTTAGTCAATAGCTGTTGTCGAATTACTGTTTCATGTTTTTAGTTTTAATTAAATCTACGCTTCTTGATTGAGTTTTTCCTTGAAATATTATTGCAATAGGTTATCTAAGTCATTATTTGACTGATAATGTACTCTAACACATCGTTTTTATCGCTGTCGCTTCCGCGGAACAGCTGTCAAGTCCGATTGCAACCCATAAATTACACAAGTATAACTGGAATATGGAAATGTACTCCATATCATTCAGTCTTAATTAAAGCGTCGCCAACCCTTGTCATTTAATTACCGATTGCCCAAATCGAAAAATAACTTCCAAGGAAATGCCTTTGTTTCGACCACTAAAGAAAACCACAGTTACATCTCATCTTATCAAATCTCATATAGCTATAATACATTATTCTGAGAATTCAAGGTTGCGACAATGTATTATTTCAAGGTTATAGTTGATAGCAGCGTCATGTGGTTGATAAATTCTCTTTCCTTGTGAATATGCAAACAGGAAATATTTATGGCTGGAAATGTCTAATACAGTTGTTTGTGTGAGTGGATTTCCCACAAAGCCTGGAGAGGTTTCCCGAAAAGAATGCTGGGTTAATGCTATGGATATTCTGAGTATAGCTGCTACTTAAATGGGGGAAAAGCATTTCAATCAGAAATTGGGCGGTTTTTGTGTTTTCGATGCAGATAATACATCTCAAGGAGAGCATTTTCCGTTCCTGAAAGTATCTATCATATTCTCGGGATAGAAAGGGATATCATTTCCTAAGAGAAGTAATATTGCAGTGAATTTTATTAGTTCATTCGTTGTGTGTTTAGTTTACTCTTCCAATATGTGATGTACCGGCCAGTATCTGACTTACTACCATAATTTTACATGTTACTGCCCGGAAGTGATCTTCCATCATATTTTGAATTGAGTGGGGCTATAGACGAAGAAATAACAGAGGAAGCTTCCCCCTTAGTAGTCAGAGCAACTTCCCCGAAAGCGGGAGACCTGGGTTCGATTACCGGCTATGGTAGACCCTTTCTCCTTAATTTCTTCATTCAAAACCAAGAATGTTAAAAATGCGTTTTTCATCGTTGATTAAAATAGGGTGGAGTTGGGTTGGGTCCTGCTACCATATCTTGATTAAAGAAATATTCGTCTTTTGGTACGGGATACAGGAAAATTAATCTTTTATATACTTTTGTCACAGCCTTGTTCATGGCTGCGATGGCATAAAAGCTACTGAGGTATGCGTTATTTTGAATAATAGTATTAATTAAGGGATCTCCTCATGCAATGTCACGAGAAGTGTTACTCTTAGAGTCATTGGGCTTCACTATCGTGGGCTTGTTCTGCTAAGAGTATTCTGGTTCAGTGAGGAAAGTTAGAGAAAAACTACCTCACTCCTCATCTTGCCTAGTAAGCCTCATCTCTCTCAGTTCTTAGTAGCTGATGGTGGAGGGGATGAGGTCCCATCCGGCTTTAGGGCTGAATACTTTACAGACAGAGCTGGGTTGGGTTGAGAAACTTACTTATTTAAGTAAACAAAGAAAAGTAGGGTACACAGTGAAACAGTTTTACGGTTCTCTGCTAGTATTGCGAATCATGTGTTATATTAGAAGAAGACTGTAATTGGTCCTTATTTTCATCAATAGCCAGAGACTTAATGAGTAATATCTTGCAGACATCCTTTCTTTCCTCTTCTCAAGTATTAGCCTCGCTCCAGTACCATTTCTTGCGTAAATTTGGCGGTTATCAAATTTTATGAAAATTATATGTGCCGCCTGCAGAGAGGCAGATAGATCAGGAGGGCGCGTGTATCACACAAGGGGTCGGAGAATATAAATTCAGTAAGGGAGGAAGGGGGTCCCATCAGACTTGTAACCCTCATTAAAATAATGTGTTGCTATACATTCGTATACCATCAGTAATATTTGTTCTAATAGAGTTTTATTCAAACTTAACCCAGTGAAAATTCAAATATGTAATATGGTTTTAGATTCTATGTGGCATTTAGAACGAAAATTTGCATGCCCCTGGATTTTATGCAACGTCGTGTTTTCCACACGGCTCACGGCCTCTACCATATTGTATCACTACCTACGCAACTGCACATACTAAATTTATTATATGTACGTAGAGAATATTTAATACGCAAAAACCTTCGCAGGATTCCCCGTTTCTTTAAAAATTATAGCATCATGAGGAATTTGGGTGAATTTTACTTTTCAATTTCTCTTTTTTGTTTTTAATTCTTCGTCATGCATTTCACTTGTATTATAATTTTCAATGTATTAATTTGATGTTCCTTTTTACATAGTATATTCTGTGTTTTTGCTGTTTTCTTCCATCACCGTTCTTCTTGGGAGTGATCCCGCACAGTGGGGTTTTGTCTTCTTCAACCTTCAGTTGAGAAGATTTTTCCCCACCAATCCAATCTTTTTGCGTATTTGTTGTATTCTATCTTCCACATATAAGTATTAAATTTAAAATATGTATAAATGATTGAGATTAGGTGGAAGAGAGGCCAACTTGGCCTAACCTCGCCTTAATAAAGGGTTAATATCATTCTTACCCCGACGGTCATAGGAAAATAAACGTCTTTATTAGAGGGAGGTTGAGAATGACGAGTCTCTTCTTACCAATCTTCCTTAAGGACTAGAAAAGAAAGAGATAGCTATTTAAAATGTCAAAGAAGGAAACTTGTTTCTGGGGGAAATGCTGCACTTAGGAAAAAATAAGGCCCCGCTGGTAAACGAACACAAGAAGGGAGGTGAGAAAAACCTGCGAAAACTTCTAATATCAAATCTAAAATTTGAAGAATTGTAGACTATAGCATACCTGAAAAGCGAACACAGAGGATTTTGAAACATTGGTGGTGATTTGGGTAAGGGAGGGTAATGCAATTAGTAAATAAAGAAATATAAATAGAAAAGAATGGTATAAAACAAAAGAGTCGATTTTCTGGGTTAAGATTGGAAGTAACACTACGAATTATCTCTACTAGTTAAATATTTGCGAGAATTTACATAAAAACTGAAAGATTATATTTGAATGACATGGTTATAGAATTGAAAATTATATCGTTGGAAATGCGGTTACAGATGCCGTATTTAATTTCTATGTAAGTATAAAGGAAAGGAAGGGTAGCTTAGTAGGTTGAAAACCGTAAGGAATATTTTTATATTTTTCACACTTGTTATTCTATGTAAGTAATAAATATGGTTTTACCAATTTATACGTCGTATTCGTCCGTCAGACTCGGTCAATTTAAATTATATAATCAGTGTCAATGACCACAAAAATATATTAACCTATATTACAAGCATGTTAGTTAATAATAATAATTCGACTTAATTAGGGTGAAATTGAGACTATCAAGTCTCTTCTTAAATATAACCCTTCGCCATATGAAGTTTAAAATAGATAGCTTTAAAAAAGGGCATAGAAGAAAACTACTTTGTAGTTAGCTAAAAACCTAAGTTAGAACTTAGGAAAAATTACAATACAGCAGCAACACACCTACAGGAAGGGGAGTGTGAAAAACCTGCGAAACGTACTGAAAGTTAACTGAGATTTAAAGAAGAAACCGGTTAAATCACATCTGAAAAGTTAACAAAATGGTACATATACATTATTTCATAACAAGACATAACAAATAGAACAAAGAAAACAACTAGAATAAAAGAATGACCATACTGTAAGGAAAATCAAAATTTAAGATGATGATATAATGGAAAACCGAGGCAGTCCCAGTCAAAACGGGTCTAATAGCCAGGCTATTGTTATACCTTATCTGTTGTATGCATGGGTTGTGCGGAATTTAATACGGAACAATGTTTTTAGATAAAATTGGTCATCGAAAACGGGGTCTTTATAATGATTTCCATTGTGTTCTTCGAGATACTTGCGTCATTCGGCTCGTGATGAATGCATCCCGGCTGATATGGATGTTTCAACGGATTCACATGTAACAGGTTGTCAGGCCATACGTCCTTATATTCAAGAGAGAGAACGGCGTCGGATTCCTTCTTTTCCCCCTCCTGTATTTCGGTGTCTCCTCCGATGACCCGAATACCGACACAAAGGAACTCTGGCATTCATTAGATAATCGCACGGAATCAGTTAGTCCTCCCCCACTGCATTCCCTACCTATCCAGTATCCAATCGCCATCCGCTCCAGACCCATGCACCACATCCGCGAAAGACCCCCATTCAATTGGGGACGCGCGGTGGATTTTGCGAGGAAAAAATAAAGGCCTGTAAAAAAAGGCGAAAGCAGCGTCAAGGTTTCCATTTTGAAACGAGGGAAAAAATGGATGGATTTAGGTGAGGGTTGATGGGGGAAAATGCGTGGTATTTTGGTAGGAATGCTGGCGTTGAAAGTTCATTCCCATGGAATTCTTACGCAGTGTGGATTAGCGGAGATAAAGAATATGGACGTAATGCGGGTTTCTTTCAACCGCTCATTTATTGTGATTCGCGGGAAGGAGGAATTAAAGAAAACATTTAATTATATAGATCTTGGACATATCGCATCACGTTGTTGTTATCATCGTAGGTTTTACCTTTGCAATAGCCAGTCTTCTACAATCTTTATCAACAAATTTTTTCTTGTCTAATTTTCTCTTATTTGCCATATTGTTTACACTCAGAGTCGCGCCCTTTATCTAGGGCTGTAGGGTTCGAGTCTCGGTTCTGTCAAACGTTTTTCATGTCCGTTTCTCCTTGGGAATATTCCTAGGGACACACAATGTGCAAAGTTACCTTTCACCCTTACCTTAATACTATTATTATTTAAAAACTTCATATATTTTTTGATGGAAAGTGCGATTAACAAGTGACATGTTACAATCGTCAAGTCATTTTAAGTAAACGTTTAACATAAGCGATGATAAACGCGTGGTTCACATGCTTGAATTTAGATGAATAACTGAAAGAGAAAACTATGCCGTAGCCGGGTATCGAACCCGGGTCTCCCACTTTCCGGGCGGGTGCTCTATTATATTATATGTAGAGCCGCACCCAGCATATCTGCCGTCCGGGTGCGAACATAATTTGCCGCCCCTTAATATCAATGACCAAAACCCCACATTTCCTTGTTTGCAGGTAAAAATTATTTGGTAAAACTTAAAAAAACCAGTATTTTATGACTTCGTTCCTCAGCTTACATTGATCACAAAACATCAGTAAATATGCATATTCTGTATGTAAATATATAGTAAATAATCAGCATACAGAATATTAAATTTGTTAATAATTCACATTAACTTTCGACTATCATTTTTATCGCAACGCGCATAACTTAAAGTGATATGATTTGTATGAAATATATATTTCGCTACTAAATATGAAAGTTTTTAATATAAATTGTCCTGCGGCATAAATAACTTCGACTAAATCCACTGAACAAATACTCCTTTTTCGTCTTGAGTTATTCCTGATTCATTACTGCAAAGGTTGGCCAATCTTGAATTTCTCATCATAATCATTCCTAGATAACTCGTATGTATAACACAGGAAACAACAAGTAATGTTGTTGTAATAATAATAACGGTTGGCTACGCTTCTGTTGCCGCCCTTTATATGCCGACGCCCGGTTGCGGTGCACCTCTTCCATTCATAGGACGGCGCGGCTCTGTTTACACTAATTAAAATTTCGACCCAGATTAGACGTGCATTATGTCCCTGAAAAGGTAGCACCATAGAGTAATCTTAGATTACCTAGATTACTCTATGTGGTATTCATATTAAAGTCCTAAAATATGGACTGAAAAACCGAAAATGGGGAAATAAATGATTTTAAACGTTGAATCATCGGAAACTACTTTACGTCACGAGTACGGCTCACCGCAGTCGATGCGCTTACTTAATGTTTAACAAATATTGCGTGTTAGCAAACGTAAACATGACCTCACATGAGAGATAGGACTCAAATATTTTTTCTCGAATTCCATCTTAACCTTAAACACGAAAACAACGTGATAACTTGAGTCCTTTCTGTAGAAACTTGTCGTTAAATTTGTGAAGTAAACAAAATGACCGGAAAGTTATGTTAAAAGTAAAGGTGGTACGACAAATATTTACCATCTCTTTATTTTTCTGAGATACAGTTTTCAATCCGGTTATTGCAAAGTTTAATTTATTTTACTTCAAAGCTCAGTTTTACGACGAAAATCACGTTTAGGGATGTGATTTTTTCGTAATGCTGTCATACTTCTCCGTTTACATCACCCAGATTTATTGCAACATTTTTGGATATTTTGGAAAACAAATTTCGAGAATAAATTATTGAGGTGGTCGGAGGGAATAAAATTATGGTTTCGAGTCTAAACTGAGGCTTACGGATAGTAAATATAGTTAGTATCCTAGGTTTGCGAAAATTACAATTCATTGTTTACCTTCGCGTGAAAGGATGCATTACTCAATCCCAGAATCCATTTCACGAAAAGTTAAGAAAACCTTTTGCATATAAATGTTTAAGATTTGATCTCCAATCCTATCAAAAAATTAATTTTATGAATTAAAGATTGATGATATTCTTTGCTTTGGTTATCCGTCCTATTTGTAATTCCCGCAGGCTTTCGTTTGAATGGCCCTCCCTTGCGATCGGATTTAAAAAATAATTCGCTAAGCCAACATTGAAAAACGGGCAAACAAAGGCATAGCCGAAATGCTACATTTTGCCTTTGAAAACTTCGAACCATCCTCTTTGAAAACTTCAAAACTTTTTATTTTGTTTGTTACTCCAATGGTGAAAAATAAATGAAGTTTGTAACGAAAAGGAATCTGCCTCTTCAACCAAGTCATGAAACCAGATCTCTGTACGCATCTTCTACCGAAGCGAAACCGTGAAGGTAATATTCGCAACGAGAACATTCAGAGCAGGATTCAATACGCTACTTTGAATAGAGCGTTTTTATTCGAGAATTTAATCAAACTAAATCTTCAAAGAGATTGGATTATGAAAAAAAGAGGAAATTTTTGTGTGCGGATGATTCTGGAAATGTTTCGCTCTTGACAATTTGTGTTTTGAATCTCCTGGTTACTCATTCATTAAATATTTGATTTTGAGGTCCGTTGAGTCCCTAAGAAAAAGCAAACACAGGTATGAAATGCACAAGAAAGACTACTTCTTCCAATCTGCTTCACATCAGTGACAGTAGTATTATTAAAAGTGCTTCGACAGATGAGGTTAGTTCGCACAAATGGGCTTCCACCGGGTATCGAATCCGGGACCAGTTACATCAAAGCCCTTAGGCACATACACACACGTTGACCGCTAGGCTATCCGTTATCCATTAAAAGATTATTTCCTTTTTTTGTTGATTCGTTCACCAGACTGAAGTTCTCACCATGACACCAGATTAATATCGACGAAATCACGTGCGCAACAATTTGTTCACTTCAGCCGACGAATTGAAAGGAAATATTTTTAAATTTCAAGCAATCAAGATATAATTCGTTAATTATCAAACTTGCTTTGATAAATAAATAGGGTTTATTTACAAGGGAAAGGGTATAGGTAACTTAGCACGTAAAGGCGTGCACCTAGAAAAATCCCAAGGAAAGACTAGGTTATTTTATTTCATTGGTGTCATATATAGCACCTGCGAAATAGACGACGAATCAATTGCACATTGATTGATGTCGAATGTTGACCGACTTACGTCTAAATCGTCTTAGGATCGGTAACTGAGAACATAACCCGGAAGTACAGAACAAACCTGCCCTCAAATTGGTAGAAAATTAACAAGTGTGAAAAATAGCGACATGACTGGAACTCGAACCCAGGTCTCCCACTTTCCGGGCAGGTATTCTAACAACTGAACTACCATGCCGCTATTGTTCACACTTTTATTCCTTTGGGATCAGCCTCAAGACTTTATCCTGCAAAGTATTCAAACCTTTCCTTTAATCCTTGATAGACAATTATTGCACCTCGAAAATGTCAAGGGAGGGTTAGAAATTTCAACCAGAGTATGAAAGGAATATCTCTAAGGAATCAGAACAGTTTTCCCCAGAATACAGCCGACGGATTACTTTTGCTTCGACCCGCTGCGGGCGTATTGCTGAAGTGTGATTAAACGCCCCCGACTTAAATAATAACAACTGAGTGTGCTCCAGAGTTTCCGAGAAATGAAAACGGTGCACATGTAGCGTTTTGTCACCAGACAGATAAACAAATATGGTACTGCGCAATAAACCTGAATGTCACGACATCCAAACACCAACTGCGCACTTCCGCTGGACTACAAAAAGATATTGCCGCCTCCGAATGAGCTATTACATAACCCGCAGCTTCTGCGCTTTGAATTTCGTCAACCTCACCCGCCGACATGCTTTGAAAACATGTGCAAAACGAATGGAAGGAGATCCAGGTGGATTCAAATGCATCCGCAAATGTTTGGATATCGAGCAAACGCGCCCAAATTCTCAAACGTCCTCGCAAGAAATGATTTACCGTGTTTGCCTGAGATGAAGATATCCTTCGAAAGATGAGCTTCAAAGTAGGAATTTTTGTTCATGTTCCTGGCTTTTTATCTTTCTCCCCATATCTATCAATAGGCGACATTTAAGCAAAATGCATTAAAGATGTGGGAACGATAAGGGCTATTTTCGCATCTGAGCCAGAGCCTGGTTGCTGAGGTTTTGGAGGTTATTGAATGTTCATCGAGGTTATGTTGAGGCGCAGAAATTTCGTTAAAGGACTTATTTTGCAGTTCCATCTTTTTAGAAATTTTGTTTGGTAGACATTTTTCGTCATTTGCCGATAGAAGTGGTAAATGAGTAATATATTGCTATCGTGCGTATCAAGGATTGGTAGGTACAATTATTAAATCAATCCCAAAAACAAATTTACAATCCTATGGATATTTATCACTGATTCTTAAAGTTAACTTGCTTATTTTTGATGAAACCGTCACGTTAATTTTTATTGTTTAAGTAATGCGAAATTAATGAAATTACCTTCCTGTATGCAATTTTCTATATTTTAGTAAGTTTCCTAAATTATTGATTGATATTATACTTGGAAAATAAACGAATTATAAAATAATTGATTTTTCAAGTATTTCCTCGTGGATAAGGAAATACTTGAAAAATGATTTCCTTTTGAGAATGTCAATTTATCTCGTGCTGGCCCTGGTTTTTTCAAATTAAATATCCTGTTAATTGTTCAGCCTATTCTTCCGTCTCTATCTCTTATTGATTTCAGTATCCTCATTTCACAATCATGGATACATAAGGGTGTAGCAGCATATAAACTCATGAGGATGGCACAAATTCTGACTCAGATGAACAAAAAATAACCACATATAGCAATTTTTTCCTCGACGCTTTTCATTTGTCCCTTAAAAATAATTTACAGTTTCAACCTACTAATAGACATACATTAATCGCATTTTTAATGATAATGAATTCCCAGATATATTTTCCATATAAACCTATTTAAATCAAATAGTCAATCACTGAACTTGGAACATAGACTGGGCTTTTATTTGCTCGATTGTCTCTAACTTGAGCATTTATTTATTCACTGAAAATATTTGTTGTCAAACATTTCCTCATCGTCTTCCATCATACGGATGGATGGAGTAAGGAACTTCATTCAGGAGTATTATTCTTTTTGTTCCGTTTCTATAGTGTGGCTGAATGATGATTTCATTTATTACTTATTCATTATTATAGCTATAAGCAGAAGAAGCCCACATTGGTGAAGCAGAATGACTCTACGAGTGACACTTTTTATAAAATTGCCTAAGGAGATTCCTTAATTAATGCTGTTATCCGGCATAGCTCATACCTCAGCAGCTTTCATATAATCACAGCCATGAATAAGACAGAGACAAAAGTATAAAACAGATACCTTTTTCTTTTTCCCGTACCAAAAGACAAATGATAAATATTTCATCCATCAAGGCATGGGAGCAGGACCAACCATTCATAGAACAAATTATAAATACGGCTAGTTTCCTCAGTTTGTACTGGTAATTCTGAAGCCTAGGGAAATGAGGAAGTGTAAGGCTAAGGGAAAAATCGAATGTGGGAAGGAGAAAATGTAATAGGGCGAAAGGAGATGTAATCACATTTGCAGTTAATAACACTTCGATAGGATTAATTGGGAGTTAAAAACATTAGATACAATCTTATGTGTTACGTTATGCGGCGTTTTATGGCGTCTCCGCCTAAGTAACGCTGAGGACAATCACGTGAAGGATTGATATAAAATGTTTTTGGGAAGCTCAGGTCTTGGTCACTGAACATTTAAATTTTGTCGACTTATACAGTTTTTCCCTTTCTCTGCCCAGCATAACTAAAGTGTCCTTAGGTTTTTACTAAGTTGATTCTATAGTTTGCAGCTCCATTCATCAAGTAAAACGTAATAGCAATTACAGTAAAACCCGGTTAAGACGTTTTTCGGGGGACCAAGCGAAAATCGCGTCTCAAGCGGGATAACGTTATGACCGGGTTATGTTATGCTGGTTGCCCTACATCATATTTTTGAAGAATGGTCTGCTTGTCGCACAAAGAGAACATCTCATTTACTTATATAGTTGCAAATTCCATTTCATCACGGAAAAAAGGAAAAGAATGGTATTTTTCCCTATACTCATAGTTCATTTATTTCTTCCCCGATGGATTTCCGCAACACCTCGCCTGATACTGTGAATTTTGTTATTTGATCGGTTTACATACGAGCAAAATTTACGTACTTGATGCAACAAATGAGAAATGATAACGCACGGTGTTCTTCATGTCAAAAATTATTTTTGTTATTATTATTAAATAGGAATTATATTTTACATACTAATTCAGTGGAAGAATTCATCAATTCTAGTTTGCTGCATCGCTGTGGACCCCGAAGCTATGACGGTATGCTCCAGGGAGGATAATTGCTGAAACGTAGCGAAGTCAATTCCCGTTTTTGCAAATAAGAAGCGTCGAAGTGTCACGATTGCATCCATAGCCTCAGATTTCTTTTGCACTTTGCGGAAGGGTTTTGTCTTCTTCTACTTCAGAGTCAGTGTTAGCTCCCTTTTGTTGTATAATATATTCGACTGCTTGCAACCCACTAAGCCATTATCAACTTCAACGAAATTTTCAAAATTACCAGGTTGCTCTATCCTTGTCTGAAACACCCTCCAACCTCCATCTTCGCTTCCTTGCCTGTCAAGTACGTAGATTGGTTGATTTACGAACCCTACCTTGCGGAAGCAATTTACAATTGTTTCTGCTTTAACTTCATTCCAGAAAGAGAAGACGTAGTGCATCAAGCACGTTTATTTTTACGTCAGATTTGAGAAAATGGGGCTGATCTAAATAAACACTGCTGAACTATTAGCTTTCTGTATTTCTGCTTTTTGGTAATTTTTTCTGCTAATTTAGGTTTATCAAATGAAGCGGGCATTCGGCTAAAGCGGGTTGTAGCGCATCTGGGGACGGGCAAAATTCGCGTCTTAAGTGGAAAGCAGAGCGTCTCAAGCTGTATTCTCTATGACATGTTTTGCTGCATGGGCCTCAGTGAAGATCGTACTTGATAATTTTCTTCTCAGACTATTAAGTTCAATTTTGTGCATATTTTCATATTTATGCACATATGCTATCTTTATTTGACATATTTATAAATCTCAGCTTATTTATAGAGCAGAATCGACTATAATTCTTCCTTGCGAGGCGTATGAAACAATGACCAAAATCTTAGTTCTCGACTTATCCGCTTCGTGGAGCTGCTTCACTTGACGGGCGTCATGTGGTTACAAAATCAGCAATTCGTATACAAGGTAATGAGATGTAAAGAGAGCAGGTTCATTAATTCGGCTCGAGTCATAAAACGAACGATTTATCCCGACCAATTCGAAGTATATTTGTCCACAGTGACATATCCGTGATCTCATGCCCTTCCGTCTATGTACGGAGGAGAGATCGTTTTCCCGAGTTAAGGCGAAGTGAACGAGTCTCATGGCTTTGAGAAATGAGATCTGCAACTTGCGATTAAAGATACAGTTTTACATATTTGTCAGTTGTTATTTATTGTAGATCTCCGCGCACGCATAGCACCGTTAATGGCGAAGTTTATTCATTCATTTTATTAGTAACTTTACGGTATTTGTTTAAAAACAGTACGATACAACCACCAGGTCCTTACTTGGCATTAGTAGCAAGTATCGGTTCATAATCAACAATACGAAGCCGAAGTTCTTTAACTTAATAATCATAACTATTACAACAAGGTTTAACGTGGAGATTTTCCGTTAACAAATCTCTCTTTAATTGGATGAAGGTGATTCGGATATAATTTCATTGCGCTTTAGTGTTCTCGAAATGATTTACGTGATCGGATAATGTCTAATTATTCGATATGATCACATTGCTTTTCATTCTGCGTATATTTTTGTTCTTTACAAATTGTCTGGCCTAAGTGGTAGAGAGTTTAGCGCTCCAACCCTAAGGTCCCGGGTTCGAGTCTAGGCTAATCGGATTTTTCAGATTAGGGAATGGTTGTGCGTGCTCCTCCGTTGTTACAGTTTGTATCTACCACTGTAATTGTCAAGTAAAAGGATGTTCTTGGGGGCATTGGGAAACAGACAGAATAAAATGTTACATTTTGAACTCGAGACGGTTCATTTACGTGCTCTTAGTAAACTTCTGCACCCTTAGTGGGTTAAACGTACGTAAAGTAATACTGAGAAGTATGCACATTCAACATATTTGTCACAGCTACTCGAAATCTCTTTATTTTCCAAAGTTTTTAACTAAATTAGGCTGTTTACTGTTCATTACTTTCTTTAAAATTGATGGCTTTTAAGTTCAATTACGTCGTAACCAGCGGAACTTCTTCTGGAAAGCCCGCAATTTTAAGAAAAGGATATCATTACGTCAGTTTCGTGTTAAATGTTGCTTACATCTATGCGGTCTGAAATTTTACGTAAAGGATCGAGATGAATGACCATTTCACCGAAAAGGGAGTATTATCCATTTATTTTCGTTTCAACTCAAAATTTCGCGACGCATTAGGATGTAGATTTGTTAGCCGGAGTCTGTAATCAAATCGATAGCAGAAGGAAACGCGAGTATGGTTAACAAATTTTAACACCACCATGGCGAACTAGCATTAAAATATTATGAAAATAATAATAATAACAACACAACTATATTTCAGGTGGGTATTGAATTACTCTATTTTATCATATAACCCTGTTTTATTTGTCGAAAAATAAAGCAAACTTTCATGAATTTGTAGTTTTGTGCGTCACATTAAATTCATAGGAGTTACGCCCATTAGTAGTTTATCGTTCAAAGAACATATTCCAGATGCTATAGGAAAAGCGGATGGGTTGCAAAGATTGACATAAAGTACCCTGAGGGGATGCCCATCAAGAGTCAAAGAAATTGCGTACTTTTCCCTCATTCGGCCAAATCTCGAATATTGCTGCGCAATTTGGGTTCCACGTGAGATAGGATATTTAGAGTTGGTCCAACGTAGAGCAGCCTGTTTCGTCAGTGGAGATCGACACTAGCGTTACGGCTGTTATAAAATCGGATGGAATTCGCTCCTAGCGAGAAGAATAGATTACCGATGGAAGCTTTTCGAAAAATTCGTCTGTTAAGAATTTTTAGACAAGACATCTACATATATAACCTGCAAGCCGCCTTTCGGCGTGTGACAGGGGGTTTAAACACCAAGACATTATGATTCTAAAAAAAGCTATCTCTGGAAGGCATCGACAAAGCTTTACAAGGAATTAATCATTAAAACAGATAGTTACTTTTGGTCTTTCTTTCCACATAGCATCAGATATACCTATAGGATAGATTAGGTAAGGTATCAAGACACCCCCTGCCGTACTCCACTAGTGGCTCGCGGGTATTAATCTTAATCTAAAGTAAAACTGCAAGCGGAAGTTTTGTAAATTATGTAGCACCAAAACAAGTCCTTGCGGGGCACCGTAGAGTATTTGAAGTAAACAATGTTAACAGTTACATGATAGTTTCTTATAATTCTTCCTCATAGAGAAAGTTCTAGGTGTATTCTGTCAAGTAGTGAATGATCTTGTATTAAGAAGAGATCGATTTTATTGATTTGTTCCAACTTAAATTGTTTCAAAGTTCAATTACATTCTACTTTGGTATTTGAAGTTTTGAAGTGTTGTGTCTCCTGTTACATATGTAACAGAAAACACAACTCTTCAATACCTATTAAACTAGGTAAGTAAATAGACGTATTTTTGTTCCATTCCGTATTAAAGGTGTTTTGTCACGAGTTATTTTGGTAGTTCAATTTGGAGCTGTATCGTGTCAAGGCCGGGTCCATCCTTTACAACGTAAACTGACATAATTTCGGTATCGGCATTTTAATTATCACCTTCTCCGGCCATTTATAGCCTTCAACAGTTAACCGGCGACAATGACGTCACAAGAGGCATTGTCCGGCATATTGGGGGCGCCACGTTATCTTCCCGATCCTCGTTACCAGTACACGAAAACGCATCACTGCCCCCATTGCCATCGACGACGCGGCAGCACCGTGCATGGGGCTCCCCCTACGATGCACGTCATCTTCCGTGAATGGGGTTTAAATTGTTGGCCGTTTAAGTCGGGAGTTGCTAGGTTTCCGTCTGAATGAGGCGTTCGTCTAGTGCGGGAGTTAGCGATATTCAAATACAAGCTTTAGAAAGGAGAGGAAGGAAGGAGGGGAAAAAAGCCGTAGGTATTAAGGGAGAGTGTGGAAGGGGTCTTATGTGGGAGACTGTGATAAGGAAGAGCGGAAACAGGATGTGAGATTGTGCTATAGATCCTCTGTGTTACAGTCTCCCTACCAAATCCAGGCTCCCTCTTTCTCTCTCTCTCTCTGCAACTCGTTTTCCCCCTCTCTCTCTCCGCCACCCACAATCTCTTCCTGTCCTTCTCCCCCTCCCTCCGTACCCCACATATCTCTCGCTCTTTCCTATCTGTTTTTACCCATCCATCTCTTTTCGTTTTCCTTTCTGTAGCCTTTCCGTTATCTCTTCGCTTTCGTCTCTGTGTGATATTTCCTCTTAGATTGCATTGCGTTGTGTTTTGTTTCACGTCACTGTTACCAGCACGGTTAGAAATTACGACTGCAGGGTTGAGCTTAAGCGATGGTTAATTGTTTGTTATAAACTGACCCAAACCCCAAAATCCAAATTGACGACTTTCCCTAAAGGAATTCATGTTGTTTTTTATACCGTTGTGAGATTACTAATTTGTAAGGACTGTAAACTTTTAAGATTTTTTAAATAAATGAACGTCTTTATTTCGGACGAAATTGAGACTTTAAAGAGTCATATTCCATTTAACTCTATTTTTACGTTTATTAACGGTTCGTGGTAATTTAAGCTCATTAAATTGTTCATTAGGAGAAATACAACATAAAAAATTAATTTAAAACAAGGTAGCATAGTTAGTTACTGATTTATATTTAATTCGCCTATTAATATATTCACTTAATTTTCGGCTTTTCTAGTTAATTTTGATTGATTTTAGCTCTTTACTAGTTCCCTGTTTAGGAGGACTAATATAGCTAGTTACCCACTCCATCTGAAATTAGGATTGCCTGGATTTATCTTTGCAATATTGCATCACTTTTAGCAATAACTTAGCATAGTAAGTTTAAAAAACCTTAAGTGATGGTTATTTGCTTATTATAAATAAATTTACCTCTTTGAGTATCGTTTCCCATGATTTATTTACAATATTTCAATAATAAATAACAAATAATTCGGTTTGAATGGTGTCTGAATTGAGTGTTATTCTGTATCACTTTCGTAAGGACTCTTTAAAAAAATTATCTCTTAAATTTAGATGTAGGAAAAACAGCCTCTAGCGATAAATACGACCTTTGCATGCATTTATCGTAGAAGGTCTTTCGGGTCATATAAATACTTTGGACAAGAATTGTAACTATGCTTATCATTCAACTTTGGGCTTTCTCACGAATCCCCTAAATTTAACATCACCGTCTTCTCAGGAGAGGTACCGAATGAATATTCATGTACTTTCTACGTGCTTGAAGTGGACAGCCTTGGCATTTGTTTTTTATTTCTACGTTCAAGGCTCGGTCACTTTGTGGGATACTTCCACTGTGCTTGGCAGTCAAACAATCTTGTCTACAATTATAAAATGTCACATGGAAAATTTCTTTTAAACCTTCAAAATCGAGATTTTTCAGAATGAACTATTATTTTATTAGTATGTATATGCGATGCGTTTTAAATTTGGTCTACATCTATAGGATTCGGGATTGATAACAATAATTTCTTAACCAGAAATAGGAAGACCAAAATTACTATTATTTCCAATCACGGCGAAGTAGAAGACATTGTGATTCCAGTAAAAAAATGAGCGCGATCTCCGAGAGGCATCGACAAAACTTTACAAGGAAGTAGTCACTAAAGCAGATAGCTAATTCTGGTCGTTCTTTCCGCTTAGCGTCAGAGAAGCTAATAGGGTAGATTAAGAAAGGTGTAAATACACCCCCGTTATACGGCCCTGGCGGTTGGCGGGTTATAAATCTAAATCAAACGCACTATCATTCACAAATCAGAAAATCTAGTTAGCCAAGACTCGAACTTGGACCTCAGCGTTGGAGAACTAGCACCACTCCGGCCGGGGCGTCCTTAGCGACGACTCTTTCAGTCTAGGATCGAATCGAATGCTGTTTAATAGGCTTTAGTTTCATAGCAACGAGTAAATTTATAAGTAGGAACAAAGCAGGAAGTGGTTCATTAGGAGGAACGTAAGGAAGACTGCCAGTTGTCGAAATCAAAAATCTTTCTCGCATTTCGTAATTCTCTCTTTCGCAGCTCCTCCGGCCTTCAAAGGAGGTTGCATAGTTTGGAAGCTTATACATTTATTTAACGGCATAGTAAATGTGACGTTAGAAAGTAGAAATGTAAAAGATAGTTGTCTAATGTGTTTTTCGTGTTGATTGACGATGCAGACAAAAATTATGCAGTAGGAGATGTCCATGAGTAAACTTGAAATATTAACAGATTGATTAGATCGTATAAATGAATAAAAACTGCCGCTAAAATAATAAGAATTTCACCAAAAATGGAGTGAAATTCATTTTTTGATCAGCTTTGAAACTGTGGCATTGCATTCTTAAGGAATGTTACGAAAAGTGTTGTTGCTCGCAGTCATTGTGCTTCACTAACGTGGGCTTGTTCTAGCGTTCTGGCTCAGTGAGGAAAGCAAGGGCAACCTAGCTCACCCCTCATCTAGCCTAGTAAGACTCATTTCCCTCTCCTAGTTCTTCGTAGCTGATGGTAGAGGGGATGAGATCCCAACCGGCCTTCGGGCTGAATACTTTACAGACAGACATAGTATTATCAAAGATCTTATCGTAGATAAGTTGAAACTTCCTAGAGAAATTGATTTGAGATAACGTTGTTCATATTGAAGGTATGTACTTAATCCCAAGAAAAAGAAAACAAGAAAAATGAATGTATACCCGTTCAGTGATTTTATTTTAATTAACTTACAACCCGTGTTGCTTTAACTAGTTGGACATAGCTGGACTTCTACAGAGCAAATTGCGAACTCGATATTATGAAAAAGTTCAGAAAATAATTGATAATGACGAAAAATCCCACTTATTATGTACTGATAAGATCGAGCACATTTTAAATTGACAATGTAATAAAAACAGTAGGCAATGTACCACTACCACCCGGAATTATTATCTTAATTGAGCACGCTTTCTTGTATCGTTATCACAACTTATTCCATGGGAAGTCAAAACATCCGCCCGGACAGAATGAAGCGAAAAAGGCTAAATACAGAGACTAAATTTTGGAACCGTGTTCCATATGTAATTCCAATCCAAATATCAAATACATTTTTTTTAATCGATGGAAGCAAATCTGATTTCGTGGAAGTCTGCATAGACAAAATGTATCTTCCTGCTAATATTTAAGAAATTCAATTATCCACACGTTCCTGAAAACTATGCAGCCAGTTTCTATATGGATCAGGCCTATCTTTTAATATCTGTTTTTTTGTTTTTGCTATTTACATATTCTGTTTCAAGGCATATATCATCGCATACCATAAATAGTTTAGCTTTTCTCTTTGCTGGAAAGAAGGAAAGGTATTTGATGAATTCATCTCCGATTACTGCATTTAAATTCGCATTCCTGATTTTCGTTACATTGTTGCGTTTTCGAGAGATATCTAGCAATTTTTAATAGTTAGAATGCAACGAAACCGGCATAACAGGGCATTGTTTGCTTTTTACTGTAATTTTGCAGTATTCTTACATTAAAAAATAGGTCAGATCCGCGAGTAAAACCTTCGATTCTGTATCTCATTTTGTTTGCCTGATATATAT
>KZ308359.1:670566-690325 GCA_000376725.2 Ladona fulva | reverse complement strand
TATATATATATATATTTATTGAGTCCATGAGGAAAGCAAAGGCACTCTAGCTCAATCCTCACTTTGCCTAGAAAGCCTCATTCATTCTCCAGAGCTAAATGTTTCTGATATTGGAGCACATGAGTTTTAAACCGGGCTTCAAAATGAATGTTTTTCAGCGTTGCTACCCAATTTTTCTAGCAGATCTCCATATTGGCTGGTTTTTAATGTTAAAGGAGAGGTTATGGCCTTAATTTTTCCCTGAAAACACAGTCTTCTATTCTCCGTGATCACTTTCCCCTTCCGGTTTTCCCAGCTTATCTTTCTACCCCCGCAGCCACTCCTATCTCATGTACCGCCTCCTCATAGACATGACTCCAGCCACAGGAACAAACACTGCTCTGCACAGGAGATCATAAATTCAAATCACCGGCGGGCAAACTTTATGCGACTCGCGAACGCATACATTTCTTTCGTCCGTCTTCATTTTCTCTTCTCCCCTTCCTCAAGGATGGAAATGCTCCTAAAGAGATTTATCCTCACTCTTCGCCCGCCATTTTTTATTTTCGCTCCTCTTTTGTTAACGCCCCATTTAATGGTATGTTTAGTCTAATGGGACCGGGAGTGGAGACGTTGGATTACCAAGGCGGGATGGCCGCAGGTTTCAGGATCGGACGAGAAGTTATGGAGTGGTTTAAGGCTCAAGAGAGGAAGGATTTTCATCATATATGCTTCAAGATGGGTGACGCGGGTCCTTATGAGGCTTGGCAGGTCATCCTTACCAGTAGATGCGTTGGAAGTTCATGCGGCTCAAATACGAGATGCATGTTTAGTATTAGTTCTGTTAGTTTTGTTGCGTATGAACTTGCTTCATTACCGATGAGAGTACATGGCAAACTCGTTGTATTGTAAACCGCCATTGCATCAAAGCGCAACAAGTGGCGGGAACCACACCCGTTCTACAAAGTAATATTTACAATGTGAATACGTAAGTTTACCTACGTTTACTTTACTACGTAAAGTAAACGTAGTACAATTTAATTTAAATACGTAATTTTACCTACGTATTTACTTTGATGTTCCCATGAAAGTTTATTTATTTATTTAATATGAACCCATAAACAGCACTAGGCCTATACAATGGATTATAAACAATTAACCATGAAACAAACAAACAAAATAATAATAAAATAATAATTAAAAAATATGTACAAATTTAAAAGAAATGAATCAAAATCATAGGAAAACAGATTTAAAAATAAAGAATAAAATTAATTATAGAACTACAATATAATAAAAGTGCTGGTTACAATAAAAATAATATGTGAGGAAAAAATCATACAAATCCATCCAATGAAGGATAATGAGGTAAAATACCGTTGTATAGATGCGGCAAGCGGTAGATAAAGGATCGTTTAGTTATGGAAAGTCAAGGTGTAGAACAATGAAATAAAGAGTTTAACCTTGTTGGACGGGAAGGGACACGGGTCATTGCGCTGTAGACGTTCGGTGAGAGATGGTATCCCTAAGGTAGAAGCTAGGTAAGGTAGAAGTTGATCAAAGTATACAATATGTGCAGTTCCGCCAAGTTTGGTCGAGTTTCACCCTAAATTGGCTCCATAGAAATTAACCGTTATTTTCGACGGACAAGTGAAAATCGATTCAATATTGCCCCGCATACTATTTTTTGCTGGATGGTGTTCAAGTAAAGGTCATCTATCTATTTCTATCGATGTTGCTATCATCCTTTTGTAAATTAGAAGTGATTTCTTCAAAATTTATTTACTCCCTGAAACGGAGCCTATGTCAATTACAAATAAAATCTTATGCTACAAGTAAGGTACGATTTGATTCTTTTCCGTATATTATAAAAAGACTGTTTCTCAAACAAAATTAGAAATTTGCGGGCAAAAAAATTCAACTATACATTTTATGTGCTCAGGAGTCTAGTATTGCTAATAATGAGATAAAAAGCGTTACCTCAATCTAAGATCTCTTTGTGAATGAAGTAATTAATACTCCAAGTCGTGCTTCTAATAAAGCTCATAGATTCAAAGCACGTTACTATCTAGTTTTCAAACATACAAGACGGATATAAATTGATTTTAATAGTAAATGACCATATTATTGTGCCAGGGTCACGTTTTTGTGCCAATATTTCATCCGTGAAATGAATTTTTTTGCCTTTTTGTCTAATGGCACATTTAGCTGCTCTTGTTCGTCTCTGGTGAATATTTTATAAATCTATTATTAACACATATCATACGAAATAGTCAAATTTGATCGATTATATGGAGATATGTAGCATTCCCACGAGATAAGAATTTCGTTATTATTAGCGGCGTAATATAGGGTTAAATTGCATTTCCTTGTATTCGATATCATTTGTCATAAATGGGCTATAGAATAAAGTTGAAAATAGAACTCTTTTATTTAATTATTATTTTAATCATTAGCAGTTTCAGTTAACATTATTTTTTTATTGTTTGGTGTCAGTTTTTTCTATAATTTAACGATTCCAGTTTCCATAAATAAAACCTCTGAGCCAGTAAGAATTATTCTATTGAATGAGTCGTAACTATTTTGCCGTTTCTATTAAGGCACAAAAGTGAATACATAGGTAAAAGGATACTAGATAGAATATTAGGAGAGGATATCCGCAATAACACATTTTTTAGCCCTTGCACACAGTATAGCGTGTTAATTGATGTATACCCGCAAAAATGATAATATTAAACTATAGTATACCTTTGATACAATTTTAATAAATCATATTGCTAATTATCAATATGTGATCATTGTTGTTTTCGGAATTTGGTCTTTCATAAGACTTGCGGAGCTCACGAATATTTAAATTCCTCGTAATAATAATTTATTTCGTCACAATACATACGTATTCAACAACAAAATAGGCATTGAATTGGCTGCAGGTCAAGTTAAACAGGTAGAAAATTGGTTATAGTATAAATCTTCTATATAGACATAACCACTATAATATTATAGTGGTTATGTCTATATAGAAAGAACGTAAACGTATTTAATAGCCATAAATAAGGGTACTAATTCGAATATTTTTATACATATATACACATGTATTTTCGAATTCATTAGAAGTTTACGTTAAATATATACATTACCTATTTCCTTCTACGAATTCCCACGCAGAATAATTACATTTATATGGTAGCATTCATTCACATTATCTTTGAATCTCATTACGATAATTTTCATATTACAAGACTAGTTCTTTAATTTTCTTGTTGAAAAATCTTGTTCGTTATTTTTTTTTGATATTTTAGTGAATTGTAATATTTTTTGAGATGAATTTTCCTTAATGGTTTCGATTTTACGTTGTTTCCCCTCCAATGCTAGAAGTGTTATTTATTCTTGGTAATACTTTTTACGATCAGGGTTATGAATAATCCATCTTCTGCCCATCGTGAAAAACCAGGTGATTGCAAATTGGGAGAAATCTACCCATGAGTAGGAAAGACAGAAAAAATATGTAGAGGAAACAATCACCACCTCCCATTTTCTAAGGTCATCGAAATAACGTGTGTGGCTGGAGTCCCGTTAATGCGTTTCTTAAAAAGAACCTTCCGGAGAAACCTTGATCGCGCAGTAGTAAAGAAATCTTAGTCGCCCGACGCTAGAGCGCGAAGAATTTCCGATTTGGATGCGGGCGGTTGACGTCAACTGTTTTTTTACTCTCTTTGATCCAGAGGTCGCCTTCCAGGTATTCGTGAGGGTTGAAGTTTTTAGGAGTTTTGGAAGCGAAGTAGAACTGGGTCGAGGCAAGTATTAAGCGGGTCCGCTGTATCGAGCGGGTAGGCGATGCGAAGAAATACAATACGGGCGAATATTAAAACAGAAAGCTAACTAAATGCAATGATAAGTTTCGAACTCCTTAGGTTGAGAACTGTCTTCTGCGAGATCTCTCAGAGGATCGTGGAAAATCCTGGTCTGTCTGCACAGTATTCAGTAATGCAAACAGTTCGGAGGCCGGTTTCAGTTTAGTCAAAACCTTCCACCATTAGCTACCAGGAGGTCTAGAGAGGGAATAAAGCTAACTTGGTAAGATGAAAAGTGTGGTAAGGCTCTTGTTTATCTCACAGAGCCAGATTGGCAGAAGTGGAGAACGTCCGCGTAAGTGCAGAACAATGTCGCAATGAATATAGCATAACAAGAAGTGTCCAGAATGAATACCGTTATTCAATACCACTCATACCTCAATAGCTTTCATATTATCACAGCCAAGAAAAATACTGAAACAAAAGTAAACGAAGGACGCATTTTTCTCTCGGAAAAATTTGAGATGGAAGAAGGTGAGAAACGTAAAATCAGTAAGTGTTCGATAGAGCGAAAACAGCACCAGTCATCTCATTACCATTGTATTTTATTACTCTGGCGTAGCCACATGGGGGTTGGATCCCCCATCCCCCTCCCTCAGTCAGTACAGTAAATTGAAATTATTTAAACATTTACAGTTAAACACGCCACTGTAGACAAGCAAGGAATGTACGTAAATATAAATAATTTCATCTTGGAATCCAGTAACTTGGCCTCGACTTCGTGGTAGCCTTCCATCATGAAGATAAATAGAAAAACACTTCTACACTATACCACAAAAGGTTTTTATTACACGACTTTCAATCCGTTGGGTCATCATCAGGTGATCACAAAATGATCACCTGATGATGACCCAGCGGGTGAAAATGACCAAACCATCACCTGATGATGACCCAACGGGTTGAAACCATGGTCGTGTAATAAAATCCTTTTGTGGTATAGCGTAGAAGCGTTTTTCTATTTATCTTCATAATTTCATCTTTGTTACATTTTGGGCGGAAGTTTTCCGGTTTTTTTATTTCTTTTATATCAAAAGCTTCATTATAAAATTAAATTTTTTTTAAATTTGACGTAAGGGTAGCGTTTAACATAAACCTCGCTCAGGTATCATTTTATCGGAGCGACGAAAATAGAACGGTTTGTCGATTGTTGCGAGAGAGAAACCAGAACGGAACCGAAACTTGGCGTTTTCACTGTACCGGATTGAGAACCGGAATGGAAAGAATTACGGTTCGAAGCCTTGGTTGCTACAGATTCCGTCCTTCCTGTCAGCGTAGCTCCCTCTACTCACGCTCTCATCTCAGCCTCCATAGTGTTAGCAACTGCCACATCCGGTGCAAAACCAAAGGGGATTCCTCAGCATGCTTAATCTTCGCTTCCGTAAAGGGTATTGGAGTGGCCCCGATATGACCTTCGTCTTCAAGGATATATATTCAGTTGACTTCAACTCACCTTCGCATATAAATGTTCCTTGTTCTGTTTAATCTCCCCTTGAGAAGTACTGAAAAGAAGATCAGATTATTTTATCCTTCGATTTGAGTTACTATGTCGTTTTTATTTCTGACCAAAGTTCTTACAATGCAAAATTTGACAGGGGAATTCAAGTGGTATATACACTGCCATACTTCCATTTTTAATGCGGGAGGCGTAATCTAAAATTTTATGAAATAATTTCTATAAAATGTAAGGCGGAAACGGGAAAACGGGAAAAAAACCTAAGAGCGACAGCATTTGCATCGCCATCACCCATTGAAGAATGTTTTCTCAGTCTCAGCAAAATTCTATTCATTAGTCAATTAGAGTGGTAGATGTAAGCAGTGACAACGGCCGAACACGCTCATCCATTCCCTAAGCAGGCAAATCCGATTATCCGGGACTCGAACCCGGTACGTTGGGGTTGAGATTCGAGTCGCCGACACGGTAACCACTCCGCCACCGCGACCGGCATAACTAAAGTTCAATTTTATATTATGTAGCCATCCATCAAGCAAACATCGTGATAATTTTGCTTAATTGAAGGTGAATTTCCTCCAAGTTGAAGAGAAGAAAGGGTTAATGTGAGCCTATGAAGTACTACGACGTGTACTCGTACACGAACGCTGTAATATATTGTTAAAACGTAAAGATACTCCCTTGGTTCGCTGACATACGTAAACAGATGACATCCACAGGGAACGTAATAAGACAGTAATTTAACAATCCCGTGAATTGCGGGACACCTGACATACCAAAGGTATAACGTATCTGGTTTTGACGATAACCTCAGGGTCACTTCTGTCTTCAAATATTTGCTACTTCAAAGCATACAAAGGAAAATCATAGTATTATGGATTGCTTCATCACAGCTCACACCGTAGACACACTTCTTATCAGCGACATGAAAGAGTGACGTTCATCAGAGTCAGGTCAGGACACTGTAAAGTGTCGCGAATTGAAGTTTTCGAAATATATCGGTTAACCAATAAGCTGAAACTCTTTAATAACACATACGTAAGAAGATAATGTGTATATCTTAAAGCGATTATAACTGTAGAAAGATTCTGATAAAACGTTACAAGGAGAACACCAGACTTTTAGTTACTAAGTAATTAAACTCTAAGTTATCACCATTATCAATAATGATTATAGCAGTCTAAAATGATGCGAGTTATAGAATGAGGAAGGAGGAAAACTTAATGATGCTCCTTTCCGTAGAAATAAATCGACGTCGCTGCCACTAATTATGTATTTAAAATTCTGCTACTGTAAAATATAGAAGGAAAGAGTTATGGGGTACGTGATCAAAAGGAAGTTAAAGGTTAGAAAGGTAATGGGTAGGGAAAACTACGGTCGACAGATGAGCAATTAAAGAGAAATGAGGGTCATCTAAATCTAGCAAGGGAAAATAACGTATGATGGATAGCTTGGCCAGAGTCTTAAAACTCGTATATTCGATTTCTCGATAATCTTTACAAGCGCGTATTTATCATTTGGAGGACTTCTTGGTGACGGTGGACATTGCCTTGAAGTTTCCCTAATTCCCTTCTCTTTCAAAATTTGTGAGTAAAATTCGGTCGTGGTGTTGGATTTTGAATCCAAACGTCAGAAAAGTAGACATTCTCGAAAAAAAAAGGGTTAGAATCAATTTACTTACTTAATTTTTTTATGATTGTATTGATACCTGTTAATCCATAGCGCGTATGGGATGACTTCGGTAACAAAAAAAAATCATGAGACTTCTGAATTTTTCAGAGCCACAGATAAAGTAGGGAAGATAAATTTAAACTAAGTCATCAAACTTTCACCGGTAATAAATACAGGCTAAAATTTTAAGTTTCAAAATGTGTTATTACTTCCCAAGGAAGAATAGACTTGAAAAAAGTCTGACGGGACCGGCAATTGGGAGACCCGGGTTCGATTCCCGGTCCCGTCAGACTTTTTTCAAGTCCATTCTTCCTTGGAATTTTTCCTGGGTGCGCACCATCTTGCGCAAAATCACCCTTACCCGTTTTCCTGTGTTATTACTTATTTTCATGTTTTTTTCTCTAGATTATTTGCCCTGATATTTTAGTACGTAATTCACAACATATGCACACGTAAATCACGCATTGGCGCAAGTTATTCCAGAAATTTTTAAGTATTGATTTTCACGACGAAATACGCGATATCGTCATTCCCTACTCAGCGAGCGCGATTAGCAAGACCACTCTACAATAAGATTTCGCGAGATAATAGAGAGAACTGATAGCTATTATTGATCTCTTTTTCCTGATAGCATTAGGAATACCAATTTGGTATCTTATTAATAGAAATGTTAATAGGATATTTTAAATTCAACTGACTGACGAGCCACTTTGTGGTATTCCGTGACTAAATGAAACATAAACATCAGGAACCACTTTTTTCAGGAAACTATATCATATTTGATATAAAAACACTGCGAAATATCCTGCGCAAACAAAAACCAGAAAAGCCACAACGAGTTTGGACGACCGGTTTGTATTTTCAGTGAATTTTTTATTGAATAGGGCCTAGTTTCCTGAGAAAAGTGGCTCCTGTTTCTTATTTTTCCTACAAGCTATTTTACTTTAGTTTATCAATATAAAAGCAACGTATCGAATTGAATAAACCCTAAAATATCCATGAATAGTTGACAAGGAGCCCCAGTTGTTATATAGTGTATCTTTAGCTTGATCAGAACCAACGTTGTAGAATTAAGGTCTAAAATATTCGCATTATTATGCAGCCGCTCATACATTTTTCAGTTGTATACTCTCGCATGTGACGAATTCCTGAATGCAGCATTTTCTCTTCTGACGTGACAAAGAACCAGCTGAAAAATCAGTACACTTCCTCGTATGCGTGTGCTTATATTCTGTATGCTTTGGATTTTATCGAAGCATTTCGACTTCGAGATCGGGAAAAATGGAGCTGAAAGCGTGATCAAGCAGCGGAGCCTCGCTCACATTCGTGAGATTCAGACGTTCCTCTTTTTGGCCGATATATTTTTTTCCGAGAGAAAGGGAAATCAATTAGCCTTTGCAAAAGGTAAGGCACGGAAAGTTCCCATATTCACGGCGGGTTTCGCAACGCGGGTCCTGTGGCAAGGAAGATGAGCGGAGTTGCTCAAGGAAAATTTCCATGGAGAATGGAGCCGTGTTCCGCATCATCGAAGTCTTTGGGAAGTAGACGCAACAGCCTTGAAGCCTCTCTTTCCTCCCCAAGAAGAAAACTGCCTTAACACGGGATGTTTCGCTTCTTAACTTTCAACGTACCCATGCAGTTTCGAGCACTTGAGCGCCTATGACGTTTATGATCGTCTCGGTAACGAGTAAACAACCAGGTTTTATATCAGCCACCACTTTTACGGGCCGTAATTTTCGTTAATATATATTCTTCTGGTTGAATTTCAGTCGAAAGAGGGTGATCTGTGCCTCACGCGCAAATACTGTGCAATTCTGCTCCGAGAGAAAGCCGGGGCATCGAACCGGAAACTAACCGAAACCGAAAAAAAGCTTTTTTTGCCGGTGTGGAAACCAAAATCGGAACCGGAAAATTGAAATTCTCGAACCTGAGAACGGTAACCGTTATTAATTCGGTTCTGATTTTCGGTTCGCATTTTAAATAAGTGTAAGGGTGTATATTCACTAATTATGTGCAATGGTGACTTGAAACTTCCTAACCAACATTTATATTTTAATGATTGATCTCTTACCTGGGTATTTTCTCCCATATCGTGAACTTTCGTCCAACATTTAATTAATTTCTGTCATTAAAAAGGTTCACTTAATGAAAATCTTTCAGAGGAACACAGTATTTAGTGCTCAAACCGATAGGAAACGGTTTAACGCTGGTTAACTACGCCTACTCCTGTCTCTCCCAGAAAGGGATATATTTTTGCGGCCCCTGGTCCATCTTTTGGACTTTATCCACAAAATCATTTATTATTTTCTTTTAGGAACTGACTTTACTGATGATTAAGAATTTTTCGACCATGTCGAACGTCTCAGGAACCCAGAAAACCCGGACCCATCCGTAGCACCACATTTGACATCGCCCAGCTATTGCACTGCGCTGGAATGAATTAATAATAAGTACATAATTTAATAAAAGGACGATTTTGATATAGGGTAGTCAATCAATTAAAACTATAAAACCGTAACCGGCGAAGGGAAACCGGAATTGAACCGAAGTTAACCGTTTTAAGCGAACCGGAAAATTTGGATTGAAAATAAATACGGTTTGGGAAAAACTTGGGAAAAACTGATAGACTAGTGAACCTGATATCGTGATGAGTGTAGAGTAAAAGCAGACAGTTGAGGACTTAGCTATTTAATGCATTTATGGATTTAAAATTCATAATTTTCTTTATATCACAAAGCTGGATAACCTATCGACTCTTATGTTTCTGTAAATGATTTTTTAAGTAACTCTTTTCAGCGATCTTCACCTGTCTAAACTGACATACCTAGCATGTTTCCTAATGAATTATATAGCTATCTTTTAGTCCTCATTACCTCAAGGATTGCTGATTCTTTCAGAAGATTTTTCGCGATAAAAGCCATTCATTCCAGTTTCCTCGAATTTACAACGACTTAATTGCGGCCAGGAATGATAGCTTTAAGTGATGATGAAACAACACTTTCGAGAGATTTTCTTGATATATTCATGTATAATTAATGGAAGATTAATCGGGATTAATTGATGCCTTTGTTAAACAGATTGCCATTTTATCACCCAGGGATTAAAGACACGATTCTGTGGTTTGTTTCTCGATTTTTTGTGTTCATCCCTTCCCAACTTCCTCCAGTTTTCGAAGATCGTAATGGATTAAATGGGTTTTAGATCGTCTTGAAGCAACTACTGACTGGTTGTACTTTATAAAGGAGTGGAATATTTTATCCAGCGGAAGTCTGTGAAATTTTCACAGGGAGTATTACGCGATTTCATGTGATTCAGAAACCGAATGACAAAAATCATTTTCTTTCTGTATTCGACTAATTTCATATAAAATTAGGGCTTAGTTTTAAACAGATATTTAAGATTATAATATTTATATAACATAAGATCTGAATATCATTATATCATTTTCCTGTATGGTTAGAGCAGAGCCGCGCCCAGCCTATCTGATCTGCCGCCCGGGTGTAAAATTTATTTGCTGCTACTTAAAATTAAATACTTCAACCATGCATTTCCTGATTTACCGATAAAAATAATTTTGTAATACTGAAAAACTAGTGTTGTATGACTTCTTTACCCAGCTTACATTAGTCAAAAATCACCAGTAACAATTAATTCTGCAGACTCCGTATGCTTAAAGCAAATTCTCATCATGAGTTAACAGTTATCGCAACAAAACATGGACGTTTCTAATGAAAATTCTACTTCATAAATAATTTCGAATAAATCCAATCAAATTTTCCTTTCTCTTTAGTTACCCGAATTTTTTTTTAATTTATTTATTATACATTACCGTCGCAGTTAGACGCTGAGTCAGGTAGCGACGCTATCTTACACTAGTTTGACAAACTTGTACAATAGACACAATTAACAGAAACAAACTTACTGTCTTACATACATATCTATCAAAATCAAACAACATCTTTGCCTATCGTTATTTCAAACTACTCTAAAAGTTTGCCAATATTTGATTTCTAATCATAATCTCTCCTAGATAAGTCATGTGTATCACACAGAAAACGACAAATAATGTTGCTGTAATAATAATAATGGTTAGCTACGCTCCTTTTGCCACCCTTTAGATGCCGACTCCCGGGTGCGATGCACCCATAGGGCGGCGCGGCTCTGGCCTAGAGATAGGTGGGTATTGCGTGATACATATCCAGGATCCATAACGTGTTGATCGGAATCTGCAAAACCCTATCCGTGGCGGCATTTAAAAAGCAGCAAAAAGTGAAAGGGTAGGAAGGAAAGATCATGGAATTTCTATCGCTCGCTGGAGGTAAGTTGCGAAAGAAGAATTCAACGACGTGGCGATGGTTTTATGATTTTGTCGTGCTTTCGTCCCGTCTTTAAATTGATGTTTTATGCCTGAATATTAATGCTGAGGTATCTTCGAAGCGTGATAGCGGATATGTTCGGACATGCAGTTAATTTTTTTAGGGATAAAAAAAATTAATGTCGAGTTAAGAGACAGGTATGGCTATGAATATTTATCTCAAAAACAAGTAAGGAAGAAACGCGTAAAATTTAGAGATTCTCAAAACTTGGGTTTTTGGAGAGGACGAATTCTCCCGTATCATGTTTGTCGCCATCCTCAGGTAATGTGGAAACGCATTATGGGTAACATTGTTTTCTTTATCTGCATTCTCTTAGATTCTAAAAATATCACTTAGAACTGTTATTGCGTATTGCCATACTCGTTTCAACAATCGTTTGATGCTCTCTACTTGAAACTTTCCATTTAACACTGTAGATGAACATTTCTTATAGTTTATTGACTAAAATTAACGAAAAAATTCGCTACCGTTACAGATCTACGTACGACGGTTGTAACAGAATATTGCATTTTTGAAGGAATATGTACAACTTTAGGTTGGTTTTCTTAGTTTGAATGTATGTATTCCATTTTTATTTTGGAAAAACAAATTTTCGTGGATAGTTTTTTTAAACCAGACCTAGAATTTTATTGCACAGCATATTTACCTAAATTATACATTATGATTTTGAAACATGCCCGCAAAATATAGAAGGCATACATCTCCGGAATCACCTTCGTCAGCGTATATGCGACTTCCATTAGAATTTCAAATATCAAATTAGCACAAGTTCAGCACGTAACTATCTCTTACTTTAATTCTTGTGTAAGAATAGGCACTATTCTATACTTTTTGGACATTTTTGACTTCTTTACGCTTAATCTCGAACGTCCTTGGAAAAATTCATTAGCCGAGTCAGGGAAAAAGCGAAAAGAATCAGCTGAAAATTTTGCCTGAAAGGTCATTTCATATCTTAAGTTTACTCTATTTAACTGCAAAATGCATTGAAATTTTATTTATTTCACATCCGAATCTATTTAGTTTTTTATTCATCAAAATATTGTAATAAAACTTCAATGCCGATTGATTTAGTATAAATCAATTGGTTATTATGAAAGATGTATAAAGAGCGTGTTCAAGAAGGCATTCTAGCGTAACTGCATTCAGGAATTACACACGTGAGCAGGCCATTAAAACCCTCAGCAGTTTTTAGGATTCTTATTTCGTTAAATCCGTTTCGTATTTTATTGGAAGTAAATCATTGAATTGTACGTTTTGTGTTATCCAAAAGATCCGATCATGTCAGGGATGACTATGAACATCTTTCCTCCAAAGGATATTTTCATGTTTTCGATTTTTTTTTCGTCGAACGATTAATTACAAGATTGAAACCACCGAAGCGTGAAAGGACGCGATGCATTTCTCTTCTTAAAGCCAAGTTCTATCTCATTCCTCCTCGTCTTAAGTGCTTTCCTCTGTACTCAAACCATGGCTGCGGTGGGTTTTGCATCATCCGCAAGACTCTCTTTCTCCTCCCACTAATTCTTAAACCACTTACGCTCCCACGTCGGCTGCACCTTTCCTTTTCATTATTCATGCACGAAAAATCGGCTGCAAATTTGACTTATGACCGTGAGGTGCAGCGTTGTGATGGGAGAACTGCAGAGAAAGTATTGTCAGCTAAATTGTGCGTGTACAACGTGGCGGAATACTCAACTTAAGATTGCTCGAAAGGTTCAAAATGTAATTACAGTAGAACCTGCCAATGTGACTGTCTCCTTAATGTAACTAGTTTTTTCTCGGTCCCCGCAGAAGTAATATGAAATACATGTAACATTTTTTGCGTACAGTAACCACCTCTGTATCGTGACCAGTGGCAACTTATGCGGGAAACTACGAACGAAATATACCTCCTTCAAAGTGATTAGTTTAAAATAAGTACTCTTACATTCTAAATTTTAGAAATAATAATTTCGAGAGGTTTAATAGGGAAATGTAGAAATTGGGTTTCCTTAAAATTTGCGGATAATTTCTGACTAGCTATCTAAGAATATGGAAAAATCAATAACATTAGTCGGATTTATAAAAACGTATTAAATAATTTGTGAAAGTTTTTTTAATGCTTGATTTCTTTCTGTTTCCTTTTTTCATATTCTAAACATAAATATTTCTTGAAAACGTGTAATTTTAGTGTATTTTATAATTCCTTTAAATAAAGGAGAATCTCCTAAAAACTTATAACCTAATCTTGCTACATATAGAATAGTTGTCTAATGTGACCTCGTTTGAATAGTCCCGTTAGTGGTCGTTTTAGAAAGGTTTTTTACCTCAAGTATAGTAATGTTATGCCATAAAAATTATATAATTTCTCAGTGTAACATTAAGTTAATTGAAGAATATAGTGGAGTTCAAGCAACGGCCTGTATAAGTAGCAACAGCACAGCACACACCACGACCACAACGGTGTAAAATGTGCACTAAGGACACGTTAAAAACTCCTAAAAGCCGTAAAAACCAATGGAGCAAGAACTCTGACCCAGTATAAAAATCTTATACGTATTTCGGCAGTTAAGCTGCCATCCTCAGAGGTGAACCAAGAGTTTTCACAGATGAAAACGTAATTTACGTAAATCTCTTATGGAAACGAATTTTGTGCTCCTGCGTTCGAACCCGGGCCTTTACAGAGATGAGAATAGTTTTCCTGGGGGTTTCAGCATCGTAGAAACACAATGCAGTTTGTTTCAGATCTCTAAGTCAAGCCGTTTCTGAGATAAATAGGGGGACGGACGGACGAACAGACATTTGCTTTTTATATATATGATCGAAGCCGCGTTTCTCTACCTCTCTTCTTCCACGGATCGCTGTCGTATTATCTCTATCCAGGTCAAAGAAATTAATTTTTTGGGTATCCAATGATGTTTTGAAAATGTTGGTGGCAGTCGAATTTGTTAAGACATTCTCTGAAATGATTTTTCATTTAGCAATAACTAATCATTTCATATGAGAAAATTTCTTTTAGACATTTGTAAGGAGTAATTATGTATTTTATCTAAATCATATCTGTATATTTTATTGCGTTCCATGTGAAATAAATATCCGTTCTGTAAAGCCCTTTCAAGAAAACATCTAACTGGGGAATGTTTGTCAGCTGATTGTTTAGATAATATCCGAGCGTACGCTGACTAGAGGACAAATTAAAAAACGCGAGGAATTCGAGAAAGTTGAAAGAAATCTCCCAAGGAAAAATGGACTTGAATAAAGTCTGGCGGGACCGGGAATCGAACCCTGGTCTCTCGGTTACCGCTCGGGTGCTATGTCCGTTGAGCTATCCCGGCAGAACAACTTTCTTCAAGTCCATTCTTCCTTGGGATTTTTCCTGGGTGCTCACCATCTTGCGCTAGATCACCCTTACTCGTTTTCTATGTTTGAAATAAATCATTACCAAAAGTTGGTTGTGGGACGCACTGACAATGAGATTTTGGTAAAATTTGATTTTAATGAATGATGAGGAATATGTCGATATTTCCGGAAAGGTGCGCATGCACTTTATTTAACTCTCATTCGTGGGCTAAAAAGAAACTGCCTCCACTATGCTCCCAGAGCTTTTACCTCCACCCACGCATGGCGTTTCATCAAGGCCGTTGCCTAGGTGATTAATTAAGTCAACGTATTCAGAGTGCAAGCTTTGGAAAGAGCGATTCTTTTAGTTCACAAATGGTATTTGCGCTTTCCTGCTCCGACTCTGCCAATGGGACGATAATTCGATTTGTGGTCCGATACACAATGAGATTATTTCATTAATTGGACCCAAAGGATTCTCTGATGGATGACCTTGGTCTAAAATGTCCGTCTCCCTCTGTGTATTGCATTATTCGATGATGGAATCTGCCCCCAACACGTGTCCTTTGACCTTCTCCCCAGTTCCGTTTTTAATGCTGCGTACAGCTTTTTCCAAATTAGCATGGGTCGCTTTTGTTTTAAGTCGTGGATGGAATCATCGCTTTCACAAAGCGAGCGTTTTGGGTAATTTTGTAGAGTGATAAGAAAATCCCGGAGTGAAAACAGAATGCTACCCTAAATGTACATACCACCAAAAGTGAAATATGAAGCTGTATAGGTTTTGTAGTCATACAAATCAGAGGCACTAGGAGATTCAATGGCGAACATTGGCGTTTAAGAATAAAATTCACACCTATACTCTTGCTAGTTATTGGTAAATCATTTTTCGACAGTCGATATATTCGTCGCTATTTATCAACTCGGTTAAACAATATGGATAAGATAATTGGTCATATTCAGGTCTGACCTTCAGAGCCTGAAAATGACCGTCTTGGTCGATACCGGTCGTATGCAAATAAAATGTGGAAAATACGAAGTACGTTTTGCAATTATTTTAAATGGCGTTCCACAATATTAGGCCAAAACACCTTGAGTTTATAAATATGGATAAGGTTAATTGTTATCTTTGGGAGATCATACACGGTTGTTAGGTGCAGGACCTAGGGATAAAATTACGGGTAAAGTACATATTAATGAAATTCGCATAAAACGTATGAATATGAGGAGGAAAAGATATTGGTTGAGTGGCATTTGGCGTATAAGTGAAGGGTACCATCCGGAAAACCTTCCAAAGGCAATGGTTGCCTGCTCTTTGGCTAGATACTACATCATATTGTAACGCATTAAGGAAGTGGAATAGAATAAAAAAGAATTCCGAAGAACTCATGTTAAAAACATTGGTCTATAAGCCAAATGTCTCTTTTGTTTGAAACGTGCTGGCACGAGTGTTCGTAAAATGGATCAAAGATACCAAAACTAATCAGATATTGCACATTCTTGCTCACTAGCAAAGGTTCTGCTACTTTTATGTCTGTAAATGAAATCGATTGTGGCAGGCTTTACGCTTTGGAAATCCGTATGAAAAGGATGTGCTTACCGGTACTTTACCACCAGAATCCTTTGGGAAATCGTATTTTGGGTAACGAGGGTGAATTAGTAACTGGTTATGTTTTTTAACCGATCTACCGCTTCTTATATGTATTTAAATTATATTTTATGTAGTATTGTGGTGAAATATATATCTGTATATAAATGCATATATCATTATATTATTTGGTTTGCCAGAAACTTCCAAGACTAATAAATTAGCAAAAATTGACGCATATTCTAGGGGTGATTCCACGTATCTCTTTAATGAGGAAATAATGATTTCAGTCCTCCAAAGAGTCGTCGTCAATGTAATGAGCTAACGATTTTCAAGGAAAGGAAAAAGAAAAGACGGCTGTTGCAATACTTCCACTTATCCCTTCAAAACAATTATTGGAAATGCGACCCCTAGAGGTTAAGACGTCCTTAAGAAACGTGATTTATGCAAGGATGAGCAATATTTTCACTCCAATCGACATAATTTAGTCTTCTGGGAAATGCTAATAATGGATAATTATTTGATTTTTGAGAAAAATTTCTCCCCAAATTTTGGTAATTCGCATTACGTATGTAAAACAAAATTGTATCGGTGAACTTAAAATGTAACACGTTCTGAATTTTAATTTCTTATATAATAGAAATCATCATATTATACAATTTATTATTTATAAGGGCATTGAAGTATTGTTTCTAGATGATGACGTAAAGTTTCTTGCACTTTTTTAACTTAAGTAAGATAAAATTCGAATAAATACTAAGTACGCAATCCGGTTGACGATTATATCAGTGCATGATGGCAAATAATTCATGTATATAATAGTTTAAAAGGCCTTTTTAGATAGTTTTGCATATCAGTTACTTCTTTTGTTCAGACTAATAATGCTATTTATCTTTGAATAACATCGCCTCTTTGATCGTACCGTTATTATGATGGAAGCCCACCTCTGTTGATATCGTGGAAAAGATTAGAGTTACATTGTTCAATTAATTGCGTCTTTGTTGAGGAATTCCTTTATCTCTTCTCGCGGAAGAACTAATTCCAACCTCTTTAAATCTTTTTTTTTATTCCATCCTCCCCGGCATGGAATTCAACACAACTTCAAATCTTTTACGCAGCTGATAGGTGCAGGTTATTTGTGTTGGAGTCCAATGGAATTAATTCTTATACTACACAGTTTCATGTCAATCTTTTCTTAATCAGTGAACATTTAAATTATATTGGTAATTATGTATTTAGTTTATATTTAATTATGTATTGTAATTGAGCTCTACTAGTATATTAGCTCAAGGAAACAATAATGGTGTTGAAATACCTGGCTAAAATCATTAGCTATATCTTTACCAAAGTTTAAGTTATCGAAATGTCAAAAAGGAAGGCATCAACGTAATTGGTTTTCCTCCAGTTGAAATAATATAAATGTCTCGCAAGTTAGTCGTTTTCCTTATTGGAAAGATGTCATATATTTCAATCGTTACAACTTATGGAGAGTTGAGTAAGTCGCCTTGGATACAGATGATGATTTTTACCTTGCTTCATGATTAATTTCAGCCTCGTCAATTTTGAAAAATGGCGACATGACTGGGGCTCAACCCAGGTCGCCCACTTTTCGGGCTATTTTTCACACTTGTTATTCCTTTGGGATCAGCCGCAGGACTTTATCCTGCAAAGTATTCAAACCTTTCCTTAATCCTCGTCAATTTTGTTTTTAGATCTTGTAAAGACGTTGAGGTTTTGAGGATTTTTAGGATATCCAAATATTTTAAATTTAAATTTCCTGGGTTTGATTTTAAGCGCCAAAGATTTTAGCCACGAATTTACGAATGGGAGAAATGTCATTATTTATAAGTTGAATAGCTTTAGAAGATTATTTTGGTTTAGTAGATTGGCGAATCTGTTTATCGTCAGCGCATAAATGTAAGAGCTGTTTTTCAAATACGAGGATATATTATGCTTGCAGAGGAAATAATAATAAAGGCCCAAGAATAGAACCCTGCGGAACGCCATGTTCGTTTGCTTTAAATAGGAACATTTTTCACTATCGAAGCAAGATTGGAATGATGCAATGAAATAAGGAGTAAGCCGTGGTAAGGTGAAAGGGGAGTGGTTGAATTTTCTCAGTTGGAAAGTAGTAGATCGATTTTTTGTGAATCAAAAGCTCTATTTAGATCAAGAATCACGAAAATGGTGATAAGAGGGGTTGTATAGCGACTGTTGGAAACCAGAAATGAATTCCTAGTCATTTTTTCCGCGATAGTGTTCGCTTTCGATCAGAGTTGACGACTATTAAGCAGCCTTCAAATATCGTCAGCTTTTTGCCTGCAGCATGCCATGTTTTTACTGCGTCCATGCGGGAATATTTAGTGGTGACGGAATATAGCTGTCGCTTGGGCATCTGGACGCAACAATCGGGGATCTCAAACCAAAAGGCCCTCTGCGTAACTTATAGACACGCTCCGCTCTCTCCCGTGGGAGACATTCTTCTTCGCGAAACCTCTCATAAATTGCTGCGAAGGACGATTCACGATCTGTTCCCTTTGAAGGATGGATTCCGTTGCGCAGCGGCGAGAAATTTTTCGTTGCCTCTTTATGCACCGACTCGCTTCGCTTATTTGAATACGCTCTTCATTTTTTTCGCGAGGTCACCAGCGCCATCCTGCCGGGGAAGTTCTCCGAAAATAAAAAAAAAGAGCAGAACACTCCACCGAGACCAAAATGCTCGACCTCGTCTCGCCTCCCATTTTTTCCTCTTTGGCAAGCCGTTAAAAATCGTTTTTCTTCTAATTCTTTTTCCGTTTTACTTTCTCTTTCTTTGTTGATGTTTGGTGGCGATTTTCTGCCGTGGTGCGTCGTTTGCTGTCGATTTGGCTGGTTCTGGTGAGCCTAGTAGGTGACACCCTCTATCGCGGTGTATGAAAAATCTTGAACACACACTGGGTAAAGGGAATTTGCTTTATTGTGAACAATATATAAATATATACTTTAATTGATATCGATTAAAATATATGAGAATACAGAGGTGATAAATATCATCGTTATCCAAGGCCAATTTCCGACAACCAGACTACCGTAAACCGGGGCTACTTGAGCCCTGGGGGGTTACTTGGACCCAAAGCAAAAAAAGGCTGGAAATGGCCAAAAGAAACACATTTTGCAGTACAAGTGATGTCATATAGACAAGAAAATCGTTTCACCTAAAATTATTAAAAGGGGTGTTTTTTATCGCCTTGTATATACTTCTCACAATTTGTTTGCCAAAAATTATACAAATTCCAAGACATCATTATTTCACATATGGTTCCATATAGTGTTTTCGATTTGTTCATTGAGTTTTTGCAATTAAGTGATAATTTCATGGCCTCAGAATGTCTCTAAAGAGTTATATTTCCAGACCCTATGTCATACTTAGGCCCACTACATATTTACATTGTTCAGTCAATTGAAAAAGGAGCTTGGGTCCGAGTAGCCCCAACCTGGGGGCTTCTATGACCCAATATAAAAAACAAAAATTTTATTACAATCAGCGAAA
>KZ308359.1:638483-670369 GCA_000376725.2 Ladona fulva | reverse complement strand
TTTATTTATTTAAAATAAACCCATAAAAAGCACAAGGCCTTTACAATGGATCGGAAAAAATTAACCATGTAACAAAAAAGGGTACAAATATAGAAGAAGTAAATAACAATCATAAAAAGTCAAATATGGAAATAAAGAATAAAACTAATTATGCAACTACAATTTGAAATAAAAGTACAGGTTACAATATAAGTCATATATAATGGAAAAATCATACAAATGGATCTAATGTACAGATGTGACAAGTATTCAGATAAAATTCATTCAAATTTTACAAAAATATGGTACATATAATGGATTCATTTATGTTTGCCACAGAAATTTTATCTTTAATAAAATGAATGGTTAAAAAAGGAGTCTTTTATTAGAAAAAGGGTGAAAGGTGACTTTGCTAATTAACATGTGCGCCTAGGGTATTCACAAGGGGAAACGGAAGTGAAACAAACCTGGTCCCGATCCTGTCAGACTTTTTCATGGCCTTGGAAGCCGTTTTTCGTTGTCAATCTTCACCGGAAGGGTTTTAAAACCTAAATCTGCGCCGTTACCTACGAAATTTTTTAATCACACACACACATCATTAACGAAGAACGTCATTGAAGATTTAAAACGCCTTAAAAACCGTTTCTCCGGCGTCTCCTATCCTCCCCCTGGAACCAAGTCTCGGGACAAGGGAAAGGAATTAAACGGATTAACCGGCCTTCTGGGAATCACCTAATGCACATTTCAATGGCTAAGCTATCACCTTCAGACGCAGAAGAATACTAAAAAGGTAGGATAATGCCAAAAATAACTTTACGTGGTATTCTTCTAACTCTGAAGATGACAGCGTTGATATTGAAATGCGCAGAAAAATACTGAAAAAGTAATTTTTGAATTCCAAAGAGTGCACCAAAAGATATTTTAAATTTAAATTTCCTGGGTTTGATTTTAAGCGCCAAAGATTTTAGCCACGAATTTACGAATGGGAGAAATGTCATTATTTATAAGTTGAATAGCTTTAGAAGATTATTTTGGTTTAGTAGATTGGCGAATCTGTTTATCGTCAGCGCATAAATGTAAGAGCTGTTTTTCAAATACGAGGATATATTATGCTTGCAGAGGAAATAATAATAAAGGCCCAAGAATAGAACCCTGCGGAACGCCATGTTCGTTTGCTTTAAATAGGAACATTTTTCACTATCGAAGCAAGATTGGAATGATGCAATGAAATAAGGAGTAAGCCGTGGTAAGGNTTGAATTTCTCTCCAATTTAATTTTGACGGTCCATTCCCTAATCCGATAAGGTAAAGGCAAATTTAACATGGTTAATCAAGTATAAGTGAAAAATTAATGCTGAAACAGAAAATCGACCGAATTTTATCCAAGAGAATAATTATTAGTTGTAAGTATTATCTATAAATCGTTAGTTTTGAGCTCTTCCAGGTTTGCGCATGGGTATTGGAGAAAAAGTTACGATCGCCTAAAAAAAAAACCTATCATCAAAATTACGATTGAAATTTGTGTGGTACACTTACAATCTGCTGTGAAACACTGGTGTTCCAAGAGGAATTGGAATTCTTGGAAATCACCAATCACGATGTATGTGTTTTTGGCAATTTTGCCAAGTACCTCCCTCTAATAGTAATTCGCCAATGTCATTCGATAAACTGTTCATTCACTTTGTTAAGTGAAGGTTTTCCCCGTCTTTGGGGATTTACGTGGGTGATAGTGATAGTGACAGGAATTACTCTTCGGCATTATTTTCCGTGGTACTAAAAACTCAAACAAAATGATAAGTATTTTCGTGTTCTCATACAATCAGGACTAGCGTAAGACCTTTTCTATGTAGCAGAGTGAGTATGACTTCTAAGAAATTATCACTGTTAAATAGATCCGCGGGTAAAGAAAACTCAATGAGTCCGTGAAACTATCGAAGTTGAAGGACTATGGGTGTATATAATAATAAGTTACTTGTTTAACTAAATTTTGAACATTATAGGAAATAAGAGTAAAAGTTTGGATTGTTTGTATTTACTGATTTTTTGAGCATTTTCTCCCATCATTATCCCGGATAATCGAGAGTACACAGTATTTACTAGGGCGAATTGCGTAGTAACTTTATGCCTGGAATAATTAGAATCCACTGATTCGGTCTCGACTTTGTAGTAGTTCTCCATTATAAACAATAAGGAAAAGAACACTTCTGCCGTGGCCACGATAATTTTTATTATACGACCCTTTTGACCCCTGAGGTCATCATCAGAGTGGTGACCCTTCAGGTCATCATCCATGGTCGTATAATAAAAATTGTTGTGGTAACGGCAGAAGTGCCCTTTTCCTTATTCTTTATGTCTGGAAATTAATTAAGACCCGTAAATATTTTTAATTTAGCATATCCACCACTATTCCATTTGCATCTTTCCAGAAACAACATTTCAGATAAATAAATCAATATTTTTCAACTTTTTCTTGGTAGAACATTAAAAATATTATTCATTTATAATATTTTGGACCATTTTGCTATTTTCTGGATTCGCAAGAGTTGAATTTTCGGATGTTTCGTAACCGGTATTAATTGCTCCATTTGCTTTTGCTCTGAGTATAATCTCCTTTTTCTTGTTGTTAGTTGAATAAATAGCGGAATTATTCGCTAGATAAGAAACTTGCCTGTCAAACTCGTAATTCGGCTATATGATTCAGATGCTTTCGTTGCTAAAACCTGTTTCATTCGCCTGGGTTTTATTTCCGATCCTTTATACCAGTTTCTACTAGTAGGGATTTCTTGGAATGCTTTCCATCAAGGACGGTCGGTTAAATCAAAATTAAATCTTACAATCTTCTTAAGAATGATACATATCGCCTTCATAATTTTCTATAAAGCTAAAATAACTCAAAATTAAACTTATGATATTATATTAATGCTAATCATGATGCAACGTGATTATTATTAAAATATACCTTATCAAATAATGTACGGGAAAAATCGATTGATATCTGACAGGCAAGGTAAACTGTGTTTGGGTGGTTTTCCGACCGTATTCATTCCTATCTTCCCCATAATAATAATACAGGCGATTCAAAATCGCATAATATTAAGGACGAATGAAAGGTACTAAACTTTGCAAGAATAGGCGTACGGTTAGAAACCTAAGGAGAAGCAATTGAAATATATTAACACGACTGGGTGTCAAACCCCGGTCTCCCCCTTCCGGGCTGATATTCTACTCGCAAAGCAACCCATTAGAAGTCTGCATGGTAGTTTGTTGGTTGGAATAAAGCTCATTTGCGTTAACGTGGCTGATTACGTATCGTGAGAGGGAAAATAAGAGGAAGAGAAAGGAAACGTTTTAGGCCCCGGGTTCCAGTCCCTGATAGTTGGATTTTTCTTGACAGGCAAAGGTTGTGTGAGAACGATTTTGTACCTGATTTTATACGAACGCAAAAACCAAATTCATCATCACCACCACCAATCGACAACCGACTTCATTAAGGTATAAAAATAATGCTAAAAAGAAGAAACATTTGATATCCAAGCCTTTTATGTTCAATTTTAAGTTTAGTTAAAGAATCTCTTATTCATTTCAACATTTCATAAGTATCGGAAAATAAGTTCTTTTCCGAGATTCCTGAGATCAGCTTGGACTCCGTGATGGAATGGCAAAATTATATTTCCAAGCCATTAATGTACTATATTAAGTTGACTCTATTTCTGTAAATGTTGTACTGCGTCTTGCGAAGTAATTTATGCCAACATCCCCAACTACATGCAAACACCGGACTACCCTTGACTGTAAACATGTTAATAATGTAAATAGTTTACTGTTAAATTACAGATTTAGTTCAACTAAGAGTTTCCCCTATAAACTTACGAGAGCCACCCAAGCAGCGTAGCTATCACTGTTATACTTCATATGGGCCAAATTGTAATCACCAGTCCTGTATCCTACCATTCTTGTAGCACACAGGACCTTAAATCACAAAGGGTCAATGATAATGTACAACGTTCAAGAAACATTTATTTAGTAAATGAGGTTCTGCCGTTGGAATATTTCATGTTTATGCGTCATTGCTTTGAATTATGATGATGGCTATTTGTTTTTGCTTCTTGCGATAGTGTTTTTCTTCCCTGAAAGTTATCAAAAAAGATTACTAAGTGAAAATGCGCGATTCTTCACAACAGCTTTTAGAAAGACTCCAATAGAAAACTTGGAAACCTTACGCAGAACGCATTGTAAGGACGGAGAATAGAGGACAATAGGAAATGAAGATAAGGATTAAAGTAAAATATGATTGCAGGCACGAAAGCATTAACATATGCAGATTATAGTGGGCATCCACGTCATTCAAGGAGTTGTTTGTTTTAAGGTCTGCACAGGTACACAATGATGTAAAGGAATAACGATAGCGTTTTAACAAATTCATTACCCTTTGTTAACTCTTAACATGCCAAGCCTATTTGTCAACGTTATTTACCAAGCTGGGGTATTCGGAGAACGCCACAGTTTTTCTTTAATTTCCTAATTATTTGTTACTGTAAATTACTTAAAATAAATTTTTTGGGTTTCTGAAAGACATAGATCGAGGCATATTTCTTTCAACAGTACTTTGTTGTTTTTTGTATATTAATTATTTTAACATCTTTAATTTCTACTAAAAACCTACAAGGAAATACCCAGAAGCTTATTTTTCGTCAATATATGCTTGTTTGATGTGAAATAATTTCACAGAACTTTTGAGTCGTGACCCATGAAGATAAAGGCTTCAATTAAATGTCAAAGTATAAGGAAAAAGGTCATACTAGTTCCTTTAAAATCGGCTTAATTTGAGTTTACGCTAAGAGTTTTACGCATGATTTTCAGTCAAAGTAAGGAGGAAGGAAACTCGTTGAAAACGTTTGCGTAATTCCACTTCTTATCATTTCACATCATTATGACGGTATCAGAAATGTTATCCGAAGATAAAGCAGTCGTAAACGTTTTTCTACGTACTTTTCCTGTACAAAGGAGAGATTCATTGGCACTCGATCCACGCTAAATTACCATGATTTATTATGAGGTCTTTACATTGCATTCAAGAAATAATTCCGCTATATGTGTACATTAATCCTAATAGAATGAGTGTATAAATCCTTATAGAGAATAAATCTTTCAGATATTCTAAGGATAATTGTAATTTCAGCATTTACTTATTATTATTATTAAGTTGAATTTTAATGGTTTTAACACCAGAAAACATCAACAATGTTTTATTTCCCTCAAGGATCTGAACAAATTTCGTAGTCTACATTCTAACATCAATAACATTGCTGCCAACATTCATCTCCTTTGAAACATTCAACTTTGAAAATCAATTCCTAAATTCATGTGTGATTCTTTAATTCATAGAAAAAAAACATTGTTGATAGTTTCTGTAGTTCTTTTAAACTGAAACTAACTCAGCCATCATTGACAACTTCTGTTCTACTTACTCAAAATTTAATATTCATTATAGCAATAAGTAAGAATAAAATCTACGGAGGCAGCCGATATATTGTGGAAATCCACAATAGAGGAAAGATATATACTTTTCCACACGAAAACTGTTAATAGTGTATAATAGTCAATAGAAGTTTTTGTGTGGAAAAGTATGAACCTTTCCTTTATTGATAAGTAAGAATCTCACTTAATCAGTTGTTAAGGTTATGACGTGTTTATATTAAGAGGAAGAGAAGAGTTTATATTAAGAGGAATCTCATTTCGAATACCGAGAAATTACTTATTAGTGCCTATTGTAATCTACGTCAATAAAGGCTACGAACATAATATTGATTGATGTGGTGTAAAGGTTATTGCGATTTCATTCTATGAAGATTTCATTTCATCCTTATCCAGTCATAATGTTGGAGATAACTTTCGTCTTTGAACAATAGGTAATCATAATTCACATTGAGATAAATATGTTTGTTTCACCAAAGGAACTCACAACTGTCGCATACAAGAGAATCTGAGATGAGTAACGAAGTTGTTTTAAGACGGATCTAATACCATTCATACATATTAATTATTGATAATGTTTTCATCGTTAGTTTTTCTAACCATTTACTGAACCTGACCCATTACTCATCTTCTCCAAAGTGAAAAAAGGTAAAATATGGAGGAATATTAACCTTACCAAATTATTTGATACGAGTTTAAAATACGTTGATGTTCTACTTTTTAAGCAAAAATTTATGGTTTGTTCCCGTAATCAATGAAAATATTTCGGATAATTTTATTTAATTAACGATTTCTATGATGGAATAAAAGCACGAGAATGATGATTTATTTTTAAAAGATTCTTGATGCAACATTTTATTGAAAGTGATCAAAAATAACTTTCTTTAAAATTTAGAAGATTTGAATCTACGAAAATATTGTCAGTATATCTCAGAAATGTTTGAAAATTTATTTGTGAAGCGGGACAGATCTTTAACTGGTGCAATGAGATGAAAAATAAAGATACGAAAAAATTCATCATACGAAAATCTTCATTTCCGTCACTACTCGTACTTTCTACCAGTTTGTTAATTATATTTAAAGCCATGACTGTTTTGCAAATTTATTTCATCCTAATAACGTCTACCTTTCGAATAATGAGAGGATACTTTGACTTGCTAGTATGCCGCATAAATTTTATATTTCGCTCAAATCTCCGCAAATATTTTTATGGAAGGCTTTTCAACCATTAAGAGGATACGCCCACTAGAAAGCGGAAGTTGTTAAAACGTAACACTGAGAATATTCGTCCATTATTTATTATTTCTATTGTTTGACTGTACATGGTTATTTTGGTACCCACGCAATCCTTTATATAATTTTTCTGCGTGTGCATGTTTTCCGGAAGGCATGGCATTGTCGGTGTGGTTTCGTTTCGGAAGCTAGATTTCCTATGACACAGAAATAAAGCGCCGTGAAGGGCGGTGAAGGTTCACAGGAGATGCGCATGCTATTTATACTATTAAACTACGCGGTTTCCTCTAAGGAGCAGAATGCATAAATCCTATTATTGTAGAGTAAAAAGGTGGAAATGTTTATTGATTTGCGGTCTTCGGGAAACACTTTTTCCTTTATCATAGTGTGTTATATTTTCTAGTTAGAAATATGCGATTGTATTGCCGTACCGTGTCGCTTATGAAAATTCGTGTCTAACATGCAAAGAAACAAACTAAAGTATCAACACAGATATAGGTATTGATATACATGGTTGATCCCATGAGAGGTACAAGCACTGCTGATCTATACCTGTTAGGCACTGTTAAAATAAATAGTTTGCGGATTTGATTCCCGAACGGAACCTGTCGCGGCGGTGGAGTGGTTAGCTTGCTAGCGTCCCAGCTCCAAAGTCCCGGGTTCGACTTCCGGCTATTCTGATTTTCTCGGTTTGGTAATGTTTGTTTGTGTTCGTAAATAGTAAAATTATTAAAATTGTTGATGTAATTGGGGTTTAAGTGTTTTTTTAAATAAATTATTATTATATGTTTACCGGAGAGATTGTGAGAGAAAGATGTTGTCTAAGAATTTATACAAAAGAAACAAACAATTTATGGAAGCTTGTTATTGTTTGATTAAACCTTTTTTTATGCTGAAACTATTCTATATGAAGCGTTTAATGATGAAGAAACGTTATTTTATACGGTTCCGCTCAAATACTCTACTAATAAAAAGTGTTTGTCTGTTAAGTATTCAGTCCGAAGGCCGCTTGTGATCTCATTCCCTCTACCATCAGCTACGAAGAGCTAGGAGAGGGAAATGAGGCTTACTAGGCATGATGAGGAGTAGGTAGTTTGCCCTTGCTCTCCTCACTGAGCCAGAATGCTATAAGCAGAACATGCCCACGTTAGTGAAGCACAATGACTCTACGACTAACACTTTTCGTAACATTACATAAGGAGAAACCATTATTAATGCTATTATTCAGAATAACTCATACCTCAGTAGCTTTCATATCATCACAACCATGGACAAAACTGAGACTAAAATATATAAAAGNTCATCACAACCATGAACAAGACTGAGACTAAAATATATAAAAGATTTATGAAATAAAAATGTCATTCTCTTTATGCCTTTATGAGACTGTAAACAACTTAAAGGGGGAAAAAACTTCGTAATTTCCACAGAACATATTTTATTATTTGCGACGAGTTTCGTCTACATGAAGACATCATAACCATCAGCCCATATTTGATACCAAGTTCTGTATTCTCTCCATTTGTGTAATTACAAGCTCAATGTTATTTCCGCTATTTTCATATGAAAAGCTGTAAAAATGCTTTAGAAATCCCGGCGACTAAGCTCCGGAACCCGAGCCGCATGTGGCTTATATCTTCGGTGAGGTAGTACTTTACCGAAAACATGAGCAGAGTAATTCAATGATTCTTCTCCAATTACCTTAATAATAGGGTTGATGCATTGAGAACTGGATTAATCTCAAGGTACTTACTTTCATGGTGCGTAACGTAACGAAGGAAAAGGAAAATTACGTGCGAAAAGTAACGGAGGAAAAATTTCTGATACCGAGATATCTTTGCGCTAGAGTGAATCTGCGTGCGAATTTTGCTGCCTAAGATAATCACTTCATTACTCCTCAGACTTGATTGACGAATGTTAATTCGGCTAACGAAGGTTTTAAAGAAAATGACTCTTTTAAACCAAGTTTTAAAGTTGGAGTAAATCCTTCGCATGTTTTTTTTTGAAGTGCTTTCATTCATGAGCACGTACAAAAATATTCAGATATAACTAAAGCAAAATGGATGTTGCCCTTCCTTCTAAACTTGCGAAATAGTACTGTAATCTTTAAGAAGTGTTTTTAAATTGTGAGAAGTAGTATTTTGTCTGACAAGAACGATTTCGGTGCGAATTATCTTTGTTGACTAAAGTATTACCGTTTCAGATTTTAAAGTTTGACAGTGTGAGATGAGAATCCCGACTTTGAAAGATTTTTCCTTCTGTTTAAATTCCAACAGGATCAGTGTCGAACTCTGGGGTTATAATTTTTCGTTTCTTTAGTTCCCCAAAATAGTGCTCCTTTTCGCCCCTTTGCGGGTTGTATGCCTCTATGAGGACTGTGGCGGTGGTAGGTGGCGTTAAGTCTAGGCCAACACTCCCTTTACCAGAAAGCACCACGTAAAACGAAGTTTGGCAAATTAGCTCAACCTGTTTAGAGCAACTGTCCATAAAGTGGAAGGTATGAACTCGATTCTCAGTCGCGGTGACTTTTTATTACATTTTTTTCTCGGGAATATACTTTTCTTTCAATCCCTTCTGTTAGGTTGATTACAATGAAAGACTTTTCTCAGTTGCGGCAATCGCACCATTTTACTTCCATGAGAACTTTCGATTCTCAGAGCAATGGAGACCAAATTTAAGAACGGAAGTACGTAACGTTGTTATCAACTTCCTAATCGTTGGCCAAATTAGGTCGACTACCTTTCATTGTTTGCCATCGCGTGGAGGTCCTCTTTTTAATTGGTTACCTAACCAAGAGGATGCTGTACATTGATGCTTCCTTCCATGCAAATTGCATGTTTTTGGCGAAGAGTTTGCATTGTAACCATATATTAGATAGAAAAAAGGAAATAAGTGCTCGTGTTTTCTCTTTTTAAGGATTGCCGAACCTATTTGCGTCCTTCCTATCTGTTTCTCAAGGCATTTTTTAGTAGAAGATTGTTTCAGTAAATTGGCTGGTATTTTAAATAAATAATAAATATAACTTTTACTTTTCCACAAATATATTAGGTTTTGCCACCAATGGTTTCGAACTTTCAGGCTTAGGAATGACTGACGATGAACTGAAAGTTCGGAACAATTGGTAGCAAAATCTAATATATCTGTGGAAAAGTAAAAGTTATATTTATTATTTAATTTTTAATGGAATTCCATCAAATCTCGCTAGAGAAGATTAATTTTGGTTGGTATTTTATTGGATTGCTATCTAGTTGTACTCGACTCGAGTCTCGACGAATATAGTGGCTACGAACGAGCCAAGTTCTTTACTGGGGTCGAGTTATTCCAACTCCCCATTTGTCTTTCATGTATTCCTCACATTCGTATTCTGACTCCGCTGTTCTCTGTTTTCACGAACTAACATGTCAATAACCATGTCTGTTTACTTTTTTATGTATTTCTTGCGAGCTTATTTTTTGGCCTAGGATTTAGANTCTTTATCCCGTACTAAAAGACAAGTTATAAATATTTCACTCATCAAGATATGGTATCAGGACCGTTTTAAGATACACGTATCTACTGATATAATCAACTGAAACAGCTGTAAATTTGTGGATCTCCATGAAGGAGAGGAGAAAAAAACTAACTTAGGATTTAGAAATGTTTCATGAAAATGAACAACATATTATTTTTAACACGTAAAAAATTATACATGGCGAACCATTGTATACTTTTATAAAAAATAAATAAAGAGTTTTAATATAAATATAGCCACCTTGAGCGTTTTAAGACAAAAAGAGGAAGCCGATATATCGGCCGTCTAAAGGTTAAAATAGCTTCCAATTACCTAAAGAAAATATTATGAACTGTTGAATTAATTAATATGAGTTGCGTTGAATTTGGGAGCAATTAGTGCCTTATTAACGGATACCATGACGTAATTTTGTCATATTACTAGGGAATTCACGCCAGTTGCTAATAGAGAAGTCTGAAAATTATCGCGAATATCTCGAATCTCCATATGAAATCCTTCTTTGTTCCATTCTTTCACAATTTCACAGCCGTAAAATGAATGTTTAAGTCGTATATGATAAACTGCTTTCAGAGGTGGAACGAGGAGCTAAAGGAAGTTTTTAATTTGACTGTGTCATTTGTCTGAATCAGTACATCATTAGCTAGCAGCTGCATTAGCCGAGCGTTTCTGCTATCGTATCTAGATGAACGAAATGCTTTTCACCCGTCGAATAGTGCATGGGATAGAAGCTCAATCTGACACACTCTTAGGATTAAGCCTCTTAACTCGGCGTCTGCTCAACTATCGGTTTATTTATCTGAATTTTGAAGTTTTATCGCTATGATATTGGAGTTCGTAAGCCTGCGTCGATATTCTGCGTCCATATCTCGGTCAATGGAATATTTTACATCTATCTTTGGATATAGCAAGAGAATATCTTTAATTTCCTTTTATCTTCATCTTTTAAGTGGCTGCCAGAGCTGCGTTAGTAATAATGATTCCGATTGGTGACACTGATGTTGATTGCTCATTATCTAACGCTATGAAAAGTGTTATTCATAGGGTCATCGCGTGGACGTTAACCACTCTAAGCCATCGGCGCTTCCAGAAGGACGGCGAAGAAGGCGATCGCCACCCATTTGATGACTTAGTAGTACTAATTATCGGTCAAGTATCTGACAAGGAGCTTGAATTAAAATCGGACTGTGAAGTTTTACCTCGACAACTACACATCATTTAGAATCATCAAGACAAAAAGGCATTCTAACCATTAATTGAAGATCAGTGAAGAAAGAAATTGTCTTAAATCACCTTCCCTTTGGCATGTACCCCCTCTATTCTTTAGCATGCACCCTATGGCAAGTTTCTGGATCACCCCTGTTCGTAGCATGATGGCTCAGTGAGGAAAGCAAAAGCAAACTCCTCATCTTACCTACTAAAAAAATAGAAATTTATAAAAATAATAAATAATTCAATAATATCGTAATAAAATTTTCAATTGCTTAGGATCAAATTTGTAGGAGGAGATCGATTTTTAATTCAGACTCTTATCAAAGGTCAATAAATCATGGTCGGATCTCAGAAACGTGGATTTTGCTTCAAGACTATATACCACATTTCTGCTAAATGTTTGGTTTTTCTGTGACTCCTGGTCATTGTTCCACAAAGGTGTGAAGATGACCGAGTCATGGATTTGCGCGAATTTACTGTGTTTTGATTTGGTTTACGTCGACTCACATAAAGCAGGAGATCGTTTTTGACAGTAGTCACCCCTTTACAAAGCTTATTGTAGCTATTGCTGAAAGAGTTGAGGATCCAACCTTTTGTCCGATGACATTACAGAATTTACATATATTTAAACTTGGGATTAAGTTTCACTGTTTAGGATAGATTCCCAATAAGGTTGAGTCTTTTCAACTTCAGCTATCCCCCTCAAGCTTTGGATATTGTCTCACTTTCATATTCACTTTGGATATTGTTTCGTTTATAAACGTTCACGAAAGAGCTTACATCTCGGCCGCACAGGACTGTATAAGAGGCCGCAAGCGGTCCGTCGGCCGCGAGTAGGAAACTCTCGTTCTAGATATATAACGCTTTGTTCGGTGATGCTTTTTCCCATAGCTTCCCCTTTAGGTTCCGCGAAACGTGCGAAGTATCAGTTCGCGAAACTTCTCCGATGAAGACGACCATTACCATGGAAACAATGGAATCGTGTTTGCTTTCGAATGCGTCGGCGCAGCACATACTTTTCCCTTGCGTCAATACTCTCGGCATACGCCCCTTAGATAGATAAGGTGTGAAATATGCCTTTTTCTGGAGAGCGTGATTCGAATCCCGCGTGGGGAATGGTCGAGCGTATCTAAAAAAATTTTTATTTACTTCGTCCCTTGCCGTCCAGGTACTCTCCTTGGGGAAAATGATCTCGCCGAAAACGTTCCGGCCATATTGCGCAGGTATTATCAAAATTTGCAACTACGCAGCGCTATCAAGTTAACTTGAAGGACTATTTATTGATCTATCAAGCTCAGCTGGCCAAATGCTAGCCGTATTGCGCGATTAGATTGCTCTAGGGCGAGGGCAATGGATGTGTCAGTCATGTTTAGAAGATATTAGCTCTCGGGTAAATCACGAAGCTGGGATCTTTCGGCAGGATATTCCTATCCTGGATATTAATTTTAAATCGATAAATATAAATAAATAGCAGTAAATTTTTATAAACCTGAACCCCCTACCACACGCCGAAAGGCGGCTTGCGGGATATTAAGGAAGACGTAACCTATTGCAATATGAAATATTTATATTAACATCACCTGATGCTGGGGTTGCATTAAAATTAAATCAAATGTTTTAATATTACGAATGGTTTGCTCACTGATAAAATAAGAATTTCACCAACTAGTTTAGTTACTTTTTGCATTCCACAACTATGGAACTATTCTTGATAAGTAATCGTTCTCTTCAGGCAAAGGAAAACAATAGGGAAATTCGTATTAAGATACTCTCTGTAAAGTATTCAGCCCGAAGGCCGGTTGGGACCTCATCCCCTCTACCATCAGCTACGAAGAGCTAAGAGAGAGAAATTAGGCTTACTAGGCATGATGAGGAGTGAGGTAATTTGCCCTTGCTTTCCTCACCGAGCCAGAATGCTATAAGCAGAACATGCCCACGTTAGTGAAGTACAATGACTCTACGAGTAACACTTTTCGTAACGTTGCATATGGAGAGACCTTAATTAATGCTATTATTCAGTATAACTCATACCTCAGTAGGTTTTATATCATCAAAGCGATGAACAAGACTGATACAAAAGTGTATAAAAGATACATTATTCTTTATCCCGTACTAAAAGACAAGTTATAAATATTTCACTCATCAAGATATGGTATCAGGACCGTTTTAAGATACACGTATCTACTGATATAATCAACTGAAACAGCTGTAAATTTGTGGATCTCCATGAAGGAGAGGAGAAAAAAACTAACTTATTCTCAGGATCACAAGAAGAGATTTATTACACGTCCGGTTTCGACTACGATCTAGTCATCCTCAGGTACAGTCAAAACTGTTCACGTATTTATACAAGCCCGTAACCCGGTTCGGTGATCATAACGATACTAACGCACCGAAAACTTTATCATAAATAACAACATTCCCTTCCGTCGACGAGTTGTCCTTCCACCAAATGTTTCAGCGACGAGTTGTCTCAACGACGAAATGTCTAGCGACGAGTTGTCTCAGCGACGAATTGTCCTTCCACCAAGTGTCTCAGCGACGAAATGTCTAGCGACGAGTTGTCTCAGCGACGAAATGTCTTGCGACGAGTTGTCTCAGCGACGAATTGTCCTTCCACCAAATGTCTCAGCGACGAAATGTCTAGCGACGGGTTGTCCCATCGACCAGTTGTCCTTCGACCAACTGCCCCTGAACCCCGTAACCCCACTGTTGCATAAATTCGTGAACACTTTTTGACTCTGTACCTGAAGATGACTAGATCATAGTCGAAACCGGTCGCGTAATAAATCTCTTCTTGTGGAACTGAGACTAAGTTATTTTTCCTCCTCTCCCACGTATCTAATGAATCATCACGGTATAATCATTTTGATTTACCTGTTACTTGAATTTCACTGTGGAGGAGAGATTCCAGGTTAATGTACCAACTAGATAATTACTTTAAGTAGGTTCTCAAATTTAAGATTTTTGTGTACGGTAAAGCTTACAGGTTTTTGTATTGTGAAGTGATAGTGGCTTATTAGCGATCTATTGCTGAAGTCGGAGGACGTTACTAGATATTAACCGGATGTTTCGCAAGCTATTAGCTCATTGGCATCTTTTAGCGTTATTTAAAAGTTGGATCCCCTCATAAAGAAAGGAGACTCCTAAGAATCACATATCAGTATGATTTTCTTCTTTATGTGCAGAAATTTTTATAAGAAGTACATTATTCACAATGGTCAAATAAATATGAAGGAATTGGAATACGTATAGTGATCTGTTATAATCTGGTATATCCGAGTACGATTTTTTACCCTTTGTCGATATTTTCCGCCGCCCCTTTAAAAAGATTCAAGCACAGAAACACACGAGTAATTTCGCGTTTTAATACAAGCAGGACTTACGTAAGATCTTTTGTATTGATCAGCGAGAATACGACTACAATGACATTATTGCTGCCAAAATGATCCGCGGTCGGCAGAAGTAAACTCTTCATGTCCACAAAAGAATCGAAAATAACGTACCAAATGAGAAAATTGTTTATTTACGTCAATTTTGATCATTATAGGATATAAATGTGAGAGTTTGCATTATCCCTGTTTTCAGACTAATTTAGCATCCATTCCAAATCATTAGCCCAGATAATAGGAGACAGTATTTGAAACAGAGAAGGAAAGCATTTTACAAATAATCATCTCTACTAAAATCACGTAAGAAAAAGACAACTGTCATAAAGAGAAATCCACGACTCCCATCATACCATCAAAACTTTACACCACACCATACCCTCATATCAACTATCATTTTTCCTCACTAATCAATACAAGCTAATTACACCAGTACAATCCTGATGTCAACATATTCATATACATTATAATACAGTTAAATTTAATTGAAATAGCATAAACTAGCAAAATACTGCGATGCCTCGGCTAACACACATAATTAGCTCCGGAATCACGTTCGTTAGCCGAGACGTAATTTCCATTGTGTGTCCAAATCATACAATAAACCCGTAAACACAGTCAAAACCCGCAACACTTATCTATACATAAGCATAAACAGAGATGCAGAGTTTGAGTCTTAGGTAACCTGATTAGGGCATGGTAGTATGTGCTCGTCTATAGTTCAAGTCCCTCCTGTAACTGTCCAATAAATGAATGTTCCCTTGGGCATCAGGAAAGAAATAAAATTACCAGGCAGATTTATGCGTAAATTTTGCATGCCTGCGAGCATCCACCAAAACTTTCGTTAGCCGAGTCTAAAATTAGCGAAAAATGTTCGTCAATCGAAAGATTCATTGGCAAGGTCGCTCGTTACACAGATTGTGATCAGAGTGAAAATTTCAAAGTATAACTACTTCGTGTTCATAAGGTCGAATATGAAATACGGGTGAATGATTTCTCTCCTGGCAGAATTAGTTTGGTGGTGTAAAATATCTCCAAAAGGTTTCGAGTGCTTTCAACTTTCTCTTCACGATCTTTTTTCCTCGTGCAAACGGAGGAAAATATCTCCCTTTTCGGGGCGTAAATAGGGATTTCCATTTACGCGTCTCAGCGACACGCTACCAATCTGTTGGGCGGATACTTGTCCGCTCTCTCATGAAACTTTCTATATGGAACGATCCTTGACTAGAAACGCAAGTTGAATGAGTTGTCAAGAAACCGTGGAGGTAGACGGAATGTAGCCAATACTGACGTTTATTGGTAGCTTTATCTCTTGTTAATATCTCTTGATGAGAGAGCTTGTAGTTCGTAAATTGTGATAAACTGTTGTCAGAGATAGCTAATAGCCTTATGTCACTTATGGGTCAAATGAAAATCAATCTGAATGTAAGTTCAGATTTGTATCTCGAGGTAAAATACGCGGGTCGGTCTGAAAGTAATGCCCCATTTATATTTTCAAGCCAAAATCGATGCTAGTAATTAGAAATTGTAGGTTCGAATTTTTTAACGTTTAGCGTGTATATCTGCATAGTTTCAGTTTCCTCCTGCAGGTAGCATAGCTGAAGGAAGCTTTCAAAGTGTATTATGACCGTGATAAACGTTACAGACAACGTGCTGTGATTGAATGTCTGTGCATGGAGAAAGGAACGGTAGGGAATATTCACAAACGTTTATGCAGAGTTTATAGAACATCTGCAGTCGACAGGTATATCTGGTTGCTGGGTATGGAGGGTGGTTTCATGCCTTTCGTATAATTCACGTGGAATTGTTGAATAAAACACGGTATTGTACATAAAAGAAAAATTACGTTTAATGATCCACAATATATATAATTCTTTGGCGTTAGTTTCGGCTGGTTATAATCGTTTGCAAGCCTTTTTTATTTCTTCTTTTTTTCTAGCTATAGCCATCTTCAAACCAAGGAAAAAGGAAGGAAGGAGGCTTTTATAGACAAAAGGAAAACAAGACGCTATTACTAGCCGAAACTAGTCGCCAACGAATTATATTATTATTATTATTATTAGTCAATACCGCCGCAGTTAGACATTTCGTCCGGTGGCGACGTTTAGTTATCGTGCATTACAGAACAATTACATACAATATGGCTTAGTTACACATAAACAAATACAGAAAGTTGGTATCTATCTACCCGTCAATTAACTGCAATTGTTTAAAAACTACTTTAATCACAATTACAACTTCAATTATACTTTTACATCACAACCACTACAAACACTAAGATATATACATTACAATATATACAATACGTATGCATTAACTGAAAATTACCCCTAAACAGCATTATAGCAACTTGTCGATAACACTTTCACGTAAGATATATATTGTATATATATCTAATATATATTGTGGATTAGTAAACGTAATTTTTTAAAGAAAAGACAATTGGAACACGGCTGCTGATGAATTGGAGGTTTAAAAACACTCCGTTAGCTGTACTTCGGCAGGCGGAACTCGAGTTAAGAGACACAATAGCAACTTCCTATTGTGTTGTCTAATGATGGAGGCATTGTCTCTGAAATGTTCATTGGGACTTCCCAGAAATCGGTAACCCGGAGCTTCCCGTTTGTCTCTTAACGCGAGTTCCGCCTGCCGAAGTGCGGCTTACGGAGTGTTTTTAAACCTCTAATAAACGTAATTTTTCTTTCTTGTTCAAAACCGAGTTTTATTCAACAATTCCTCGTGATGTCATCAAGATTCCACAAAGCGACGGCCTCCTCCGTGAATGTCTCCTTAATTGCCCAATAAATGGATGTTTGCAAGGGTACCAGAAATATAAAATGAATAACACTAAATGGAAGTCGTTACCTCGGCAACAAGGGATGACGCTATCAAACCGAGCGCGTCGGACCTCAGTTGTTACCCTTCCAGCGTAGCGCCATCATCACTCTGGAGCACTTTGTCGGTACTTTTCCACGAATCTCATTCCCAGCTACAATTTTCCTCCACGCTAAGAATTTCTGTGGAAAAGGATTAAGCGATACTCTTTACCACACCAGCCATTCATTTCGTCTCCTTCAACTCGATTCCACCAACAGGCTTTTCAAACAGATTCTGTTCCTTTTTTTCGCTATTTACCTTAGCGATTTAATGTTCATGCGTTCCTGGAATATTTCCTCCAGCCGTTAGCGCGCCTCCTCAACTCTCGCGGCAAGGAGCGAGTTTTCCCTCATTATACCAATATCCCGTTTTCACATGGCGTCTCGTTTATAACCATATGGTCTCTCCGTCAAAAAAAAGAGTAGAGAAAATATTAAGTAACTAATGTGGAGCTTGTTGTCTCGTAGAAGATTCATTCGCGACTTATTTAAAAGTATGAATTTACTAGACGGTTCATACTGTATTTGCAGGAATCCAAACCCAGTTCTTAGGAACTCCTCAAGAGGAATAAATTATCTTAGAATAATAATTAATTATTATATCGAAAAATTCATAATGCAGCATATTAACTATCTGAGCGTATACTCAGAACTCCCGATTATCCGCGGACGGATTATACGTACTTGATTTTTAACTATTCATCTATATTTTCCACGGCCTTTTTGAAATTAATTCAATTATAGGAGTATTACTGCTTTCTAATACAAGCAGTAATTATGTAGGATATTTTCTGATAAGAAGTGGAATACGACCACAACATTATCGCTACTGAAAAGATCCGCTCTCAGGTGAAGTAAACTCTTGATGAGTCGATAAAGTAATCGACTATGTGAGTAAACAATAATAAATCGTTTATTTACGTGAACATTTTCAGAGAAGACTACTTTGCGGGTTAAAAAACCTAAGCTTGCACTAAGGAAAAAATGCACCACAGCAAGAAAGGGTGTGTGAAAATCCTGCAAAACCTTCTGATAGTTAACTAAGTTTTAAGGAAAAGGCAGGTTTAATCGCATTTGGAAAGCAAAAGAAATGGTACAGACACATTATTTCATAGACGTAACAACCAAAAGTAAATTTTTATAAAAAATGTTCAGAAATGACATAATGAAATATTACGGTTCCAGAATAAGATATTACGGTTCCAAAAAATGTCATTGTGAAGATGGCAATAAAGGTACTAAATGTGAAGATAAAATAAGGGAACTTAAGGAGTTCATTACTGGTGACCAGCTTTGTCAATGTTATTTGAAAAAAGTTCGTTAATATCGTAATACTAAGACGTTACATTGCCATATTAGATGAGTGCGGATTCATTGAAGTCTCATTCGTAAAACGGGAAGCTGCTATATCTTATCAATGGATATTCAATTTTAAGCGGAAACTGCTTTCGAAGATTGAGTAGGAATTCTTCTTAATATTTCTTTATGGTCCTTAGGTCTAACTCATTCGACGACTATTTCCAATCGCATTTGGTTAAAGAGTAAGATGGTGCAGTGGCTTCATCGTGCTATTTTCACAGAGAATTTTACGAGTCATGTTCCTGCTCAGTCAATCTTCTTCTACTTCGTTTCTTTCGCTAGAATCAAGCATTAAACCATGCGTTTTTCATCGCTTATTTTCAGAAACATAATCTTTCGTTCAGATGAATAAAGAAAGAGACTTTATTTTCTGAAGTTTTTCTTCGTTGAGTGACTCATCCACTGTATTTTAAAACTGCAAGTGTAATTCCATGTTCGGTTTATTTGTTCTAATGCACAATATATATGTTACTAATAATACATTGTGATTTAATTTATGACGACGCAGAAACGTTCATTACCTTTTCTCTTGGATTGTTGCCACAGTGACTTGCATTTCAATGCTCAATAATCGCATAATAATAAGGGAACGAGCCAAGAATGACTTTCATAAAATCCACGAAGCGACAGTCAAATGCCTGCAGCATCAACAGTAAGTCAACATAATAAAACATAATAAAGGAAGCAAGAATTCGAGACATAAATCATCCGAATAAGACCGTGCATTCAATGAGTGATTCGTACAAATATGTTCCACGTCTGCGATTTTCTCTAATGCATGTAGCGAAATCAAGCTCAGTTGAACAGAAATACATAAAAACTGGTCATAGTGTAGGACTGTGAGTGAAGTAGTTGTTTAGGGTTAGAGGAGAGGTTCATTTCTGGAATTAGGGGATGGATTTTAGTCTGAGTTTTTCTAAGATTCGTCCTAATATATGTGCGCGTTGACCATTAGAGTTAAATTTTCTGAGTATCATGCCGATGTGAAATAAAGAAGACTTTTGTCATTGCGCTGACATTTTATAGAGGTATTAACTGTGCCCGTGGAATGCATTCAGGCGTTATTTCAAAATTATTAGATTAAATTTCCAGTGAGACTATGGTAACTTTTTGGAATCACGAGAACGGTTTGAATATGATGTTTCGTTTCCATCATTAAAAGTCACTAATCTGCATTAATCGTTGAATCACGCAAGAATCCCACGATAAGGCCACTGCAGTCTTTTCATCTTTAAAAAATATTCTTTTAAAATAGTCGTCGAATAAGCTAAACCCAAGTAACTGTAAAAATAATACTGAAAAGAATTCCTACTCTATCGTCGGAAGCTGTTTTCAATGAAATAGTCTGAATGAATTGGTAATATGTAGCAGCTTCCACTTAAATTAACGCCTGAAAATTTGAACAATATCCTTTAAAATCTCTGTATATATAATACTCTTTAGATTATTTGTGATTTTCCTCACAAGTAGTTGGTTGTGGCAAAGAAAAATTCCGTTAGCGATGCCAGTTTGTGTTTCTGAGACCCTATCTGGAGTATATAAGCAGCATATGGAACCCTGCAAACAAGGGCTGCGTTAACGAATAAGAAATGGTCAGCGTAAATCCATGCCTTTTGTTAAGGAACTCTACGACAAATTGATAAGCGTTACAAAGATACTCCTTGGAATAGGATGTAAACCATTGAAAGAAATGAGATTAATTTTTTTATGAAAATTCCTCAATAAATCTAAAGATATTATGTTCTCGGAAGACAGTAGATATCATGTTTCTTCCTTGTTAGAGCTGCCACCTCTTCGAGTCTGATCCGTTGTTCTCCAGTGTCCGGGTAAGCCATTATTTCTCCTGGGTGGAGAGTTTTTATATTGATAATGGCATTATATTATGTTTTTATATTGGTAATGGCCAGAATGGTTTTATTCTGTTATTGGAAATCATTCAAATATTGAATATAAAAAAATTGCTTTCCAGTTGAAATACATTGTAAATGTGTCCGTAAAGATTGTGCAACCATTGTGAAGACGCCAAACTCAGGCTTATATGCGGCAAGAGAGTGGTGGTAGATCTTTTTAACGCGATCACAACGAGCGCCGTATTTCTCTACTGACCCTTTCTAGGTCAGAAAGGTGAAAGTAAAAACTGAAATATTTCAAAGACCTTCCATTAATATAATTTTCGGTATGGAGTGGCTATTAATGCATTTTAAGTTGTATATCATTTCAATTTAGCTGAAAAGATCGCAGATTCTGTATGAATCTGACCACTATATACATCTCAGGGTTTCGTTGTTTAATCTCGGTCCTGGACTTTGCGCCACGTAGTAACTATAGATTAGCCGATTAAATACAGCAAAAAAATTAGCGAAATAGGTGTTAAAAGTAGCCGCTTCAAAGTTATTTTTTTCTGCGAACGACAAGCGGCAATGCCAGATGAGGGACTTATTTAGCTTGCACCCTCTGCCGTACATCAAAGGGCACATGTGTTAATGTAATAATATTCATAATAATAAGAATAATAATAATACGTCTTTATTCATGGGCGAGATTGAGACTTATTCGTCTCTTCTTACATCTAACCCTTTGTCATTCCAAATACAGATATATGAAGGAAGTATTGGAAATTGGACTAAAGAAAAGCAATAAAAGAAGGAACTATTATGTGGAATAAAAAAAAAAACCTGTCTAATCTAACCTAGGGAAAAAGTTAAAATCCTGCAGGAAAACACCCGCGTGAAGGGGCGCGTGAAAAACGTCCGAAACCTACTGACAGTAGCAACTAAAATTTAAAAGAAGAGGGGGAAATGAGTAGAGAAAAGTGCCAGAAACGCAGCAGGGAAAAATAGGCGTAATTCTTACAAATTATTCAGATAAAAACAGATGTTGGATTTGAAATTATAAGAAGTAGGCAGTAAAATATAATTAAACAATAATAACTAGAATTAGAAAATATAGAATAAAGATGAAACATTGGATCAATAAAAAAGTAATTAATAAACTGAAAAAAAAACAAAAACAAATTTTTACATAAATATTTCAAATCAATATACCAGTGGCAACGTCAGCTTTTCAATGGAAATTCATAAAACATAAAGAAAATAGCAGAATAAACACAATAATTGCAGTAAATGTAGTGAGGCTACTTGTGCTAACTTTGGAACTACATCTTTGGTGGTTCCTCCAAGTCTTACATCTAACCTGTATCTGCAACTTCTATCGTTCTCGTCGCAAAGAGTTCATTTGCACAGCAACATTCTTCGGCATGCGAATGTTCTCTCGCGTCAGATGCATTTTTTGCACGCTTTATGTCAGCCATTTAGCAAGAAAAGTGATTGGCGACTGCTTGGGAGTGCTTTTAGGTCGTTCGATCGCAACTACTCATGTCATATTTGCTCGCCCTTCCCCGCTAATACTTTCGAAGCGGCTGCTTTCTCTAAAAGGGTCCGCTTCGAAGTGTGAGAAACGAGTTAAATGGGGAAGAAGCTGTCTGCTTCTCTAACGATCCGCCAGGAGAATTTTGACGCGCGAAAACTTAACTTTTCGCGGATTTTTTGCACATGCTCATAAAGGTAAGAAAGTGGCGACTTTCCTGGAAATTTTCGGAGATCTCTCGCCTGTTGACGAATGCTCAGGAGGCCTGGGGTGTGTTTTCTCTCGCCGGAGTCTCCGAGTGGAAAATTTGGCAGTCAAACTTCCATGCTGAATAAATAATGAAATTGGGATTTTTGCTGGAACGTGTTGTCTCTTCGCGGTTACCAGTTATTTCAATTCATTAGCGAAAAATCGTATATTTCTGCTAAGTTGTACAAGTGGTGAATTATAGACCGAATAAACTCCCGTAAGCATGGAAAAATTGTGTTGATAGATAAATTACTCATCGGTATTTTCGTGAACGTTTTCGAAGTTTTACGATAAATGCTGTATCAAATATTTCCATCGTGTGGCTTCTTCAGTAGGAGATTTATCAGCCTCAAACTGCGAACCATCCCACAGAAAAACAATCCATCGTATTTCCAACACGACTTTTATTTAATTCCTTATACATACTTAGTTCCGTGGACCACCGCTTGGCGACCGTTGATCGAGGGTGAAATCGCTAAACTGAAATTGTAAATTTATAATCCGATAAATTTTGTAAGGTAGATTCAGAATTTCATGTACATTCAGTTTGACGTGAATCTATTTTTATCAGTATGAGTTCTTGTTGCAATGTCAATTACATGCTACCATATTATTACGCAGCTGGAAAGATATTTCCTTAGTCCCCTTTGAACTTGCTTGTTTTCGTATATAGAGCCAATAACGTTTAGTCTGAAGGTCGTGACCCAAAATCATTAGTCTCACGGTGTTCAGGATAGATCCAACCCGCATATGTTTGAAAGGATGTCAACGTGTTGACAGAATTTATGATTGTGTGCCCTCTTCCCAAGCCGTCATTCTATCTGTCATAGAGTAGTCTATCACTCATGGAGTTTTCAAAGGTTGTTTACCTTGTTTCCTAAATTACGGCTTCGAAAGCAAGAGTACACTGCTACATACATGTATATCTTTAATGGAAATACAACGGTGGATCGAAAATCAATAAATCGACTGATTTTGTTTCCTTTATTTTGTTTATAATAGATATTAACACCTCGACCTTTCGCTCCAGTTCGAAGTTCGTAACTCGAAAAGTTTGCCTCTCGAAACACAATTTTCCATCATATATTTTCAATCTTTTTCTGCTCGTTCCTGGGAATTAATTATTAAATGCAAGCTAATTGATTAATCATATTGCATTTAATAATGGAGGTCAAATGGACTAAGAAAAAGATCCGCATGTAGAGCTGTTCGTACTGTATAATATTGGTAATAACAATAACTGTTATAATAACAGTATATATAAATATATATACAGTTATATAATAATATATTATACGATGGAAACATGAAACCCCCACTTACATCCATTTCAATAATTATATAAGAGCACGCACTATAATAAATATTATTATCATTGTATACTATTGTTGCTCACCTAAAGCATGAATACCGAATAACGATTAATTATAAGAGCTGCACATTTTACCATTATTATTATGTTATTAATATATTTGCATAAGTTACAAGTTACCACCTTGTATCTGTCTAACAGATACAAGATGGAAACTTCTCACATCACAACAACCACATTACATCACGTATAACACACCATTTAGAAAATAATACGTAGAATATTCTAAATAAAGCAATTAGTTTAAATTATTATCGTTTACATATCAAATCAACAAATCTCGATTGTTGTCATAAATAACTTTCCCTCCAGGTGATAATGATGTAAGTATTTGCGTGAAGCGACAGGGAAAACTTCTCACCCAAAGACCCACATTTCAAAATGAAGTTATTTTAAGTCTTCAAGAGGTCTCCATTAAGTACTGCATTTCAGAAAGTCGACAGGAATGCAAAGAGAGTATGAATTCATTGTCTTAGAATGGCACAGTCAGGTTTTCGTGAGCTCGCGACCCACTTACTGTCACTTTCCTGTTCTTCCTTGATCCACTCGAATTTCGCATACCTTTTTTCCGACACCTCTCTCTTTCATACCTGTTGCATAAGCTTTCCGTAATATTTCTCTCGTTGCTTGGAAAACAAAGAGGTCATGGAGCGGCAATGTTTTTCGCTCTTCCTTAGCGTGCCTTTTAACGATAAAAGATTAAATAATCTCTTCAAAATCTCTGATAAATAAGATTCGTGTCCTATTCCTTACTTATCGATTGAATGCTTCTGGGGTTCACGATCAAGATATTACTATTCTGGGGTCCCGGATAGGCAAATGAGTAGAGCGTTCATCTCCGGTGAAAGTGGCCCTGGGTTCGATTTCCGGCTCTGAGCCCCTGTGTTCGAAGCACTGTTGACTTTCGCTGCGACAATCGACTTAAATCGATTCGACGTTAATAGTCCTGAAGTTGCATATAATACGTAGCGAAAGGGTTAACAATACTATCCTTCCCCAGGAGAACGGACATGAAAAAAGTCTGAGAGGAGGGGGACTCGAATCCGGGTCTTTCACTATCCGGGTGACTGCTCTAGCCAATTAAGCTATCGTGCCAAAATATTTAAATATGACATGCCTTTCGGGAGTCTTAGAGAGCAAGGGAGAATGCTTTGTCTAAATAAGCAGCATCGACCACAGTCTCGACCTCTTAGAGGCGCCGGCCACACAAAGAGATGGAAGATGAACACTAAGAGAAAGGTGAAACGTAACTTTACAAATTTAGATGTGCACATAGAAAGAAAAGTGTTGTGCACCTAGGAAGATTCGGGTTCGAGTAACGGTCTTGTCAGACTTTTTTCATGTCCGTTTTTCCTTGGGAATATTCCTAGACGCACACTATGTGCAAAATTACCTTTCTCCTTTTTTCTTAATATTACTATAATTTAAAAACTTCATACATTTTTTGATGGACAGTGCGATTAAAAATGTCATGTTACAATCGTCAAGTCCATTTAAGTTAATGTGAAACATAAACGAGTGGTTCACATGTTTGAATTTAGATTAAAAAGTCTCGGAAATCGAACCCGGGTCTTTCACCATACGGGTGGATGCAATATTATATTATATGCAGAGCCGCACCCAGCCTATCTGCTGCCAGGGTGCAAACATAATTTGCCGCCCCTTAAAATTAAATAACAAATCAATATATTACCTGATTTTCAGGTAAAATTTATTTTGTAAGACTTGGAAAAACAGTGTTTAATGACTTCACTTCCAAGCTTACATTGGTCACAAAACATCAGTAAGAATTAATTATGCATATTCCGTATCCTGACGTAGTAAATGGTCATTATGAGTTAATAGTTCTCATTACTTTTCAGTATCATTATCTAAGCAACAACAGTTTCCGGAAATGACAATAAAACACGCAAAGCTATTTGCAAACAAGGGAAGACTCCGATCAAATCTTTAGTAAAGATACATTCCAGAACCTGAAGGGGATTTATTCTCGATATCAGAGCATCTTCTATTGATTCTAATTCTTGGATTAAATCCACTGAACAAATATTCCTTTCTCGTCTTATCCGTAATTCTTTTCTCTTAATGTTTGCAAATCTTTAATTATATTGTTGTAATAACAATTATGGTTGGCTACGCTTCTGTTGCCGCCAATTGGATGCTGCCGCCCGGGTGCACCCACCCACAGCGCGGCGCGGCTCTTATTATATGCATATATATTATATTCTTATGTGTAACATGTTCTCTACCCTTGCGAGGAATTCGCTAAACAACATCGTATTACTATAATATATTATATTATAGTGAATCCCTCGTTAAGTGAAGACCGTTAGTATATGGAGAGAGATCTCAATCCCGACTCAGCAGAAGAATTCGGTAAGATTACATTCGATGTCGCGGGACTTAGAAAAGAGAAGAAAGTCTGTCTGAATGGTTTTCGGAAACTCCTCAAGGAAAACTTACAGCTTCTTATGTCGAATGAAAAGGTCGAATTAAAAGTTCGGGCCTTTCATGATTTTGATCGGAGGAAAGCTCTGCGTGGTGCTTTCATCTCTCAAAGGCGGGTGAAAGCGAAGTAAAAGATTATATTGGGAATGGAGAATCGCTTGTTTAAGGTTTTTAAGAAGTGAGTTTACGAAAGTACTTCGGTACCGATGGACTAGAATTCGGGCGGTTGTTTTCACGATGCGATTGTTTTGAAATAGATTTCCGGCTTTCACTTCGAGAATTCGCATTCTGTAGGATGTTGTCGAACTTTTCGCTTTGTTTTAAAGGAATTTTTCGGTCCCATATAAGCCATGATCATATGTAACTTTTGTTTACTGGTCTCTTTAGGTGCATAACTTGGAAGAGCCATCGATTAAAGGTGAAGCAAGGAAGGTAGATATTTCAGAATTTAAAGACATTTCTAGTGCTAGCGCAGGTACTTACTTAACAGCAGTCTTAAACAATAAAAGTTGTATTAACTTGAAATTCAAATACATTTTTCTATGAAGCTCAATTACAGTGCTTCAAGAACTCGACAGTTATACAAAATGGCATCAATAATACATATTGACAATAATAAATTTTCAGTCATTACATTACTATCGGTTAAGTCATAAGCTCAGAGGCTAGTTGAATTTTCTTCCTTCCATCTATAATTTGTTAATTTTAGTGGGAATTTTGGTCCTACTATCATATCTCGATGAATGAAATATTTATCAATTGTATTTTGGTGCGAGGTAGAGAAAAATGTATCTTTTATATGCTTTTGTTTCAGTCTTGTGCTGTGATGATATAAAAGCTACTGAGGAATGAGCTATGTTGCTCCAGTCTTTTGATCTTCTCCCTTCTGTAAGTTCACGCTTCACACATATGTAGCAGTACAGTCCACTCCAAGGATTTCAATGATCTTTTTCTGATTATTGATACCTCTAGTCATCAGCTCCCTTCGTTTCACAAAAGCTTCCTTGGCCAATGCCAACCTTTTTCGAACCTCATCGGTACACCTCTATTCCTAAGAGGGTACTCCCCCATAACCCAAGTGAGAGAATTTATGTACATGTTCTAGTTTTAACCCATCTTCCTGATCGTTAATTTTGCTTTCTTTCCTTCGACAATTTTTATACATTAATGGTGAAATTTAATGCCAAAGTTTCACGGAAATTCTTTATTGACGACTGGTTTCAGCTAATAATAGTTATCCTCAGGCCACAACTATGACATAATCATCTTATCTTAATCGTATCTCATTACCTTAGTTTAATTTTTTGATAATTGAAATTCCTTTTTTATCATCATCAATTTTTTAATCATTAAAATCATTCCTTCATCATAATCGCATTACCTTAGTTCTTCTTATGATTATTTTCACTTCAAATTCCCTCTAAAGATTAAGGTTAACATTTAGAAAATCGTAGTAGTTGTAATTTTAAAAGTGCTTCGACAACTTCGGTCATTTCCCCCACCGAAAATCGAATCCGGGACCGCTTTCACCGAAGTCGAACGCTTTACTTACCTAAATATCCGGCGGCTCTTTTAAAAGATCTTACTGCTCTAAAGATTAAATCATTCGTACAAGGTATGAATTGACGTGGCTATGGGTTTTACGTACCACCCAGCCATGGAGTTCCCGAAGTTTGTAGATATTGACGGAGATCGAAACGAAAGACGCAGCATATCCTCAAACCCGCTCACGGATTTCAAGCTCCGAAGATGTCAATAACTCCGAGATTGGAAGCGGTGGGAAAATTTCTCTTTAGAACAATAAAGGCTTTTCTTTCCGCAGCGGAAGGAAATTTCCCTTGTTTAACGGCAAAAGGCGTAGGAGAAATCTGCCTCGCGTGACTCGAAACGCATCCTTACAAAGGGTCACCCTGATAGTTAACCTTGCGAATCAGAAGGCGAACTCTTTTGTGCGATGTCAAAAGCGATTCTTCTCCGAATCGAATTTGCCTTCGCGAATTCGTTCGAGACAGCTCAAACTCCCTTCCGATCTCTTTTCTACTTGACTTCCTGGTTGGCTTCGTCTCAGAGGTCGTTTTCAAAGTCTTTCGAAAGATCTTTCGCTGGTTTAACCAAGCTTCATCCTTTGTGAAGACCCTCTAGTTCTACCTTAAAACTAATTGTTAAGTAGGGCGTGGATCGAATTAATTACGAATGTACGAAACTCGTAAAGATGTCGTTCTTCCTCTATTATTCTTTCAGTTTAATGGAAAGAGTGCTCTTGGGGTACCGCAAGCATTCTCGTTGTGAAATGTACATATTATATCACATAAGTAGATTACACTAAATTTTGTTTGTCCATAGTGTTATTGGTAGCATGTCCTCCTTTACTGGAAACAGTACCGGTTTAGATCAGGATGAGAGACAAATTTTCTGATAGGCGTTTGGCAGTAGGAAGGGTATCTTATGCCGTACGAGGTCCTTCTGACAGTGGCGATCTCTTGGGAGAAATCATCCTTGTCCTGCGCTAAGTGTAATGCTCCATTTAATCCCGTTCAACATCGATTATTCTTCAACCGTGACACCCGCTTGCTGCCAACACCACGAAGTCCAATTTTGCCCATCTATGTAAGTTCTAAGAGTCGGTACCTGTGACCATGTTCACGTGATTCATATAGAAGATCTTTCGGCATTCGATGGTTTCGAACGTTCTTCGATGGACTGAAACTCTTACTACTCTCTTCTCTTAATTCGTAGATACGAACTACGTCTGTCCTCATCTTGCCTGAAGAACCTTATTCCCTCTCTAGAGCTTTTGGTTGCTAATGGTTTAGGTTTTGAGATTAAAACCAATGTCCGACCTGAATATTTTACAAACACTACCTCAGTATCTTACCCACCTACTTATTCCACTCTCGTTTTATCTCTTAAATCAAAACTGTTCCTATTTCCAACTCTATCGCTTCCGTGGTTTGTTTCTCCAGCAATTCAGTCTATGTTTGTTCAAGTCACAGTTATTTTACTTCTGGCGATCCAAACCTCAAAGGCTGGATTTCCTTAGAAGCAATGTAGGTGTTGTATCCGAGGATAATGATCCTGTGGCAGGCGCGCTCGAAGTTGCACGCAAGAGAATATTTTCGTACGCGGAACTGTGAAGACATCATAATTGTTGTATACTCGTATGCTTAAACCTATGAAACCCCTCGATGAAATAATAATATAAACAGTGCACCTTGCCCTGTTATGGTTTTGAACAATATTGGTACTTAACTTTCAAAGCCCACAAAAGTGGAACTGTTTCAATTAATGATACGCCATGCTTGGATCAAAGGCTGATTCAAGCAATCTCATAGACTTTATAAGTAGGCGAGGCAACTGAAACGAAAGTTATAAACAGAAAAATTATCGAGGGGTAAGTTTTAAAGACGTTATAAGCATAATATATATTAATTTATGTTAATTAATTTAATTTCAATTCAGGAAAACGGGTAGGGGTGACTTTGCGCAAGATGGTGCGCACCCGAGAAAAATCCCAAGGAAGAATGGACTTGAAAAAAGTCCGACGGGACCGGGAATCGAACCCGGGTCTCCCAATTGATGCTCTAGAGCACCCGACCGGCAATTGGGAGACCCGGGTTCGATTCCCGGTCCCGTCAGACTTTTTTCAAGTCCATTCTTCCTTGGGATTAATTTCAATTCTTATTTTGATGCGATATTCATTCTTTTTAGTCATGTTGGCCACGGGTTTAAACACGGAGCAGAATTTTCAATTGCTTTTGGCATTCCAGAATCCGAAGCTGTTAGGAGAAGAAAAATGTTTGGTTATGGTTTGCATGAAAAATGATGTTTCAATGAAGTTCAAACTTAATGTTATATCATCTATAAGGAGTACTCCGTGAACCACCAAACCAAATTTCTCCGGTGGACATTTCGCTATCTATGATAGCATCCTCAGGGACCGGAACAGAATGAACAGGACTGGCAATAATTCTTTTCATTCTGTTACGGTCCCTGAGGATGCTATCATAGATAGCGAAATGCCGGACAGGATTTGGTTTGATGGTTCACGGAGTACTACTTATAGATGTTAACTCAACCATCAGTGGCATCTTTCATTTTGAATGTTGTATGAAAGTTGTCTTTTGATTTAGTTTCTATACATTTAATCAACAACGCAGTGTGTTTCTTTTAAGTTACCCATTCACCATCATAAGAATGTCTATAACATACGAGTATTTCGGAGCATGGGCTTTTGCGGACGAATCTAGTTGAAAGTTGGAATAAAAAATGCATAAGTTTTGGAGTGGTTGACTAATGCTCCTTTTATTCTTCCCACCGTTCACGTAATGTAACTTTCTGCTGCCCTCTACGAAAGACATGCATTCTCGGACCGACATTCATGCAAGAAAAACCATAGCGCGCCCCTGCTAAACATAAAAAAATGTAAAGTGGCTTAACGTGTAGATTTTAATGAAATTTTCTTCTTATTTTCAGGTATGATTCCACGCATCCCATTCCTTGAATTGTCACTCCGAAGATTGTTAAGGTCTGTAAATTTTGTTTTCGTAATTAACTCTTTAACTGTATGCAACTGCGCCAGCTGTAGCCGTTTAGGCGCCCTGGAACTTGACACGCCTCTCCCAAATATTACAGAAAAGATTTCGTTTTTATCACACTAACTATTTTTAGTTCGACTTTTTAATCGAAACTAAAAAAGACTTCAGAGGATTAGTTTAACCAAATATTTTCATTATTGGCTATAGCGTGCTTGTTCCAAAGCGTTTTGAATACACTGCTACATGCAGCATGTTCACGATATTAGTAACCTAATTTAAGGCGTTACATGTTTTTATCTCCAGTGGACATCATGCCTTATTGTTTGGGGTTTTTGAGGCCAAATTATTAATTACGCATTTACTAGTAAACTGTCAGCTGTCTTCAAGCTTCAGGATAGGAAGTCGCAGGAAAATTTCAGGAAAGAATTAGCTATTAGTCGGTAATAATTCGTTAGGACACAATTGTAAATTATTTATTTATTTACAAATTTTGGCCGCGGTTACACACAAGTCATAACATACACTGAATTTAGAAATACTATCTATCTATCAACTATCGAAGGAGTAATAAATCAGCCGTAACAATATTGATTTTTAAGATTATCTTAATCGCATGGTGTTAATATTGATTACGTCTACAGCAAATTTACTTTCTCTGAATTCATCAAAAAATCAGTCTAGCTTCTAATCTCCTTTCTTTCAAGGATTCCCAACCTGCGTCTGTGAGCATTTGCGTAACGCTTGCTTTTCTATCGTAGCCCTTTTTAACAAATCGCATCGCCTTGCGCTGCACTTTCTCCAGTGAGCGAGCATTCGTTTCATCCACTGGGTCCCATGTACTGGCCGCATATTCAAGATGGGGCCTAATTAATAATAATAATAATAA
>KZ308359.1:574563-638030 GCA_000376725.2 Ladona fulva | reverse complement strand
ATCATATTTTGTCAATAAAATCGTGACTGTAATGTATGAACAATGATTCACTGTCAACAAGTTAGAATGTCTTGAAAGTAGCAAATGATTTCAACAAAAAAATACAGAAAAAATTGCGATAAGTTACAAAAATTATAAATAATTATAAATTAAAGACATTATAGGCATTAAATCATTAAAGAATTCATAGTTATAAAGGATGGTAAAATAGAAAAAAAAATTTTTAATTTTTCATTGTATCTTGATGATAAAATGAAGCTTTTTTTGGGTAACGCTCTATCCAAAATCGCAAAAGAACATTCTGTTGATATTTTAAGATAAACTTTCGCCACTCGGATAGTGAAAAAAAATATTCAGCAGTTTTATTTCTGGATGTAACAGATGCAGAGGTGGATTCTAGCTGTCAGAGGCCCTAGGCGCGAAGATAAGGTAGAGGCCCCCACTAAAAGTCGATTTTTTTTCATAAAATACACAAATATACATCCCATAGAAACCTGTCGCTTCACTGTGGCAAGAATAAATAAATAAGTTTTGAAATACATAAATTACAAAGAATGATCGATAGACTCGACAGTCTTATATATCGTGTAAACATTGTAGAATTACTCAACAAATATAAGTTATTTCTCGAAGCGAAAAACCAGAACAAATTTAATTAGAATTTATTAGCAGTCTTATTGAGGCCCCCGATAGATGAGGCCCTCAGCTAGCACCTATTGCGTCTAATTATAATTCCGCACCTGCCCCTATGTTATTTTGTTTCGGGCCTGCTACCCAAGTCTCCCGTAGCCCGGCCCGTCACTCTTTCTAGTTAACATCTGCATCCATTGTACTCTGCGATCCCATATTTACGTAACTATTGCGTTTCTGTCCCTTGATTTTGGCTTTAACCGATTTTACCTCTCTCATATGCATCCCAGAGCAAGCCACGCTCCCGTCCATTCCTTGGCTGAGGTCTCCCTTCGTAGACACTAATGATATCACAGGCGTAATGATCGCAAACGCTTGGTCTAGTCCTAAGATATATATAAATAAGGGTGGTGATCTGATATCACAAGACTGAATGTCGCGTTAGTGAATGGGAAAGTCTCGTGATGAAGGAGTTTGTTTGGGACGTGGCGAGACGTGAGATCATACGGCGATTACGGAGGCATCAGCCGTTCAGTCCTAGACGGTGCCAACAGAGATCAGTCTTGGGAGAATTTCCCAAGCAGAAATACTTCGCCTTTTTTCCTCTTAGAAAAGTCGCTTGTATTTTGGCGCAGACAACTTGCGTCGCGTGTTGAGGAAGTGCAATTAAAGAAATAGTTAACTGAAAGGATGGCCAATCCGATATGGCACATCTGCCAAGAGTGCAACGTTACGTTGATTTTAAGTGACCCTTTGGATCCGGAGAAAATTATTAAGATAACTATCTTAAGCAATTAAGATTTAACAAGAAGATGGAACGATCAAATAATATCTTAGAAGTAAATGAACGTATTTATCATATGATAAACACAAATAAAGGTATTTACCGCGTGATCTACCTATGAAATCTAGAGAATGCATTTATTATCATCAATTATTATAGTTTGTCTCATTATTGTAGTTTTTGACGCATAACTAGTATAAATTTAATAATTGACGCATGAACTATAAATGGCTGACCACCCGCGGTTTTCTGTATGATTTCTTAGAATTTTTCCATTGCAAATAAAGCATTATACTTTGCTATTTCTGCTTTTTAATGATTTAACACCTGCAATTTGGGTTTCGTTACATAATACCATTGAATGAATTTTTGAGCAAATTGTATCTGTATGTACTCGTTTCTTTATGTACCCTTTGACTCTTATTAATTTATTGTATTAACGTTATTCCTAAATCTATGTTAGACTCTTATGAATATTATCTCATCCTTGGCCCTCCGGATAGCTATGTGTGTAACGCATTAGGTGTAAGCGGTTCTGGGTTCAAATCCCGGTTGGGGCACAAATGCGAAATAACGTAAGGTGTCGGAGGTATTTTTAAACCATTTCTACTCCTTCCTTCCTTCCTTATCTGTTAATGCCCACCTCTTTTACTAACAAAGTATACAAAGATACACAAATTATGTGTTGATAAACAACATGGAAATCATAAAGAAAAGTGTTTATTTCAAGGAGCCTGCAGCAATAGTCATACTATTTTCGGAAGACATTGCTCTCTTTACATTTGAGCAATGTAAGATGAATCAATCATTCTTTAGTTGGTTTTCTTTTCAAAATCTGTCTCTAATGCTGTGGACGAAATAAAAATTCCCTCCAGAAAATGTACGAGCCTTTAGTAATCCATATATTCAATAGTTACGTCTGTAAAGTATATTTGAAGTGAAAAAAATTAAACAAATTGTCCATCCAACATTTTAGGCATAATGCGTATGAGATGTATAAACTTTATTACTAATTTCCCCTAAAGGAGAAATTTTCCCCAAACATCTGCAGTTTCCTGCATGTTTCTTGGAACTAATCGAGCGGGTACATCGTAAATTGATGCTCGGTGTCCGGAGTAATTAACACGTGCGCTCAGCATGCGTTAATATATGCTATGTCTATTGGAGAAACGCCTGTTTGTACTGAGAAATGAACAACGATTGGTGATGCAATTGCATACCGACCGTATAATTTAGTATTTTCTTAAATGTTATTTTGGATAAAGCCTGATTAAAATCATCGATTTAGCTGCCTAGTTAAAGAGCCCTTCTTCTCGTTAACGTGGACGATATTACATAATGTCACAATAGTGTATCGTAACATTTTGATAGTGACGATATTAAATTTTACTCATCTCATTTTTATTCATTTCACCTCGATTCTTCTTTCTCCGGCATTGTCTACTAGTAAACCGTAATAAGAAAAAGATTTCTCGCTGTTTATTCTAGGAAAATTAGAAATTTATTTTAAGAAAGATGCCCACTAGTTACGTTTCACATATGTCGAGTAGCAGTAGTATTATTTTTAGAAGTACTTCGATAGCTTAGGTCATTTCGTACGTAGGCTCCCACCGGGAATCGAAACCGGGATCGCTTTTATCGAAGTCGAGCGCTTTACCCACTTGGCTATGCGGGAGCCCCACGTACGTCGAATGTCTTTCTTATGATTGCAGTTAGTGTCCTGACATTTCATCCAAAGACGCGTATCCCGTAATGCGGTTCTGTAAGGGACAATTCAGTTGCTAATTGTACATTTCCTTATGAACGCAGAAAATACTTAAGGGTTTAAGATAAACCCGTATGCATTATCCGAGGTGTTGATTGACTTGAATGTCGAATTCGATCGTTACCTAATTGACTATACGGTAGGTATAGTACTTGTTTACCGCTCCTGTGAGGAAGTAGCAGTAAACCGCGTTCTAAGAAAATTGATTTTTCAGTTTCAACCATGTTCTTCGTTCCTACGATTCCTAGCAAATTGCTGTATTTACGGTACCTGGAATTTTAACGGTTTGTACGTCATTTTCTCACGTCGCGCCTGACTTAATAATTCCGTAATTGCTTCTGGGAATGCATTGCCCATGAACTATAATCAGAACTTAAAATTAATAAGAAATTACATTTCAGCGTTCGTAATCAACATTATATTTGTAGCGAAAAATATTAGTCTGGGAATCAGTTTTTCGGGGAAGTAAACCATTAATTACGAGGGTAAATATTCGCTCCATAACATTTCATTTCTTACTTGTATTTCATTATAAGTATGGATCCAAGCCAAAGCTCCCTCAAAATATTAATTTAAATTTGACGACACATGTGTATTGGACGCACCTAGCTTCCAAAATTTAGGCTCAAGATGTGACTCCCGTTGGATCGAGATATCGAAAGGTCTATTGGAATGTATGCTTATAACAAAATGTAACGTGAAAATTGAAACATAAAAATTAAACGGAAATATAGCTTAATTTTTAATAGAATTTTTTTCTAGGCTTTGACCAACTGAAATGGAATGGACTCTTATATACCGTTAAGACAAATTAAATACAAGTAAAATTGAAAAAGTTCAAAGAAAGGCAGCCAGATATGTATTGGGTAGGCACAAGAAGACGGACAGCGTTAAGGAAATGCTAGGAATCCTCGGCTGGGAGACTTTAGAAAAAAGGAGAAAAGTTACAAGATTGGTAGGCGTATTTCAGATTAGAAAAGGCGGTGATACTTGGGAAGAACTGAAGAGCAGAATGGAAACACCAATCTACATAAGGAAAAAAAAATAGGACGAATGTAGCGAAATTTTTATTCATCAATAGAGGAATAAAAGAATGGAATAGGTTATCTGAAGGAGTGCTTAAACCCTTACCGAAAACTATAAAAGAATTTAAAAATAGATGTAAAAATTTAACAGTTATATAATTATTTTGTATATATGCATGAGAATTGCTTGTGTTTTAGACGACCATTTATTGGATGGGAATAGTTTATGTAAAATTGTGGTAAGGTACTTTAAAGGGATTGTAACTTGTTGTATGATTTTGTATCTCACTGAAATATGATGTTGTATCTGACTATAATTTGTGAAATGGTAGTAAGTCTGGATGGGAATTATTTTTTGAAAGTGAAATTTTCCGAATGAGAAGTATTTTGTGAAATGGTAGCTTATATGATTTTTTAGTGAAATAGTAGTTTAACTTGTATATTGTTACCACCGGACTAGTTGTCCATTTGTAACATTTGTACTTACAATACAATAAGTATGGAAACGCTCCATTAGAGTGAACTTCAGGTCTACATCTTCAGGTCCGACCTGAAGATGTTGCCACGCTACGAAACCATGGTCGTATTTATGTTATATTGAGTGGTGTAGTAAAAGTTCACTCTAATGGAGCGTTTTAATATTAATCATTACCACTGATTACCCCTGACTCTGTTTCGTTTTTGTCAAATATGGACTTAATTCAATAGGATCTCTTTGAGGTATTATCATAATTCGTCGTCGTCTTATTAAGACTCACGATTAAGCATTACTTTTACGATTTTCCTTTTATAAATAATAAAACAAGTTCTTGTTACCAAGAATTGGTTGTCTTAAGTATTTTCAGTCGAACAGTTATCAGTCAATAGCTTTCTAATGAATACCGATAGCTCTTTGAAATCGTCCTTCACTGTATTTTCAGCGAAACTCTTCTTCATTGAGGCTTATTTGATGGAATATACTATTATTACATCAACTATTAAGTGTTGGAGAGGAAGTGTTTCTCAAGGCTGCATATCAGTTAATTTCGATGAAAAATTCATTGTAAAGAAGTGAAATTAAGATCGAAAAATACTTGTTAAAGCAGGAAATCCTCATCCTCTCTGCTAGCTATATGTAAGCCAATACTCTTATTCTCAATTATTGCTGCGATAAAAATGCCCATTCGTATCCGGCAGAATTACGCACTGTTATACCTTCGGTGCAACAAAAACATTTTCATCAAAATCTCCGGACAGAAGTGACTCCTTGTAAGTATTTTTTTTTGTTAAGGATATCAGTCATTGCTAACAATTCTTAAGCATTTCTCACTGTTCTTAAAATGTATCCGTAATTAATAATATTCAGGATATCTAATCGAAATTATTTGATAAATAGCGTGTAAAGAAACGCCTTCACCGTTTATTTGTAAGCGTGTTTCCGCAATAGCCTACCATAATGATATATTTGACAATTTCTGAATCGATTTAGGTTATGCGTTTTCTTTTCAATTTTCTCCGCTTTTTCATGTAATCCTGTGTAATGATTGTTCCTATTTCCGTGTTAACGTTTTCGTTTATTAAAGATTATGTAGAAAACTTGACTAAGTCCACAATATAGTCCACACTAGAGTTATTCACACAATCTTTAGTAAATTATGGAGATATTCCACCGAATGTCGCTTGATATATGTTATTGTTTCGTTGATGTCGATCGCAGTTTTCTAAAAATCAGTTCTTGTTTACGTCATTTGTAGTTCGCGAGTGTAGCATCCGTAAATGCATCTTCAATTAGTTTTATTCGCCGTAATATATATTATTTTGTGTTTAAGTAGGTTCTTTTTTTCATTTAAATGCGTTGGTGACCTCTTATCGAGCGAAATGAAAACTAAGTCAACACAGTCAAGAAAAACTTAAAAAACTAGAAAAAAAACTAAGAAATAAAAACTTCCTGGTAAACTATTATGGTATGTCTATGAATACTGTAGAATCGATCATTCTATATGTATATAGCAAATATCAAACACTCTTATTAAATTTAATATAATTAGGCACATGTGAAGATGCGTTACTAGGGGTAAATGATTAATAGTGTTAACTATTACATAATGTATATAAACAAATAAAGATAGCTGTAAATAGGTATAGTCTTTTTTATTTTTGGGCAGTTTTCAATTTGCGTAAAGACATCCGTTGCTATATTCGCCTTAAATTAGTAAATTTAATGTTTGGGAATTGATCCGTTAAACTAGATAACGAATCCATATTTGTAGCTTATGTGTGTAATATATGTAAGCCATATAGATGCAGAATATCATCATATTTAAGTGGATATAGTGGATACAAACGCTGATCATCAGCGCAACAACCCGTCGTGACGTTCATCCAGCCGAAAGATGAAAAAAATAGAGGAAGTCCCGCTCAAAACTTCCTCTTTATTTGGAGCAACGCTCTCGTGCCGGGATGTTCGATCATGCACATCCTCCGCCGCAGTAGCCGTGTTCAATACCTCCGTTCGCCTCGTATCGGTAGATCTTCACGGATGATTTTTTCCCCATCGGATGCAGGGAGAGAGAGGCCCGGTTTTCCTCGGGAGAAAGTGTCTCGACAAGGCATTTGCCCCGGTGAATATGGAGCCGATGCCGCGAGGGATTGGAACGTCGCCTCTTTCATTTGTTTGCCCCCTTTCCCAGTGCATTCCATCCCACCGATACCCGCTCTCTCTCTCACCGATCTCTTCTTTCGTAGACCGGCCTCGGGCGGCAGAGGGCGTGGCGACGGCCCAGGGCGAACCAGTAAGGCACACGAATCGAGTGTTTTCAAAATGGAGAGCTTGCAGACGAGGTTTTCGCTTGTTCTATCGATTCGAAGTTAATTTATAATCCTCCGTCGAGGAGAAGATAAGGATGAGAGGGGGATAATTCTCTATCGACCAGCTCTGCTTTACCTGCGTTCTCAATATTCTCTCTATAGACTGAAGATTTTCGACCTTCCAGAAAAAGGTTGTTCAATTCATTGGGATTTTCAACCTTTCCCTAGACGATCACTTTCACGACGAAATTTAAAGGAAATGCTGCTGACGAAATTTAATAGATTATTAAGAAATACTGTTATAGTTACACCTCTTAAACAAAGAAGCGTATAACTATAACGATATTTGAAAAACTATGCCATCCGTAAGATTGCCAGAAATTAATATAACAAAGTTTTACGTTAACTGTAGTGACACTCGTTCAGTTGTCGCAGTGCTGAATTGGTCTAGATATTTGTTAATACACATGTTGTTTAACATAAATAACGGTAATATACAATGTAGAATGCTAAAATTGTATATGGTGTGATTTAAAGATCTTTAAGTTTACGTAAAAAGAATTTATGTCACATATATCGAAGAGTTGACGTAAATAATGCCGACGACATTTAAACGAAATACTGCCGTCATCCGTGGTTAAACAAAGAGATAATTCACTGTAATAGTATTCCACATATAATGCTAACTGTCAGATTGTCAAAATTAATATAACATAATTTTTAGGTTAAGTTTAGTTGTGAGACGCGCTCAGTTGTCACGCGCAGATCTATAAGTGTTGTTTCTCCTTGCATCTCGTAATTACGTCGTCTTGTTGCAGACTTTTGTTGGCTTTATAAACGGATTGGTCGTCGATTTTTTTTACATTATTATCGATCCTTTACTTCTTACCAATTTATACTTTTTCGGTATACGATCATGGCCAACATACTACCGATTAGAACCCTCCTGTTGTGACATTTAATTTATTGTCTGATCCTTGAGTTTTATATGTTAGCATAGCTTCCAATATCTTATACCTATCACGGCAGTAAAAGATACGAGCGGCCATTGCTGTCGGTTCCTGCTATCATATATTGACGGATGGAAAAATTTCATTTGCCTTTTGAAACAAGATGGAGAAAATTTTATTCCCGTTTTACTTTTGCCTCAGTTATGTTCCTGCTAAGAGTACAAAAGGTACTGAGGTATGAGTGATGCTGAATAATGACATTCATCCTGGTCACTCGTTATTGAATGCTCTGTAAAGTTTTACTCATGTGTCGCACTTACCTAGACTTTTTCAATCATAGCGTTCTTGGTTAGCAAGGTAAGGGAAAAGTACCTCACTCCTCCCATTTCCTAGTAAACCCCAGTTCATTTCCAAATATCCAAGTAGCAAACCAGATTCCGGGCTGAACTTTACAGATAGGAACTACAGGTAAAAAACATTGTCATTGTCAATATGTATCATTATCAGTATCAACATGAGTACTATTCATAGACATTGGATAAAATTCACAGACACTGGCGATGTTTTGTAGAAATTCTCCATGTTTGAAGAAAAAGAGACTACTTTTTCCACAGGATTTCAATACAGACACGNCATTGTCATTGTCAATATGTATCATTATCAGTATCAACATGAGTACTATTCATAGACATTGGATAAAATTCACAGACACTGGCGATGTTTTGTAGAAATTCTCCATGTTTGAAGAAAAAGAGACTACTTTTTCCACAGGATTTCAATACAGACACGTCCAGGTTTCAGCGAATGATCGCCATCGTCAGGCGATGTGATGATGGCGATCATTCGCTGAAACCTGGACGTGTCTGTATTGAAATCCTGTGGAAAAAGTACAAAGGCTCTTTTCCTTTTACCACAACATTCTCGAGATACAAGATATTCCTGGCGACATTTATTATTTTTAAATTATTACATAAGGTTGTTATTGGTAGTTACTGCTGAGAGGGATGAGTTCAAAGTGTCCTATTGCCTAAATACTTTACAGACACCCACAGTTATAGAACGGCCTGCAATGTGAGCTTTCCGAAAATTACATAGTTTATTCACCTTTTAATCAACCAGTCATTACTAATATCTGATAAAGAGTAACCCGTTGTCGTTGGAGATGTTGTGACGATCGAAAAGTTAACAGTAACGTAAAAACAAACAGGCATCGAAGCTGTTTTCTTAAGGAAGCTGCTCAGAAAACATTCTTCCCGCACTTTCGCTGCACTCCTTCTCCTCTGCTATGATTTAGATTGAATACTTTCCCCAACCTTTCTCCATGCATTGACCTCCCTTTCCCCTATCACTCCCTATCTGTAGCGACTCGTGGCTCGTCCATTTCCTCACTCGATATTTTCCTATCTCGTCGTAATTGAATTATTTATAGTCCGCGTCTAATTAAAGTCCCTTGGCCAGACTTTTTGGCGATGACGTAAACATCCCCTTTCCACTCATCTTCGCCCTATATTTCCGTGTCTACATCGGCACAAGACGTGGTTTCCGTACTCATCGCGAGCTATTATTCACAGTTAGTGTTAAATAATGCGTCGCTGCTACAGATAGCGCTGTCAGCTCTTGTTTAGCCAACGGACCACACTGGTACGAGAGCTGACGAATTGCTTTGTTATTCCTCGATTATTGCAGCGCTCAGCATTAACGCTCCTCACGCAGAATACACGTATGATGCTCTTCTTATGACCGGGATCGTTAACGTCAATCAATAACCGCTATTTACCGTGATTTGCTATTCATAAGTCACTCTTTCAGATTCTCAGACGCGGTTTCATGTCCCTGGGAATGTCAAAATGGCGCTGAAGACAATGATTGAAATATGGTGTCAAAGCGTAGGTGAACGATTATTGCATTAATGCGATAGTAAGATCAGTTTCGCTGTATTTATATTTGTTAGAGATGAGTTGCGTGGATGATTTTCGGGGAGTGTGATTCATCGTTATTCTGGAAAATTGTTTCTCTCGGGGAAGTGCTGCCAACTAAGAAAAAAATTTCTTAGAGACTTTTGATATCCGTAATATAAATGTATAAGAATAGGAGCGATTATTATATATAAAATAAGATGATTTTCCTGGTATTTGAGTCTGTTATAGTGGTATTCAGTAGATAGTTTGCGGGGTACTCGATTCATTTCATTTTTAAAACTCATTACTTTTAGGCAGAAAATGCCTACTTAAAGTAATTTCTTACTGACTTTTGATATTCAAAGTAAGATAAACGAATTATTTTAAACGGAGCGGTAATTCATCAAGGACTGCGATTGGATCTAATTTCTTTTATATCGCAGTTTTCTTACAAAATTCAATTTAACTTAATCTTAATGAAAAAACTAAGCACACTAAAATCGTTCATAAGAATTAATAATATTTTAATTATTAGCGAAATCCATAATTATAATGAAATACGAGCGAAAAAAAAAAACAGTTTTTCGTTGGCAGACAGATCAAACCAGGAACTGAAACAAATTTTGGTTCCTTCTTAAACCAGAAAGAGAACCGGAACAAAAATATAACTATTCGATGCCTTGGAATTCATTAAATTGTTAAAAATGATTTCTATGTATAGAGAAATTTCTTATTCAGCTTTCCCGTTTAACTTATAAAATGAATTAGTAATATATATTCTTCCCTAGCTATTGCAGGGAATCTCAGAAATCTAAAAACTCTCCTTTTTCCAAAATTTGTAAAATATCAGTGGGAACTATATTATCACTCTTTAGAAAATTCAGTTTGTAGTCTCTTAAGTAACCGTGAAAAATTGGCGAGTGTGATGGTACTCGTTTCATCATTAATCGTACCTCTTGTAAAAGTGGCTTTCCTCTCAAAGAGAGTAATACCAACCGATACTGTTCACGGCGTTAACATTCCTTATCTTCTCCGGAAAATTCAATAAATAGTGCAAGATATTCGTGTCGAAGTAGCATCGGCTTCCTCAGCATTCTTATTTAACTTATAAACAACTGTATCAACATTTCCATTGTACAATTAACTTTAAGAATGATAGCGGAGACTCTCGGTTGAAGATTAAATTATTATCAGATCCTCTTTAGCTCAATATAAACACTTAAGCCTTATCTTTCGATTGGAAGTGCCAATAGAAAGATTACTCCTATAACTTTATCATTCTACTTAATGAGTTTGAAAATAGAGGAAAACGGGTAAGGGTGATTTTGCGCAAGATGGTGCGCACCCAGGAAAAATCCCAAGGAAGAATGGACTTGAAAAAAGTCTGAGTCCATTCTTCCTTGGGAGTTTGAAAATGTCTATTGCTGTTATTTTCTTTGAACCGCTGATTTATCTAAATATGTCATTAGATTTTATTGGTAATGAAAGAAGTTATGCAAGATGAAAATTTTAAAAGAAATGTTTCTACCCTTGATGGATTCAGTTTGCTTTAACTGTATCTTGATTTCTTAAGAGGATTATGGATTCAATTTACTACCCAACAACCTCAATCGACCACCATCTTGATGATCATCGGGAACCTAAACAAAAAGTTGAACTGAAAAACCCTGTTTGCACTGTCAATGATATTGTCTTTTCTACTGCACATCTTACCAGAATATGTTTTTCTTTGAAACTGGGATCCTACCTTAAGTAACCAATTAGTACTCCCGAAAAAATCTCGTAAGTTTGAACCTCATATCAGAGGAAATCAATAATTCATTGCGCTCAGATGTATGAAGACCAATATTTTAGCAGACGCTTCCAATGAAAGAAATAGTAAACCACGTAAATATTAAACCAGACTCCTTGTGTAAGTTTAGTATCGTAATTTAAAAAGCTGTTACTAAATCTTGGAAATTCTGCTTCAGAAGCGAAAGTTCGGCGTATCTCCCCATCACATTAGATGTGGAATGCCGAAACTTTGTGGTATAGCCAAAATATGAATAGAATGTATATCTAGAAATTGAACCGGAACCTAAAAAATCGTTATTTTTTGCCGGAATGGAAACCGAATCCAGACCGAAAAAATTTAAATTATTTAACCGTAATCGAAAACTATTATTTATTCCGTTGAGATATTCAGTTCCATTCTATCCATATTCTACCTGAGTGTAATTGGGGGAATATATATTAAAGGTGTGTAACCATGACTTGCAATTAACTATTCCCAAGGAGAAACTGACGTGAAAAAAGTCTGACGGGACCGGGACTGAACCAGGGTCTCTCAATTACCGGTTGGTTGCTCTATCCACTGAGCTATCTTACCAGAACATTTCTCCAAGCTGTTTGGGAGACTCTAGGTGCATGCTTTATCGTGCTAAGTCACCTTAACCCTTTTCCCTGTGTTGCAATTAACTAATTATTTTTTTCTAAAATATAGTTTAAAATAGTGTATATTAAAAAGTTATAAATAACGAAACAAACTTTCGGAGAGATATAACACATATATAGTCGTCGACTACCTACACGGTTGATGACCTAGCGTTTGACAGAAGTGAACCTTAGATAGAAGAAGATAGCCGCATGGCTATCCGGGGGCCCTAACTTCAGACTGCTGCTCTTTGGACTTCGGTGAAAGGGGTTCCGGGTTCGATTCCCGGTAGAGGCCCATGTGCAAAATGACCTTAGATGTCGAAGCACTGTTAAAAGTACAACCACTACTCGAAACCGGTCGCGTTAAATAAAGAATGGTGTAAAATACGAAGTATTGTTCCCTTATTTGTTTTTATTTATTCATTTATTTGATGATAAACCGTTGCAATTTGGTCGGTGCACCAGGTGGCAACGGCCAAAGGGAAGTAAGAATAATATTAACGAGATCTGCTTGGCATTCGCCCAAAAACGGGACGAAAACCCCTCCAAAAACCTCCCGTGGACGTTTTCAACTTATATTCCGTAACACTGAATTATTTATACGCTAAATGCGAATGCCCTAAACTTGATTTTCATGCGCGCAACGCTTCTCATTTTTTGACGAGGATCGTTAGGATCTCTGGCATGATAAAATGCGCAAGTTTCATTTTACGAACGTCTCGCGGAAATTAAAGAGATATGCCTCGGAACTTGGAAGTAAATCAACCTTTATCGGTCTTTTTTGCGGGAGATTCCCGTTCTTAACTCATGGAAAGCGTATTTCATCCAACTGTCGAGATAAAACGTAATCCTCCGCGATAAATAAATACACTTTATGTTCTTGATAGGAACCGTTCGGTCTTCTAATTTCGAAAAAATTCGCTCAGCTAAATTTAAAAATTATTCAATGTTACGAACATAAACTGGAACCGAATATTTTTTATTTCGGTCGTTTTATTGTTTATTTCAAATTCTCATCTCTAATGTGAATCCTTTAAATAGTTTTTTCCATTGTCTCTGCGTGAGGTATTCAGCCGAAAGGCGGGTTTTAACCGAATTCACTCCACAATTACCAAAAAATCCACTTATTTGCGGGACTTTGACCCTGTGAATAACTTTTCGTAGCATGCAAAGGAGAGAAGCGGAATGAATTTTAACACTATTTTCATTAGAGACGCACTAATGAAGGCAATGTGGAAATCTGAAAACGCTATGTTTCGCAGAAAAAAGTCGTAAATAGCATTGACTTTACCATTCATTGTTTTAATTTGTTTCGATGAAATGGTTCGTAAGTACGTGCCGATATTATTTGATGGAAATGAGTGTTTAATTTCGCTCTATCTTAATTAAAAAATCACGAAGCATATTAAACTCAAATAAATTAAATGGCCACCTATTTCAAAAGAAAATATTAACACATTAATAAGAGTACTCTCAAGGAGGAACAGACATAAAAATACCTGATAGGAACGGGACTTATTTAACACGTTCACTGCTGATTCCTCCATTTCCAATGCATTTATCACTCCAATGGTGGAGTGATCCGCAGTGGTGTGAGTGGTGAACGTGTTAAACATGATGCATAGTATCCCATAACGACATCTCTAAATGGGTTCCGCTTCTGTCACACACATATGGAATACGTTGTATACCACAACGGCATGCCTGAATGTTCTGGCAAGATAGCTGAATGGCTAGAGCAATCCCCCACTCAGTGAAGACCGGCGTTGAACTTTCGGTCCTGTCAGCCATTCTTTATGTCTGTTATTACTCAGGAATATTCCTGAACGCCCCCTTTTTTCTACGGAATCACCTTTTACCCTTCTTCTTCTGTTCTATAATAGAAATTTACACATTTAATTTAGGGACATGGCCAGAAATTCCTTAAAGGGGGATGCAAAGTTTTTTACCTGCAAATTGCACTCTCCCTATGCATATCGCTATGAAAATCTTCTAAAAAGTTATTGTAGTAGTAATGTTAAAAGTGCGTCATCAGCTTAGGTTATTTCGCACATATAGGTTCCCACCAGGAATCGAGCCCAGGACCGCTTTCACTGAAGTCGAATGCGAATTCTAAAAAGTTGTTCAATTACAAAAAGTAATTCTTGAAGAACTTTGTATTTGGGCATTTCGAAAATCGATTATCCGGATAGTTGAAAACCTGAGTATTTTGGATTCCCTAGTCCCTTGGCCGAAAATTCCATTGGTATTCCATACACTGGCAGAAAGCAGCAATTGCACGGACATTCCCGAAAACCATAATATTCTTTCATTAAAATGTCTGGAGAATTCAACCTATGCCAGTTTACCCAAAGAAAGATAGTTAAAACGATTTCAACGTAATTCCTTCCGTTAATATTATAGATAAACGACTCAGATAAAACACATACGGATGGACATTGCATACCAAACGAGGAAAACATCTCAAATTTCATCACAAACATCCTTCATTCCAAGGTTTTCTCGTCGAATATTTTCTCTCAAAAGTGCCCAAAACATTTCAAAGCTCGGAGCAGAAATACCTTTGAGAAAATGTCGTCAGGAAAGTAATCAGAGAAACCAGGTGTCTAGTCTACCATTACGAAATTCGGCAAAGAGGCGAATGCCTTAATGTCCTTTCCAAGGACGAATCCATAAGCTTTTCTCCTATTCTTTCTCCGACGAGTCTCAGGTGTACCGAAGTTTAGGCCCTTCGGAAGTAAGGACGGAAAAACTCATCGGGGAAGCATTACAGTCGTCTTAATTTCTCAATTTTGGGAAAAATCGGTGTTTTGCGCGTAGTGCTGCGAAAATATCTTGGCTGAGAAAAGGAAAAGTAGCTGTAGATGTTCTCGAATGCAATATTGGTGTTACGTAGAGCGTGTTTACTGTTGAAGATATGTAACGTTTTTCAGTATCACGTATTACATTTTCAGGGATAAGGGAAATATAAATATGACAGTTTGAGGTGTGACTAGGTGGAACTCCTTCATAATCATAGAGAAACAAAGACTCACTTTGTAGATTATTTTGTAGACTCTACAAAGTGAGTATCTCTGTGATTAGGAAAATATATATAAAATTACTAAGGTGACCAATTTTTTACAATGAAAAGGAGGACAAAAAAATGTAAGATAAAAGTACAACTTAACTAAATGAAACATTTTATCAATTCAAACAAAAATAGACTAATTATGCTTACATCTTTTTTAATTATTTGATTAAACGAGTATATTTCCATTGAATGAATATTTTTTGTCAATATATCGGCATCTCCGAATACAGAGAGCAACAGATTAGTTTTAAAAAATCGAAAAGGAGGGCAGGTAGGAAGACACTTTTCGAGGAAGGACAGAACCTACAAAAGAAGGACTTTCTTCCCTAAAGGAGGACGATTGGTCACCTTAACATTACACAAGGATAGTATGAGATGATGGTAGAGTGTACACAGTAAAAAAATCGCCAGAACCATCAAAAATCGAAATCTATCGAATCGATCTTTGATGTTTTTATTGTATTAAACTAGGAGACGTGTGCCTAAAAATGAAGGATATAGATTAGTGCACTACTCTATTTTATGAAAATAGCGACATGACGGGGACTCGAACCCACGTCTCACACTTCCGAGCAGGTACTCTAACCACTAAATTAGGGTTAAAGTGGTCAATTTTATTATAATAGNTAAGCGTTACTGAGATGCTCAAGAACGCGGGATGGGAATCATTAGAAAAAAGAAGATTAACACTAAGGATAAATTTATTAAATAAGTTCAGAGAAACCACGTTCTCGGAAGACGTCGCGGACATAATGCGCCCTCCCTGCTATATAGGCCGCTCCGATACAGCGAGGAAAATAAGAGAAATAGATGCGAAAACGAACCGATTCAAGAATTCGTTTTTTCCGCTAACGATACGCGAAAGTAATCGACTAGGTAAATAGAGTCTTGGTGCATGCACCCCCTGCCACACGCCGAAAGGTGGCTAGCAGGGTATAGACATAGACATAAAGCGCGTTTCGTATTTAAGAAGAATTCGATCAATTTATGCTTAAGAAAGTCTTGGTACTAAGGTAAAACTAAGAAAAGGCAGTTTGAATGTGGTGAATTGGATTCTGAAGAGAAGAGGCAGGATAAATGAGAATATATGAAAGTATGTGATGATTTTTCCACATATTTATGGCCTCCCTTTACTCGTTCGGCCTGTTGTCTACATCTAAATCTACATCAATAAGCCTCAAGCCGCCATTCGGCGTTTGACAGGGGGTGTTTACATCGAGCGTTCGAGTTACCTCTGTAGCTTATTGTTGTCTCGTACCGTTTGCGGAAAGAATGAGTCCCTTAAACGACTTATCTTCTCATCTATTTCTCTTACTTTACGCTCATTTTCGGTTCGGCCGAAGTAGCAGGGGGATCGCAGAATACCGATTACGTCTTCCGTAAATGTACTTTCCTTGAATTTAGCAAGCAATCGTAGCAATCTTTTAATCTCTTTTCTTTCAAGGATTCACAGCCTTTGTCTGTGAACAGTAATTTGTCGCTTTCCGACCTTTTATTTTCAGTTTGTCGACAATTATTTTTCCTAAATAATTTAATGATAACATATAGATTTAAATATAAGGAAGAGATTTGCAAAAGCCTTGCTTTGGAGCACTTTGCTCTATGGAAGTGAATGTTGGAGAAGATGGAGAGAGCCAGCCTAGAAGCAGCAGAAACGAATGCTAAAAAGAATGTTAAAAAAATTAATGGTATGCAAAGGAAAACGAATGTCGAAGTGCTAAAAGAAGTGAATGAAGAGAGGCAACTGATGAATTTTATGGAGAAAAGGAAAGTAAAATTCTTGGTTCATCTACTGAGACATAACAGTCTGATCAGAATAATCTTAGAAAGAAAAGTTTCGGGAAAGAAAGGAAGGGGAAGACGTGGGAAGAAATCTTATGACCATATCCAGACAAGGATGGCAGTGGATGGATACCGCCAACTCAAGAGAATGGCCGAAGACCAATTCCTGTACTCCTGGATGCTGAGACAAGGCATAGCGTTTAGATCATGGATGCATGGAAGTAATTTAACTATTTCGTTTTGTGCGACTCATTTAGTCTATCAGGGGCCCGATCGAATCATGGCTCCCATCGGAAATGCCGTTTTAGAAAAACGAAACACTCGTTTTCTTAAGAATGACGAATTCTTTTTTGTTATTTCTTCTTTCATATATCTGCAGAGTGCAATTGAAATAGGTGATTAAGCTAAAGAGATACTAAAGAGATGCCAAACTAACCTCGCAGAGAAGGGTCGAATTAGTAATTCCACCGATGCGGCCTTGATGTCGTAGATGTCTATCACCACACAAATAAAACGATATAGTACTTCTACAGGGTATTGTTTCCTGTGCCCTAATATCCTGCATAAGAATTGCTGTATCTTTTTTATTTGCGTGAAAAAGCAGAATGATTATGATAGATACATACCAAATATATTTAACTGCTATTCTTTCTGGGAATGATATAATTTGATTAATAAATATTAATGACTAGTAATAATAATTGCTCCTACCGATTAATAATGGAGAGATTTTCATTATAGAGTCTATTTATATATTCTTATTATTCTATAGAGTCATTATGATGTATGGATATGTCTCTTTTTGCTGTAAATCGATTAATATCTGCGGCCGCTGTTTCAAGTTCCTCGACAATCCATCATTTTCGTGATCCTTTCCCAGCGTTTTCTCATACCTCACTTAATATCATAGAGCACCGAGGCACTTCAGTCGGTAAGCAAAACTAGCTTTCCCATTTATCATCTGAGCATCCCGCTTATTTCCGTAGTTCGCTTTTAGAATCCAATTTATTCAGCGTCACGTTGATTTACGTTGTCCCTACTCCGGACGGTTTGAGTGGCGTAGGGTTCGGCAACCTGCGGCTTCGAAGGCGGGCGATACCACCTACCTGTGGATCCTCCTCTTCCAGCAGCGAAACGTGCTTATCACCCTCTCTCACCACCCTTCGGAGGTATGCGAGATGAGTTCGGATACACCGAAATATTTCCGCTTTCTTCCCACTTATTTGGATCGCTGTTTACGACGCACTCAGTGCTTTGTTGTTGCTATGGGGAACACTTGACCTCTTGGCAAGCAAAGTAATGCGAAACCCGCCTGAGACTAAAAACAGCGTTTTAAGCCGGATTGCGTGTTAGCCGGAATATGACAGCATATCGTTTCTAGAGCTCTAAAAAACATAGAATTGTTTATCGATTCTTGAGAATTAACTATGAAATAAATACCACCTTGCGACTCTTTGGCCCGGTATTATAAAATATTTTCAGTATGTTGATATGTAAGACTGGGAAAAGCGCGTAATAGGCGTGATAGAGTCTTCAGCGAGTTTTACTGTAATTGAGATTGGGTAATAAGGCCGTGTTCCGTGTCGAATCAGTTCCAGAATGTAATTGCTAAAAATTTACGATTCGAAAACTGTGTTTTTGCATTAATTAGTGGTCATTTTCAGTTTTCGTTTTTCATTACGAAGGCCTAAAAGCGATTAATAACGGAGAATAAGAAAGTAGTGGTTTCTGCTAGAATGGATATGGGTGAATAGATCAATGGAATACTTTTCATATGTCTTTTGGTGCAGGGTAGAGAGAATTGTATCTTTTGTTAATTTTGTCTCGGTTTTAGGGATATTTTAATGTCTTAGGAAAGAACGTTCAATGCTTAAAGATATCAGGTGCATGAAAGATTGGATTTATAAATCCAATCCTTTCCAAATTCAAAATCCCACATTTGAATATAGAAAACAGAATCATTGGAAAACCAATTATGAAGATCTGCGATGTCGTCTTTCCTGTTTAGTTATTAATGGATAGAATAGTTTCCTTTGCTTTTATGTACAGGATAGAGAATATGTATATTCCTTTACCTTTTCCTTAGCCTTGATAATGGCTGTGATAATGTGAAAAGTACTGTGGTATGAATAATTCCTTTCCTTGTGGTCTCTTCTTTTCGAATGCTATGAAAAGTGATGTTCATTGGTTCATTTTGCTGCACTTACGTTTTCCAATCCTGCCAGTCTGGCTCTGTAAGGTAAACAAGCGACCTTACACTCACTTATGTCTCACTCCTCATCCTACCAAGTCAGTTAAATTCCCTTTACAATGGTTTTCGTAGCTATTGGTGGAGAGGTTTGGGATACGAACATGACTTTAAATAAAACTAAGTGGTTCACACGGCGCCTGAAACAAAGATTCTATTATATATCTTGTATTTGGAGCAAATTCAGTGTTGGTGTTGACATTCCTTTACTATTTATTACAAAGGATGAAATCCACGGATAATACATTAGTGATGAACGCTGAAGAAATTCAATTTTCTCCATGCAAATATTCTTTGTCATCTCTTAAGAAATTCCGTTCTTTTTCGCTTTCAAAACTCCCTGATTCAATACTTTGCCTGTTAAGGAGAGAAAAATGTTCTTTTTTCATGTGCAAAGTTTAGTTTACCTATTCAAACGACTTCTCTGGAATATTTCAAAGGAATAATACATTTCATGGCATTAAAGATTTTTAAATTCATTGCTGTTTAATACGCAAAATTTATATCTTAACGGCTGAAGTGTTTTATCGAATTTCAGGAATAAGATATTTATTGACCTTACAATGCCTTGCTTGCTCTTACGAAGACATCTTTAATGAGATTACGAGAAAAATCAAACATACCATTGGAATGTTTACTTCTTTATCGGAATCAATCTCTCGTTAAGTGATAGCTGCTTAGTATGATGTCAGTAAATGTTGTAATCAAATAGGTCAAACGATGATTTTCATTCAGTATTGCTACGCTTGTAATTGATTTCCATGCTGGCATTAAACCTGTTACTAAATTTTTTTATCAATTCACCCCTTCCTGAATTTAGATTTGTTTTCTCAGCATTGGAAACAAAACACGCGTAAGACATTACCACGTCCTCGTGAGATATCTTCTTTTCAATTGCAATTTATTAACCGCATTAAGTCGTGCACACGGCAATAAACATTCTTATCTAGTACTTCAATAAAGTGTGTGAGTTCACAGTAAATAAGGAAATCACGGCAATAGCCCAGCTGCGTTCATATCTCAGAATACTGATAAGAGGCTTTCACTATAAACAAAGTTTCCGCTATTTTGAAATATCCCCTTCCAGATATGAATTCCATAATGATTATTGATCCAAACGATTGATTGATGCAAATCTCCTCGGTGTACCTCTTTAAGGGGCGTAACCAGAAATTCCCTAAAGGGGGTGGGAATCGTAAATGATTTTTACCTGCAAATTACATGCTCTTTTCGTCCGCAAATTCCTCGCCACTCATTCCTTGTTTTACTTGAATTCGTACCTAAGAGGGAGGGGGGGCCCAACGAAAAGACAAGGGGTTTTCTAGGGTGTGCAACTCATATTTTTAGGTTTACCTTTCAATAATTCTTGGTTGGGTGAGATTGATGAAGTTATACATAATTCAAACGGAAATTTATGAAATGCTTATGTTATTAAATATGAATTCATTTAAGTCAATTGTTAAATGATGCGTAAGTCGACTTCCTCACCTGACCCATGTTATTACTGCGGTGGAATAGTTTAATGTATAAATAAATAGAGATCACCTCCATTGCTCTCCGCCACTGTTCCTGGGATCGATTTTCCATAATATTATTAAGGATTTGTTCACTTTGCTCTCATATCATGACGAGTTGTTTCTGCTAGGTACCATTTACAGTATTGATTGATGGGCTCCCAGATAGCCAAGTAGGCAACGCGTTCGCCTTTGGTGAAAGCAGTTCCGGGTTCGATTACCGGAGCGGTCTCACGTGCGAAATGACCTTAGATGTCGAGCACTTTTAACAATACTACTACCTACTACAGTATAGTACGCGTATGATACGCGTTATCAAATTCTTAGAGAGGAGAGTAATGAAGTCGAATTCTCTTATGAATGATTTTTTTCTTGATCGACGTAAAAGAGTAATGTTCGAAGAGATACTTTAATTTCTTGGCAGATATTGATGATAACATACATATTAGTAACATTTATAATTGATGATAATAATAATTGTATCACGATTTTATTTCGGGCGAATTTTAGTACAACAAGGCTGCTCTTACCATTAACTCTAGTGTAGCAAGACACAAACAGTCATGCTCTGACCAGGATTTCAACTCGTGACCTCGGTGTTACCAGGCTATCGCGCTAACCCCAACGCCGGGAGTTTATAGAAAAACAAACTCAAGTTTAGTAATGGTGGGAGTGCAGAGGGTTGTGATGGAAGTAATAAAAAGGAAATAGTAGTAGGAGTATTTTTAAAAGAGCTTCGAAAGTTGAGATAATTTCGCACTTATGTGATTCCACCGGGAATCGAACCTGGCACCGCTTTCGCCAAAGGCGCCACCCACTTGGCCAGGGATGTGCAAACCTTTCGGCAGCAATTCCACGTACAAAATCTCTTAAATGCTCAAAAGCCGCCCAAAATATCAATGTAAAATTCTATCTATGATTAGTAAAAACGTAAAAAATAGGTTAGAGGCCAAGCTAAAGAATGTTTAATATCCTCTCGTTTAAAGCGTTGATTGAGAGTTCATTCGTACAGTTTGAAATTAATTGATCCAGCTACCAAAGATTTCTTAAAAGAACACTGCGGTGGTGTTAGTTAGCCTTGAGGGACGTCTCATGAGCTGCATAGAGTAACTTAGGGAGCCTCATGATGCTCGAGAACTGCAGTTTGCCCACCCCTGCACTATTCGAGAGCCTGTGAGTTGAATATTGAAAGGAGTTTAATCGATAAAGAAAGAAATAAAGTATAATGTAAGATAAATGCTAGAGAGGAAGACAGAGGAAAAATATGTTGAATAATATTAACGGCAGGATGAGTTATTAAGAAATGAAAGAAAAGGCAAAAGGAAAGGAATCTCATGGCGCATACATAATTATTATTACATAAATCCCATAACTATGCTATGAAATATCAAGAGCATTTTAAATTATAATATCAAGCACAGAATCGTATTACAAGCTCGATAAACAATAAAATTTCGGCAACAAAGTTACTTTGATGAACAATTAGAAATATTTGAATGGGGGTTATTATAGAAAAGGTGTCGCGGTACTTTAACAGTGTAATATGGAAGTGCATTTTAGCGCAGCTTTCGATTTAATTTTCCTGGAAGCGGAGAATTAAGCGCAGTATTAATGCTCGAAAATTGAGACCGTTCGATAGACTAGTTATTTGGCGGGATTACCTCTCAATTACCTCTCAATTCCAGTAACGCGGTTAGCTATTCCTATAGATCGACCTGCATTTTTATCCATCGGTTAATCATACGCTTGGTTTCCTCTGAACGGATCCTTTCTCCATTGTCTTCCAGCTCTCTCTTCATTCCTCAATATCAGCCCTCTCACAGACAACCCTTCTCCATCCCCTACACAATCCCCATTTAATACCTATTCGTTTTCTTGTCTTATAGCATTCTTTACCTTTTAACTCATGATCATTTCTCCATTTTTTGTCAATTTTTATCGGAAATGCTGTAAAACTGCTGTTATGCTCTATGCCCTGTGGCAGTCTCTTGCATACAACACATACTTTCCACGGAAACTTGGAACGAGTAGGACCTCGTGTTTTTTTTTATTTTCAACATTTCTATCTTATATATATATATACGTAACATATGTAACCATGTTGGCGAAGTTTTAGCCCAAAGAAAATTTTAATAGCTATGATACTAATTCTTAAAATTTTGGAATTTTTGAAACATTCCGGTAAGTGGGTCATTTTGAAAGATCGTAACTCTTGAACGAAACACCTGATGATCTAATGTATGTAGAATTTTAGAATGATAGTAGAGATTGAAGTAGCTATCTTCAAGCTTCTCGTTTTTTTTTAAATCTTGTGAAGCTTGAACGTAATTATTTCAACCATTATTGTTATGGATTTTCACTCAGTAACGGCTTAATCCACCAATTCGAATTTTAGAATATTGATTATCTAGTTTTTTCCGTATCTTATTTTTATCCGTATCTAATTTGTCATTTGTACTGTGTATTTAAATTAAAATCTGACTAGATTAATCTATTCCCACCTGTTTTTCGTCATTTTTATCTAACGTTCGTCTCCATTGGTTCGGTTTTCTATGTACACCCAGTTACACAAAATTCTTACCACATAAGATGCAACCCGGACAACAGGCAGTCAGTTTCATGGTAGCGAGCCTTGAGAAGTGAGAGAGAGAATGCGTTATCCTTTATGCATGTAGTTAAACCTTTAATAAATTTGCTGGGGGCTTCTGACAATTGAAAATCCGCTTCGAACAAGGCCGTCGAACTAGCGCCATTGAGAGCTCGCGCTCTAAAATATCTCACCTCTTTTTTTTCCTTGTCCACGTTTGGTTTTATAACTCTCCGAAACGGTGACGCATTTCAAAATCGGAGAGAGGGTACAACGCGAACCTTTGAAAGCTTCGAATAGATTGGTAACTTATTTTCAGCGGGCATGTGCGGCCGCTAGACGTTATCTCCCAAGTTTGCGAAATTAATGAGAGACGGCGCTCAAAAATAGTACTCTTCGCTCGTCCAAGGAGGGACAAGGAATTTCCGAAGGGAATTCCGCTGCCATATAACTTTCAACGGGGTAAATCACTCGTAGAAAGTTTCTCTGGTACATCTTTCAACAAACGACTTCTCGGTCACTCTAGGTTTCCCAATTCTTCCTTCGGAGAAGAGAGGGACGCCCAAAACTTGGGGAACTAATGGATACATACAGGGGCTCAGGGATAGCCAAGCTCGCGTTCGACTTCGGTGAAAGCGGTCCCGGGTTCAATTCCCGATGGGGGCCTGCTTGGGATATGACAGCAGTCAAAACACTTTTAACAATACTACTACAACTACTGGATATATGCATGACAGTAGCGTTTTGCTGGTGTTATCAGTTATCTTAGGAAATGAATGCAGAATTTTCTAACGGAAAAACTCTAGAAAATAGAAAATGTGATTTAAATAAGCGGCTCGATTTGTGATATCATTGACACCGGAATGGAGCGTTTCACTGCAGCCACTTCTCCGCAAGTTCATTTTCAACGCTGTCTTTACACCGGCACGAATTTTTGAGAAATTAACTGCTCATTCGTATAACATATTTGGAAGTATTCTTTCAATTACAAGTATAGTTTTGTTGAAGTCCTGTAAATATAATGTAGATTAAGATTAATACCCGATGATATCTTGAATCTGGCGTGAGTTTCATTACGGAAGGGTCTATTCTATGCTGGTTTCCATTGGGGTGGGTTGGAGGAAGGTAATTTGTAGTAGAACAAAAGGCGCTTAGAATCCTTCATGAAGTCTTTATAAGAATATATTCATCGAATAATAATTCATAAAACTTGTGGTAAAATGGCGGCAGCGAATGGTCCCAGGCCCTTTTACCCAAAAATCCTGGGATCATTCGTGGGCCAATGTCTGAATACTCAATTAGATAGCACTTCAACAAGCGGCTGTCAATTTCTTGTATAAGCCTGGAGGTCTATTGTTGTTTTAGTTTTGTTATTATCACTAAGCTCGCTAAGTGCGTTTTATCTATGATAAAAAAATCCATTATAAGTCCCAAGGAAAAACGGACATGAAAAAAGAGTATGACAGGACCAGGACACGAACCTGGAATCTCCCGCTTTCCGGGCGGATGGTTTAGCCAATTAAGCTATTCTGAAGCCGTTTTGGACGTCAAGGCTTTTTAGGAAGGGCAAAATGGTTTCGTCCGATTGTGCGGCGTCGTCATGTCCGGACATGTAATGTCCGTTTTTTCTTGGGATTTTTCCTAGGTGCACGCCTTAACGTGCAAAGTCACCTTTACCCTTTTCCTCGTCCATTATAAATAAGTATTCAGAAAATGCACATTTATGGAATAATCCGTCGGTACAGCAATCGACCAAGACAAAATGAAAACATTGACAATTAGTATTACCAGATGCATGGGCATCAAATCAGTGATTCAAGCAATTGATGCGTCACCCATTGCGATGGCTGAATATTCATTACTCAGAAGGTTGGTTCCACTCACCCACTCTACCATTAGCTACCAATAGCTTCGGGGTGGTAATAATGCTTTCTAACGTAAGTCGTTAACGCCTGGATAATCAACTGAATCAAAATAACCAATTTTCATCAGCCATGAAAATATTTTCAAGTATTGACGTATGCAAGGTATACTAGGAGAACACCCAGGACTGCTTCGTCAACATCATTCGACTTTATCTGGATGCTGAACAATCCTTGCAGGATAGAGGAAGTTGATGAGAACTGTACCAGGAAAAAGTACAGACAGAATCAGCATCTCTTAGGTGATAGGTGAAAATATAAATCTGGCTTGATAACTCACCCAAGGCTGTAACTCCTTTTCCTTATAGATTACTTTATGTTGGCTTGTACGGGTGAGGGTATTAAGGTAGCTTTAATATATATGTGATGTGTGTGTGATATCCATATGCTCCTTTATAAATATAATTTTGTCTTGTATTGTGTATATAGTTCTTCATTGTATTGTGTAAATAGTTCATTCTTGTATTGTATAAATAGTTCATGTATCATGATAATGTAAGATGCTGCCACCTGGCGAAAGTCAACTCGCAGCGTAGAATAATAATAATAATATCTAGGTTGCAACGCAATCCTTGTACGTTGGAGAAAGTTAGAATGAAATGAATCAGGGAATACGATCAAGCCGAATCAGCATTCGTTATAGTTGTAGACCGACGGCTATTTATAATTTACAAGGAAAGGGTGTGCGATGCTTCAGCTTTAATCGTGTAGATATGGAACTAAAATCCTTTAAAGTAGAGGAGTCCAAACGGGGGGCCCGCGAGCAGGATACGGCCTTGTCACCCCTCTCGTGCGGCACACGATGGCAAGACGAGTGTAATTTTCATAATATAAGTCATAAAAATCCCCTTTAAACTTGAAGTCTCTCTTTGTATTAATTAGTAGAAATTATCCCGATATTAAAATGTTTACCGCACAATTTCTGTGCAACTTCGGAAGTACATTTATATGTAAGTATTTATTTTCCTACCTGTACCGCTGTACATTTCCTTTGCAGTAGCTATTTACTAGTTATTATAATACTGTGATTTATTATTCACTGTGATTATTGTGGNATAGAGAATATGTATATTCCTTTACCTTTTCCTTAGCCTTGATAATGGCTGTGATAATGTGAAAAGTACTGTGGTATGAATAATTCCTTTCCTTGTGGTCTCTTCTTTTCGAATGCTATGAAAAGTGATGTTCATTGGTTCATTTTGCTGCACTTACGTTTTCCAATCCTGCCAGTCTGGCTCTGTAAGGTAAACAAGCGACCTTACACTCACTTATATCTCACTCCTCATAATGGCCAGTAAGCATCATTCATTCTTCAGTATACTCAATGTTGAGAAGAAAAACTAGTAAAATAATAACTCTATAAATTGCGATCCGCGTGAATTTAACTCGATAGTGAATCGCCCGCAGAAGTATTCAGTTTTACAGCCCTGATTTAAATAATCATTGACAGAAGAATGTCGAAATGCTATCAAGCTTACGGCGTGAACAAAAAAAACATGATTCAAAATAAATACAGGGGACGGTAACGGAGAAACTGTACGAAGCAAACCGTACTTAATCTGAGCGTTAAATAGCTTATTGCTTTTATAACCAAATTTAACCCCTTTCTTCCCCTCTCTAATTAACTCCTCTTCCATTTATGTGCTATATCAACTTAGCGAAAGTAGCTGGCAAAAATAAAAACCTGATGAAATACCTAAGTTCATCGATTTATCTATTACTGAATTCATGCGAGGTAATTACACGTTTAATTTATTGTATGTAGGATTTCGATGTGCGAAATAGAGGAAAAATCTCATTTTTAAACGCATCAAAATGTTATTCAATTTAACGGAGAAACTGTGGCAAAATTTTGCCCTAAGAATTCTGTGTTTTTTTTAGGCAGCGTGAAACACTCGCATCCAGTTTCTTTTAGTTGATCTCCAATACATTTTCTAATCCAAAAATTAGTTAACCCAAGCGCAACATCGAAGAATGTAGATAGCTCTAAATTGTGTGTCACTGGATCTGTAAAGTATTCAGCCAGTACGGTGGTTTTTACCTCAAACCATTCATAGTTACTTACCTCTAGCTCCGAAGAGGGAAAGAGGCTTTACTATTGAATATGAGGAGTGAGGTAGTTTACCCTCGCCTTCTTCACTGAGCCAGAAAGCATCGATTAGAAAACTTCCGCGTATTTGCGACACAATGGCCCTATGTTATAACACTTTTCATAGTATTTGATAAGAAGAGACCAAAATGATTGTAATAATCCACATCGTTCATATCTGAGTTAGATTTACTATAATCACATCCACGAACATGACAAAAAAGGAAATGAAGGATAAATTATTCTCTATGCTGAACCAAATGAGAAATTAAAAATATTCCATTGTCCAGTATCTGATCGCAGGGCTATATGAGCATAAATACTGCTAAAATAAAATGTACTCTCCTTTTAATCAACAGACGTGCATAATACATCTACATAAATACCCTGCAAGCCGCCTTTCGGCGTGTGGCAGGGGGTATAAACACCAAGCCTTCGAGTTGCCTCTTTAGTTTATTGTTATCGCGTATCGTTCGCGGAAAGAATGAGTCCCTAAAACGACTTGTCCTCTATTTCTTTCAATCTATTTCTCTTATTTTACGCTCATTATCGAATCGGCCGAAGCAGTAAGGGGGTCGCATAATACCATTTTCGTCTTCCGCAAATGTACTCTCTCTGAATTTCGCAAATATACACGGATTAAGAGCTTAGTGACGGTTCAGGTTGTGATATTTGCTATATTCTTTTTCTGAACTGTTACCGTCCCTTTACACACATGTTGTTACATCCATTGTTGTTTTCATTTCCAAAGGGTAAAGTTTTAGAAACTAATATTGATTGTATATTTTCGCCATATGTGGCCTGTGTCACAATTACGGCGTGATGTTGATCGCTAATAACCCTTGGGCGATGAAAGATTTAACTTATGAGGCAATAATTGTATTCTAACTAGATAAAAAATCTAGGAATGAGTAAAAGGATTCCTAGAAGAGTAGGAAGACCCGGGTAGGGAGTAGTAGGAAGATCTTCAGCTGCGGTTATCCACCGGATTTTTCGAGGCACTCCTCAGCTTACTAAATTATTTTATGCATTGTTCCCAAGGGCTTCGTTTGAAGGGATGTTTTCTATTCTAAGATCGACAAGGGTGACGTTCTGGGACGCGAACCCAGGTCCTTCACTTTTCCGAGCGATACTTATATATGTGGATATATTTTAGCCGATTGAAAACGTACTACAGTGCTAAACTTTTCGAAAGTACACATTACTTGAATTATAGTAAAACAAGGAAAGGTACTTCCCTAACGTTGCTATCCCGTAGAAGTAATTAGATGTAATTGTTAATTTAGGATTACTTGAGAAAATAATGTATGCTTTATGTGCAACGTCTTCACTTTTAATCATGCACGGAAACGAAAATATCTCTGAAGTTAACCCAACAGAAAATTTCCTAATGCATCATTTATTATTAATTAGTTTTACTTCTATTTTCGCATGACAATCGCGCTATGACAATTTCCGCTAAATCAAAAGGATTTTTACTTTTTTTTTGAGTTTTAAATTTCTTGATTACCGTTGAAAAATTCGCATTTTCATCGGTATTTCGTTGACATAAAATCATTGCTGCGACCATGGAGGTAAATGTAAATAATATCGATATGATTTCCTCCGCACGTGTGGATTTTCATATTAGAATTTAAAATTATATTTTGCGGTGGAGCACCAATAGAGCTCACTGTATGCGACAGAGTTTAATTATTTTCAAAATGCATATCGTAAAATTGACTGTTGAGTTATAACTTGACGTTATCACAAATTCAAGAAAGGATGTCATAACACACGGTAATGCATAGGAACAGATTAAGAGAATTTACCCAATGTAGCGATAGTCATTTAATGATCGATTGAGGAAGAATTTCCATATTTATTTATGGCTCTTCCCTGCCTTTTAAAGAAGCCAATGTTTTTCGACGGAAGAGAATATGAACCCTTGTATCAAATGATGGTCAAATTTTATAGCTTCCAAGCGAGTTCTGTAAATATTTTGTGAGCTTCATATCACGCTATGATTTCCGTTCTTGCGTTCGGATTTCCATGACGTTTGCTAATGAGATTCGGGAGATTTTATTAGGAATCAGATTCGGTATTAATTCGAGCTTCTTACTTATACAGCCATCAAGTTATCAAATTGTTTCTGTTGGATTATATTTCATATCCAGCTATCGAATGAATAAGGTTCTGCTAAGATATCTTGATGAGTGGTATATATTCTTTTGTCCTATGGTATAAGATAGAAGTATATGTATCTTTCATTACTTTTGTCTGTCTTGTTGATGGCCTTGATAATACGAAATATACTGAGGTATGCATAATTCTGAATAATGCCATTCATTTAGGTTCCTCCTTATCGAACGCCATGAAAGTGTTACTCATATGGCCATTGTGCCGCTCTTAAGTGGACTGGTTTTACTAAGAGCATTCCAGCTCAGTTATGAAAGCAAGGGGAAACTATCTCACTCCTCATAATGGCCAGTAAGCATCATTCATTCTTCAGTGCTTCTGGAAGCTAATTGTGGAGGGGATGTGGATAAAATCAGCCTCCGTACTGATGACTTCTCAGCGGTGGCTTAATCCTTTGAGTGCGTTTGTCGACTGTGGTCGACAATTTTTTTTTCCTCTTGAGTGCGTTTGTCGACTATAGTCCACGGCCTGTAAAAACGTACAACAATTCGAATCATGCTAAAAACGCATGCATAGCTTTAAGGCAACCTTCCTTTATTAGTTTAAAGAGAATTTCTTTAAACATTTCGTCCAATAATAATATTCTGAGTCTAAATGCAATAGCACTGATTTTTCTCCGATTTTTGGACGAATTCTGCTCAAAAATGAATATTTTTACCCTTTCTGCTATAGAGTTACACAAAGAAGGAGTAAACATCTGTTCTCTAGCCCAGCGCACTTCACTAAAAGTTTTAAAGGAAAATAATCGCCAGAGAGAAATTTGTAAGAGTGCGCCTAAACCGAGATGATGTCCTCTCTAACCAGCGAAAGTGATGCAATAAACCGATTCTTGTGACCATACTTCTCGCTATCTTCATTTTCTTTTCGTGTTCCCTACATATTTTACCGTTGCACACTCAATGGATCCCACCAAAGTATTACGTTCACCAAAGTACGACGTAAGCAATAGCAAAAGAGCTACTGTGGAGAAGAAAGCGGACGATGCTGCGTGGACAAAATGCTTCATATCCTTTGAGATGGATAAGCATGAGAGATATCGAAGAAGTGTTTAGAATAGCCATGAGTAGAAGGTCAGAACTCAAAATTAATTGTGATACAGAGTGGGATGAGAGTGCGGCAGCTTACATTGCAACGTAGCACTCAGCAACGCATCAACACCAGATACGCTGCGGCAGAAAAACAAACATCCAGTGTTTTTCCAATCAAAAATCCTTACACATATTGCATTGCAATAAAAGGCAAACGGGAAGCTCCGGATTACCGATTTATGGGTGCATTGTCGTTGAGAATTTTCAACTATGATAAAGAAGTATTAAAAATACTGAAAATATGTTTATGATGGCTATGTGAGGAAGAGGGAAGAAAGGATCGAAGCGCAAAAATAGCCGCCCGATAGATCGATCCGTGGCATTTTTCGCACATACCTCATGGTATGGGTCTAAAAGGGATATTTCTCTCTAGTTTTTCAAAGAAGTCGCTTAATTTGGGATTAGAAGTTCTCGGTGTGCTTCCAAATATTTCGAAAGTAAAATCTTATCGAATATACATCGTTATTCCAGTATAAACAGGACAATTTGGAAGGTAAGAAATAATTTTAATAATACAGCAGATCATCGAATGGTACTGAATACTGCAGAATATTCGTTTATTATTATGAATTATTATTATCACCCAGAAATAAGGAAGAAAAAGAAGATAGTGGAAGCAGAAACAAACGTAATTTTCCCAGAATCTGATTCTGAATATGGATCCGACTTCGACGATGATAAACCAGCAGGATCGTCTGAAGACGACGAAAAAAAAAGCGAAGAGATTTCTTCCTGCGGTGAGTCAAGCATCAGGGGCGTCTAGAATAGATTTCCATTCCTGACTTCGAGGGAATGCACAGTGTCATTGGCTTAGAAAACTTAGCCCCATTTGAGTGTCTTTTAAAGTTTTTTTTTCCCAAGAAAATTTTTGAAATTACTGCCAAAGAAATAAATAGATATGCGAAGGTAGGATTGCTGAGATGGGATCCCTTTCCCAAGATCGAGGTTTTTGCAATGGAAAGATGTTTCGGCAGATGAGATTCCTGTCGTAGCTGTTGAAATTGGTACGTGGTAGAGCATAAACCGTTACTTGCATTCTACTTTCAAGAATCGTTTTGGCTCTCCCAGACATCAGGATTTAATGAATTAGTTACTTTAGGTATTTCAAACATTAAATGAAAATTTTTATCAGAGGCAAAAGAATCATAATAAAGACATTAGTTTCTTAGAATCTCAGCTAAATTGGAATTAGGAATGGAATGGAGTTGCTCAGACAGTTTTTTATCAGATATACTTTCAATTCAAAGCTTGAGAAGTCTTTTCACCGCTTCAATCCTCCCCACTCTGCTAAACTCTTTGCAGTACAAATTTAGGAGAGGGATGCATAAACAACAGGGGCGAAGCAAAAACCTCGATAAAAATTGAATTATACAGTACTAGTCCAGGATATTTGGGAAGAAAGGGGGTTCTAGAGAATCTAAGCATAAGTTTTAACAGATAATAAATAAGTTTTTAGTGATGTATTAAGAATATAATGAAATATTGCGTGTTTTAGATATTTTGTGCAAGGTTGCATACCCACTAGGGAGATCCTCTAATTACTCGTTTTCGGAAGTTACGCATGAGCCAAAAATTCTGAAAATAGATGCATACCTATCATATAAAGAATTGAGAACAAAAAATTCACCTAATTTCAGATTTTCATTTTTTCCTGGATATTTGACATCTCAAGTGGCATAGGTCTTTTTTTCCTTGACGCACTTAAAGGGTTAAACTGAAGTCTGATATACCTTTACGGTTATTTAATATCAACTCTATGAACCACATTTTTCATTGCATGAAATCAAGCAGGACCCGGATGAATATCATAATTCATACCTCAGTAAATTTCGTATTATCGCAGCCAGAAAAAATTGAGACAGAATTGAATCAAAGTTACATTTTCTCTACTGAAACATGGATATATGTATTCATCATGGCAAGGATTGCATCTTCTTTGGAATCATGATATAGTAAAACCTGTCTAAAGTGACCACTCACTGGGCCATCCAAAATCCGTCACCTAAAGCAGTGGTCACTTCTTAGTTAGAAAAGTTATCATTATTTAGAAAAAATAAGGAGTTAGGAAAGTGATCTTTATTTAAAAGAATTATAAAATGCTGTAAAATTTTTGCGAAAAATGATTAATTTAAGTTTATAATATAAAAACATGGAAATTGAGGGAGATATTAAAAATTGGCATGGCGAAAAATACAACCTAATAGGTAAATCGTCAAAAAGGAGATTTCATTTTTATTTTATCAATATGCTCAATGAAATTTGATTTTATTTTGGCATCTGTTTACAAATCGAGTCAATAATCATCCGTATAGAATCAACAGCTTGGTCCTTGACTTCGTGGTAGAGCTCCATCAGGAACAAAAGTAAGAATAACTCAATAAAAGACCCTCAGGGCAACTGAGGATGGCTCTATGAGTTGAAACCATGGTCGTTATCAATAAAATATTCTGTGGTTTGTAAAAGTTATTCTTACTTTTGTTCCTAATCATCAGTATATTTTTAGAAAAACCCTATTTAATTCTCTCCTTTATCCAGAACTTGAAATATGAACTTTTTAAATTGAAATCTTTTAGAAAAATGCAGACCGCAGGAATTCAAATTGGTCACTTTAAAGTAGGTAGATTTTATTGATTGTTCCCCAAATTGGTGGTCGCTGGTCACAATAAAGAGGTGGTGACTATGCCTAAAAGTATTATTATAAAAGATAAAAACTGGTCACATTGAGCAGATGGTCACTATAGAGAAGTTGCCACATTGACAGGTTCTACTGTAATTATAAGGCTCAGAGTATGGTCTTCATAGAATCCTAGGGCTATTTAGAACCCTTTGAAGTCTGCTCTATTTCTGGATTATAAACGTGATTTCCATGCCTCTCTTCATCATTTCTGACGTGTTAGTCGCTGACACGTTTCGTTTGCGTGCGATACGAGTATTAGGCAGTGACAACATAACCACATTAGCGCAATCATTTTCACTTTCCCTCCATCTATCCATCGATCAAACTGCCACCATAAACATGTCATTTCCATAAATAGAGAAATGCTTCAAGTTGAAGTAAAATCCGCTTCAGTGGATGGTTAGTAATGACAATGATTGGCTTTCACAATGACAAATAAAACATCCTCCAGATGTAATTTTATTGAAATAATCTTTTTGGTTTACCTTCGCTGACAAAGCGCAGCTTGGTACGGAATTCATCCTATCTAAAGGAACGTAATCGTGAATATTCGTCACAATTAATATTTATCAAGTATGGTAAATAAATATTTAATAATGTAAGAACATAATTTATTTATAATTAATTACATCACGCGTTGTTTGTTTTTCCTCACTTGTTTGCGATGAATAAATTGTCGTTATTATTTATTTTATTAATGATCCGGCGACCAAAAATCCATTTATTGGATAGTTACAGGGACACATCAAACCATGTCATGGCATAAGAAACCCGATTTCCTGGGATTCGAACCCGGCTCATTGGTAGGCTAACAAGATATCCATCCCGCCGTAAAGATCTGCTCTATGGTGGAAGACGTTAACCTGGCGTCGTAGCAGTATAAAATATTTTAAACTTTTTTATATTATTGCATATAATTTTCTAGAGACATTAAGTTTTTTCATTTCGTGTTCCCTACATATTTTACCGTTGCACACTCAATGGATCCCACCAAAGTATTACGTTCACCANGTAACACCTTTCTGTAGCCCAAACACTCCGTTAGGGGCTCCACTTCTCCTGGAAGCCCCTGATGATGGAGGCATTGTCTCTGAAATGCGCATTGGGATTTCCCAAAAATCGGTGATCCAGAAATTCCCGTTTGTCTCTAAACGCGAGTTCCTCCTGCCGGCATACGACTTACGGAGTTATTAGAGTTCGAAAGAAGCTCCAAAAAGCCGTTGTTCTTACGGAGTTTTTTTTTAACCTCTAATCCCAAGGACTTTGTAGATTCTGTATTAATACCAGCTAGGGCAAAAATTAGCGATGGTAAAAAATATATTCTAATATATTTATAAGTAAAAAATATATTCTAATAAACGGCGTAAGCAACCGAAAATGAAATTTTTTCCCCAAAATCTTACCGAATCTTTTACTGTAACTTACAGTTAAATTTCAAACTTTGATTTGAATACCTACCCAGAAACAAGTTTTAATCAATTTACAATTTGTAATCATTTGCCAGCGAAAAGACAATAGGAAGAAAATCACATTAAAATCGAATTAAAAGGAGATCCCCTCATTATCTAGCCAGGCCAAATTTCCTCGAAGCCGGAAAAATTGTGGCTTTCTTTATTGTGAACTTAGTCTAGTTTTGTAAAATAATCTTTAATATATTGTGGAGATGTTCCACCAAATATCACTTGATATGTTTCGTTATATCACGGAAGTATTTTGTATGTGGGACAAATGCATTAGTTTCAACTCGCATATAAAAAAGTTTGGCCTGACTACTACAAGCACATGTGGTCATGCCTTAACGTTTTTTTTATTTTGTGTGAGAAGACTGTTTTGGTTCATCGTGTAACTTCCCATATGTGTACGACTTTGGTCCTTGACATACTAAAAATCCAAAGAAAGGATGATGATTATATTTGTGGTTGCCATCACACCCTATTTATGCTGTGTATTACAGATATAAGCCAGGGTTTCATATGTATTACTGTTTGAACCAGTAAGAGGTGAAGAAAGGGGGCTCCCGATAGCCAAGTGGGCAACGCGTTCGACTTCAGTGAAAGCGGTCCCGGGTTCGATTTCCGGTGGGGGCCTACGTGCGAAATTACCTAAGATGTCGAAGCACTTTTAACAATACTACTACTACTAGGTGAAGAAAGGGCTTGACGTTAGGGATTTATAAACGGGAGTTTCTGTTTATAGCATTTTATTTTTCTTTCCTCTGATTTTATCATTGTTTGAACTGTTCATATATCTATCTGCTTTTGACGGCGTAGCTCATTTCGTACTCTTTTAAAGCTCGCCGGAAATCAAACTTCAGACCACCTAAACAATTGTGAGCAGTGAATCCCAATAAGAAAAAGGAAATGAAGATGGTAAATGCATTTTATTTTTCTGATTTACTTTAACTTGAGATATTTTTGAATAGATTACAAATAGGTAACTTTTAGGAGAGACTTTGGCGTTTGATACATTTTTATAGCTAAATATTTGAAAGGGTTATAACCAATTCAGTCTTGCTCTTTGATATTTTCTTGTAAACTGACGTCTTCTTTGAAGTTGATTTATGCTTTCCGGAAGTAAATTTGGTATGATAACGGAGCATAAATATTTTATGGTCAAGCCTTATCTAAATCATTAGTAGCTGAAGGAATATTTTCTCAGGGTCAATAACTGATTATGTTGTCAACGAATTTCATAGTCGATAATTTTTCCATTTAATGAGGATGATATTTCGCCATGTTGAAATCCAAAGATTCTGTAACAATATCACATATGAATTCCAATGGTCCGCTATTTTCATCGCGTTTTTGCGTGCGCTTAAATTTGCCACATATTCGTCAGATTGTTTTATCAGATTCCATAGTTACTGCGTTACACTCTTACAATTTTCCATCTAACGTTTTGTTTTTTCTGCTTAAATATTTTATAAAGAAATACGAAAAATTACAAATATGTATACTTAGGGGAAAATGTGTGCTTCTAATGGGGATTAATGTCTAATGAGGTTGATGGACCAACAGCAGAATCCTCTGGAGATGACCAAAAGACATCACATTGGATGGTATTTATTAATATTTCTTGCAATGCAATTTGTCTCATTGCCGAACTTTGTTTTAAAAGTCCTTTCTTTTACCTTAAATTCATCCTCTGTCATTCTGCGGTAGTATGTATAATTTTTCATTCTGCAATAAATTAGCACTTCCCCAAGCATCCATAACATGTATTGAAATTTCGGATAGTGTATATTCAACCTGTAATTGTCGATTCATTTTTCGTCCTCAATCTTTTTGATAGATTCGATTTTAACATCCTACTCAATTCTGCGAGGCCTACACAAAGCGGATCGCAATTCTTTGCAGCTTTCGGCGAGAACAGAATCTAGAAAGTTATAATTGAGCGCATACATTACTTTCTTCGAGATATTTTTCCAAAGACACAACGATGTGTCTGTCTTCAGCGGCGACAGTACTTACTTTCCTAAACAGCTGACGTCAAGCGAATAGATCGATAACATTCCAGCCAAGGCCTAGTCCTCGGAGTAGCTAAGATCGAACATGGAGTAATGAAGGGCATAATGAAGCTGCTGTATTTTTTAGGGGGATACGCTCATGACTTTTATGAGTTTCTCAATCGAGCGCCATATTCAGAGGCTGGTAGCGTGGGCTCCTCGCCTAGATGGGAACTTTTGAAAATTTTCCTCTTTCAAATTCGAACTCGTACTGCTTAATTTAGAACTGGTCGACTTTCATATCGTACGTATCTTTTGAAAGTTTCGGCAAGCTCATTTGCTGGATGTGTATGAAACGGTGTTTGGCTAGGATTGACAATATTGCGTCCTCTCATTCGATGTTAATTAAAGATGTGCCAGAAAAAATGAGCTGCTTAAACAAAGAGCGGTTGCCAAGGAGAAACGGACATGAAAAAAGTCTGACGGGACCGGGACTCGAACCTATCTAGTGAGGTTACTCTATCTAGTGAGCTGGCACCCGGAATTTTGGTCCGCGGAGATCTTGTCCGCTACGATTTGTTATTGTAAATTTCTATGGTTATTTGCAGTCTCTCTTCCTAATTACCGTTCAAATTAATCATCTACGTCGATTTCCCCTCTTCGATATTTATCTCTGAAACAACACTAATTTATCTCGGGATGCGTATTCCTTGCGTATCAAAGACTTTAATTTATACATAAACATTACTTTTGTCATGTTTTTACGTCCGGATAACTGTTTTCCTCGCCTATTGCACGCTCCGATTCCAGTAAGGCATACTTAATAAATGTTAAAAGGTTAAATACTAACAAAACTATTGCATTCTATCCAACAATAACAATTAATTATGACAAATCTCAGCCTTGCCCAACAATCAATTTATCGCGTGTCGTTACTAAATCATCGTAGCACCAAGCCGCCGCGGACCAAATAGTCGCGGACCAAATCGTCGTGGGACCAAATCGTAGCGGACCAAATCACCGCGGACGATATTTCCGGCTGCGAGTGAGTTACCCCATCAGAAAACTTCATATTATATTTTATACGATGTTTTTTCGTGTCCTTTTATCGTGAATTTTCCTTGCCCGCCTTATCGTCTAAGTCACCTAAACCCTTTTCTTTGTGAAAAAGAGCCGTTGTGATGAAAGGACGCCGTAAGCCTGTGTTCGATTTATACCGAACATTAATTGATAAATTCAGCTGACAGTGTTTTCTTACTGATGGTATGGAAAACCGTCAACAATAAATCCAAATGCATATCTTCGAGGTTTACGTAAGCTACATTTCTATTCCAAATAGGAAAATCTTTAAACTGATTTATTTTATCTTATTATAAGAATACTTACTCCCCCCACATAGGTTGACTCTATGTTTCATAACTGTATAAGTATTTTCATAACTGTATTAGTATTGCATATAATGTGTTATTTAGAGGTGTATATTGTAATTATTTTGGGGTATAAATTGTGCCCTATGTAGTATGTATGTATTTGGGGTATATATGTAGGAACGACGTTAATTGTGTATAGGTTGCCACCGTGGAATAGGTTCCACACAGCAGCCTTTGATTAATAATAATAAATAATTATTCTACTTTTAATTCGCATTTATTCATTTTCTGAATAACTTTCCGATAAAGGATTTTTGATCACCAATGTAGAGCACCCAAGGATAACAGAAGTGAAAAATAGTGACTCGTGACGTGGAGTGCCACTTATTTACAAAGTATTCCTTTAACAGAGTGAAATTCACGCGACATGGTAGTTCAGCGGTTAGAATAGATGTCAGGCGATGGGGAGATCTAGGTTCGCGGCCCAGTCATGACGTTATTTCTCTCCTGTTTATCTTTGGATTTTAAGGCGAACGCCTCCTCGTGCTAAGTTAAATATATTTCACTCTTGAATCTATCAGTAATTTAGAAGCATTTTGTTCATGACGTTCATGCTTGTATAGCTACTTCAATAGAATATATATTCATCCTTCTCTAGATGTAGGACAGAAAAAAAATAAATCTTTCATTCACTTACCCTTAAATTTGTTCATATCCATAAAAATATCAGAGCTTCTGAAGAACTATAAAATAGTAATGTTGAACAATGACATCCATCTTGGTGGCTACGCACTGAATACCATGAAAAGTATTTTCATAGAGTCATTGCGCTGCGGTTTTTTAGACTATTTTCACCAATATGACTCTTACCTAGTTAAGAAAGCAAGGGAAATAAATCTCATTCATCTCGCCTTGTGAGCCTCATCCCCTCTGCAAAACTTTTAGTAGTTAATGTTGAAGGAAACCAGCATTCAGCCAGTCTTCGATCTGATAAGAGATTATTAGACATAATTTTCCCTCGATACTCATTTTCTTTATACCGAAAAGATAAATGATTTTTGATCGCTAATGTGGAAGCAATTTGCTAGCTTTGTATTCATAACAAAAGTAATTCTCAGAAAATAATCGCTAAAAACATTCATAGTTCACAGTTCTGATGCAAAATTTTAGGTTAAAATTAAATGACGTTTCCTTCCTTAAAGTAAATATCTATCAAGTATTTAAATTTCTTTATTAAGAAAATGTCAGGCTCCATAGAAAATGAACTGTTTTACATTTGCGGATTTCCATCGTATTCTTTTTGTCTAGAACCAATAATGCTGCGATTAATAAAATTCTCTCGTCGGTGACAGACTTTCAACAGTTCATTTTCTTTTCGAATTTTTCGTTTTTAATCCTGCATGTCCCCTAACATAAGGAGCGTTTCCGTACTGTTTACAGTCACAACCCTTCATTCAGTTCATAAGTTTATTGATATGACTTTTTTCTCTCGAAAATTCGACGTCCAAAGTCTGGTCTCTCTTAGGATCCATGTTTGGAAATCATCGTTCAACGAAAGCTTTATCTCTCCATTTGTCCTTTGGACCAACATTGGCTATGAAAGTCCAGTTCTCTTATCCAAATATAGACACAGACTGGGGATTTCATTCATGAAATTCAGTGGACGCTCGAGTAATGTCGTATATTCTGTTGATCGAGCATTACTTAAAGATGGACACTTTTCTGATTACAAGTAATAAAATTTTCTGAGTTATCCTTAAGGTTTCGTCGTTCGTATAAATGTTCGTGTCTGAGAATCCTTCCAAATGTTACGGTGTCAGTGCTTAACTGCACGTTCATGAGAGATAAAGGATGCTTTTGTTTTTATCTGCTGAAAATATTTATCGCTGTTTCATTCCAATTAATGTAAGATTTCGCGCTCTGTCGTTGAAAATGTTACGGAATGAAACTGGCCCATGTTAATTCTTCGGCAGAAAGGAATGCATGAAAGCTTAAATTTGAAGAATTCCAATGAAAACCATGTTTTTTACTTGGGCTGAAAAATGAAAAACATATAAAATTCACAGACATTTACGATGTTTTGTGGAAATACTCCATGTTTCTCTTTTCATAAATGGCGACGATTGTGGACTCGTGAGAAATTGACGGAAGAAAAGTTCTAAGGAAACCTGGTAGTGTCCGTATTAAAATCCTGTGGAAAAAGTACAGTCTCTTTTCCTTCAAACATGAAAAACATATTCATAAGTGTATGTGGGAGCAGATGGATTATCTTATAATATCGGTTTTCATGATGTATATTCATGCGTAGCATGATGTTTAGTACGATATATCTTTGGCATAAGTTTAACAGAATGATAGCGTATATTTTATAGGATGGTATTTATTTCTGCAAGTTGAGGTTGATAATCACCGTAAATGATTAAATTATATAATGCGATGTTATTAGATTTTGCTCTTATTGGATTTAATTGTAATGCTTTTATTAGAATTGAATAGAACCCTTCATTGATACAAAACACTTGCAGCACCAACAGAAAAAAGGAAAATCTGTTTGCTAGTTGGTATCTCGTCTGCATAAAGCTTATAGTTACATATCCTCTTTTAAAATTACAGCCTTTAATTTAAAAATTTATAATTTTGAAAACACACAAAATAATACAGAAGAAACACAAAAGTAGCATGGTACATAGATATAACATAATACAATAATATAAAAATACATAATATAGCATAGTGATTACCATTTGTGCTGGACCATACATTTTATTTGATATTTATATTAACATCTTCAAATAACTCTCTTATTGAATAGTAATATTTATTAATTAAAAGTTCTTAAATGTTTTCAAAAATACAACATGATTTTTAAAGAGCTTTTTTCTCATGACAACTGTTAATTTGTTGTAAACGCTTCTTCCCATACAATGGGGACTGTTTTCAAACAATTTAAGTCTATGTTTGGGATACTGCAGGATATTCTTTCCTCTTGTATCATATATCGGGTCCTACCGCTCAGTTTTTATGATTTCAAGATTTGCACTTACATACCACATCATTTCATATAAGTACATGGTAATCTGACTATGCCATTTTCTTTGAGTGCTTGCTTACAAGGACTCTCTATACCACAAATTATTCATAATTATCACTACTTTCTTATGACTTATTGCCATTTTTCCATTTGAATCATTCTGGATCAACTAGGGAAACAAAGAAAAACTCACTCCTCACCTTACGTTGAAGGTCCTATTCCCTCTCGAGAACTTTTTATAGTTTATGATGTTTGATGCTCAAGTATACGCAACATCAAGTATGTGCATCAATATATTTTTACTCTATGGAGAATTCCTTGCAGACAGTATAAATTTATTCATTTATATTTTCTGAGTTGAGCTGTATGAAATGAAAGCCACTCTGTTACTGATGCTACTCCGTGTCTTTGACCTGCTCGGTGCTTTATTTTTTTACAAGGATAATTTCATTCGAAGCGTGAAATTCGCCGCAATAATACCCTCTGTTTCATTAATGTTTGTAAGGAGCGTCCTGTGTCTGTGAAGCGGTCGACACAGCCTATCAATGGGTGTGGAAAGAGGTTATCGGAGATAAACCATTCAAAGCGTCTAGCTCGGTTCCCTGTGAACTCTTTTTTCATATCGCCGCTCTCTTTTCATAAATGGCGACGATTGTGGACTCGTGAGAAATTGACGGAAGAAAAGTCCCTGAAGTGTCTGTCGCTCTAGAGACCTTGGTTATTGAAAATATCACGTTTTTTACGCGATTTTCGAGGTTTGCGCTTGCGTCTTTCGCCGCGCAGCAGGCTCTTGTCTGTTTTGATTATCTATGGCTTTGACGCGAAGACTATATCCAACGGATCATATTTTTACGGGCGGATTTACGCTACTTCTTATATCATATCATAAAGAAAGATATTTTGTCATAGGATATTATCGAAGTTTAGATTTTAATATATGATTAGTTCGCCGCATAATGGTGGGTAATAATACGTAGATCAGAAAACATTCAGCATTATGTGTTTTTTATTTCTGAGGAAATGAGACTGGTTGACTATACAAATTTCTAAGCCTTTAAAACTGAATTATATTATATATATTAGAAAATATTAGGAGATTTTATTGATTATAAGTAAAAACTAATTCTCCAGCTCCTCGTAATTATAGAAATTGTCTTTAACAATTTTTTGTAAAATCTCAATTTAAAGGAAAGGGAAAGAAATTGTCTGGAAAGCTCAATTTTCTTTTCTTCTCTTCCTTTGTGATCTTTGGAAGGGTCAACCTTCCCCTCTATGTTGACTGGTATCCTCTATGAGGACCGTGGCGGTGGTGGATGTCGCTGAGTCAGAGCCACCTCTTGCTTGGAAAAGAAAGTATTCCGAAAAAGGGATAAGATATAGATGCGAGATAGATCAATTGCTTAGACGAAAGTGGGGTAAAATTCCAGGTCTCGGCGGGGTTTTTCATTTCCGTTTATCCTTTGCGTTTAATTAAAAGTCTTTCCGACGAAATAAATCGTAGTATTTTGAAACTTAAGGGCGTTCTTTAGCGCATAGAAAAAGCCGTTTTCAGGCCGTTGGGTTTTTCATCTCCATAACAGCATACTGAGAGATTAATGAGCTTTATTTTCACCATTCGACGCTTAAAAGACGTAGCTATGATGCAAACTATTTTTTGTATTCATGTTATGAACCGCATTAGATAAAAAAATTAGGAAACATCAAAATATTCACCCTTTTTGCTAAAGTGCTTCTTGGCTGTAAGATTCGATAGACAGTTAATGTGGTGATTTTAAAGCAAACTCCATACGCTAGATCTCTTTCGTGAATAAGTCGAACATCACGTATTTCTTAAAGTGTATTTGAAATGTCTGTAATGGTGTTAATGTAACTGACTTATTGTTAATGACGAGTAACGACTTATACATTATCTCGACCAAGGTAATAAAGGAGGAATAACTCAACTGTGTCTAATTTCAAATTAAATTGAATTCCTCCGTCTGATAATATCCGTCTCCACTAAGCAAATAATTTTCTTATCCAATGTTTTCCGTCCTTTATTCTTTCGAAGTTTTCTCATATTCTTTGTGAAAATGTTTACACTTTGATAAGCGTAAGGAATTCGAGAGTGTTGTGGCTGTGCCTAGATTTCTTTGAAGCTTAGTGGAAAGGTGCAGTTATTCTTAATAAAAAGTGAGATCTCGCAGTTCAGTTTGAAGCTTCGACGGGTAACGATATGTTATTTTAGAAATTTAGGACGAAAGGCCTCGCCATGGTACACTGGTAGGTATTATTTGGAAGTCGTTTTTTAGAAAAAGTATTGTGAATTGATTGGTGGGAACACAATAGCGGCTCTTAGGAATACGGTAGACTTTTAGTGAGAAGTAGATATCATCCTCATATTTTGCACTGTCCACTATGAAGTTAAGCTTTCGCGTTTTTATTTCCAAACAAGTTTTTCTACGTATATCACAATATTGAGTAACTCCTGCACACTATTTCACGCTCAGCTACTCTTCATCTTCGTCTACTTCTCTCTACCTTCATTTTCCCTTTCAGAGCAATCAGTTTTCTGCAGACCGCCTTAAAAGATGCCCAACTCCCATTCACTTTCCTTCCTTTAACAGGCGTACGATACAATATTTATTTATGTATTAGACAATACCGCCACAGTTAGACGTCTCGTCAGGTGGCGACGTTTAATTACAGTGCATTACACAACTATAATACACCATATTACTTAGTTCTATGTATACAAATACAGAAAATTGGTGTCTATCTACCCGTCCATTAATTACAACTGTTTAAAAACTACTCTAATCACAATTTCAGCTTCTATTATATATTTACATTACAACCACTACAAACATTACACACATACATAAACTGAAAATTACCCCTAAAGGCATTAAAGCAACTTGTCGATAACACTTATCGCGTAAGATTTTTCCTGATAGGCCTTCACGGCTACCGTAGCGGCCACGGGGCCCACGAAATCCCCACCGTATGTGCATCACACTACCAGGCGATCCCCTGATCGTCTCACACTTCGTCATCTGGGAATGTCTTTATCTGGGAGAGATTGAGACTAAGTCTCCTCTTCCATCTAACCCATCGTCACATTACGTACAGTTATTCAGCTGAAAAGATAGTAGAAAAGAAAAATGAGACGGAAAATGCGAATATAAAAACCTAAGAGGTTCTTGGGAAAAAATTATCCACTTCAGGAAATCACCCACTAGGAAGGGGTTGTGAAAAACCTGCGCAAACCTACCTATAGTAGTAGCTGAAAGATGCGAACTAACATTACTAGAGAAAATAAAAATAGTAAATAAACCTAATATACACATAAATACATAGTCTATGAGTACGCTATAGATTAATACAACTAATTTATACTCTTTTGGTAGAAAGAAAAGGAAAATTAGTTAGCATCACTATTTCGAATTATAGATGATTTCGCTCATTTCCTGATAATTTTAACTTGAAATATTAGATAATTCTGAAGAACGCACATTCACTCAGTCACCACCCACTCACTCAGAACGCACACCAATCAGTATTAACGGCATACATTTCCAAAGAAAGAACACTGAGTTTATTCCACCATAGGTTTATTTCTTTGATCTTGATCCTTGGCTTGATCACATTAACTTTATTAATGGCATAGTTGGGAATGTTAGTTGAAAGATTGTTGAAATGGAAATTTTTGCGTTAACGATACGCCAGAATGTTTCAATCGAAGTAAAGCAATCAATATATTTCCCATGGCTCAACCCTGCAGTTTTAATTTCCTTTCCTGGTGTACTCCTGGTGGTCTGAAAACTAGATCAGTGTTTCTCAACCTTAGATCGTCCGTCAAAGCTGAAACGTTTGCTGAAGTGACTATTATTTTTTTGCACTGTAGAGAAAGTCAATGCGCCCGATATTTTCCCGTTTTTAACGTAATATCTCTAATAATTAGAACGGTGATTAGGCTTGCAATTGCGGACAAGCAGGACTTCATGGAGCACTGGTTGAGAAGCAGCGGTCTAGATCATCATCGCTACATCCTTGAGCATACTTGTCAACCAGTTAAGCCGTTCGGTGGCTTATCAGTCTGGGAAAACTGATTTATTAAAGCATTCTGCCTGATGTCGCACATAATGAAGTCATGAGTGGTGATTCCATTCCCCAAGAATCAGGCGGTACTTATAATGAGGAATTGAATCACTTTCGAAAATTCAAGTGATTTCACCGTTGCTTGAGATTCTGCTACTTCTTTATTTAAACATCATTGTAATGATTTGTTGCCCTCGAATCTTGATTTGATATCCCATCTGCAAAAGTTATTCGGTTTTATGGAGACGGATTCGTAAATTCGGCGCCAAGACTACCTTACAATTGCTACTGTACACAAATTGGTTGAAGCATCAGCCCGGAAACCGGTAGATTCCAGGTTCGAGTCCTGGACCTGTCAGACCTTTTTCATGTCCGTTTTTCCTTGGGATTTTTCCTAGGTACACCTAATTTTGTACCTAAGATACTCATTTCAATCTTCCCAAAGCAATTCAGATACTATAGGTTTGGATGAATCAACATTTGCTTTTAAAAGCGGTGAAGACTTAACTTTATCAATTCCTCTAGATAGGTTTTCACGCCTTATAGTGCTAATTTACCCTTCTCTTTCCCTTCTGTAATGTCTTGAATTCACTTCTACGAATATTATGTTAGTTGAGCCGATAAATGACTTAATCAGATAATATGAACTTCAAGTCATGTGAAGTCTTAAGAAAGTTAACGTAATGCTAGTTTGTTTTATAAATAATTGAAACATGTTATGCTACGAAAACATGAAGAAAGTATACGAAACAGAACATGCGAGATGTCGTTAAAATAGAAAATTCGTTAAAATAAGGAATATATCGCTAGATCTTGCGATATATCGCTTAATTTGCACCTGCATTTAGGTAGCTGGTGCCTTCAATATTGTGGGAAACAGCAAATAAGTAATAAGACTGCCTGACTATCTTCCTATCTTATTTGATAGATAATTCTCCACTCGCATGCTCCCTGTTGTCACGTATCATCAGTTAAGTGATAAGTTGTCGTATTGTTATTGTTAAGTGATAGACGTTGTATTGAAGAATAATTAAAGCACTTGACATTAAATTTGCAAGTAAAATTCTTATGCTCTTGACGTCATAAAGTACACCTAACAACGTAATCGGGATATGCTCTCGTCCTTGCAGCAAGTAGACTTTTCATCGCTGGCAAAGTTACGTCATCTGTCCCATGCCGAAATTCATCAGCATCTATGGATAAATTCACAGCCCCCGCGGTATTTCCGCGTTCTCGTCCAGCGCCTAGCTAATAACGAGAATTTTAGAGTCGACCGGGCAGAAAAAAAGACGGTCGGGGCGATTTTTACCCAGACAGGTCGTTTATCAGGTGGCGCTTCCCGTTATAGCGTTGTTTGTCCGCAGCATCGCTAAGGGACGCACTATTTTTAGCTGGCGGAAGCCCCCTCTAACGTCTGCTCCATCCCTTTTTGATGTCATCGCCGAAACTTTGCAAATGACGCGATATTTCACCCCACCATACTCGCCGAAAGTTCAATTAGAAGGTTACGTAATCATAACGTTCGTTGCGAGCATTTCTGCAGGGGTCTTTCAACTGTTATTTATTGGGTTACATCTCCCTCAAAGGGCAGAGCTGAGACTCGTCTTTCTCGAGGCAGGAAACGTCACTTTTTTCTGATTTTTCTGGCCGGGGAACAGGGCGGGGGAGAGCGACTTTGAATTCCATATCTTATTTTCGCGCTGGCGCGCCAAGGCGCTCCTATTGGGGATGTATCTGCAAAGAGGTTGTCTAGACGGTACTACGTCTTCATATTCTCTCAAGAATGTAGATTGGATCACTGGTAGAATCTCGTTTTGTGAGGAGGTTGGCACCATTTGCCGTTACCACTTAGGGTTCCGTGTAGCTTTTCGCCTTCTTTTCCTTTCGCCTAGGTTATTCATATTGCGGGTGTTACAGTACATCCTTCGGTAGATCCCTGTGCTCATTAGCTTCCTAGCAGATTCCGTAACCTTCCTTTTCTCTCCCGTAGCTCAAGGATCAGAGTATATGTATCTGATTACCTTGCGCATATAGGAATGCGCCCCAAAACCCAAGGATAAATAGGAGTTAGAAATGTCAATGTGACTGGAGCTCGAACCCAGCTCTTTCGTTGTTTTACTGGCTAGAACTGGGTTGTCTAATATTTTCGCCGGAGAGATGCTAGAAATTTCAAACTAAAAGCCCAGAACCTTAAGGAAATTTATAATTATATTGCAGGAATAACAAGTGTGAAAAATAGCGACATGACTGGGAGTCGATATAAATATATCATTAAACTACGCGTGAAAACAGATTTAGGAGCTATTCAGTACACAAATGAAGATTATTTTGGGCAAAATAAGTATAGATTTAGCGAATGGCTGTATTAGGCTTGGTTTAAGCCTATCTTATCTACGAAGAAAAGATCGTGAGACCGAAATTTAGTCAAAAAAAAAAACTGATTAGATTGGGGGCCGGCTTAAAACCATCAGCGGGCCGCATGTTGGACAGCCCTGAACTAGAACTTCCATTTAGTAACGTGCGTGAGCTCTGACAATGAGAGAAGACTAAGAAGCGATTTAGGGAAGTGATCGCCAAGACGAATAGTTACTTCTGGTCGTTTTTCCCTCGTAGTATTAAAAAGGCTAATAGCAGTTCGAGTGCGATAGGATTATCAGTTTTTTTTTACACCCCTTGCCACGCGCCATTGGCGGCCTGCGGGGGGTTTTAATGTAAATATAAATGTAAAACTTCTGCCTGGAAAGTATCGTAGAAGAACTGAGTTCCGGTCTCTGTCACGTTTAGTTCTGTTTACTTTGGGGTCATAGTGCTCAATTCTCATTTAGTTGACTGTAAAAACTACTACCAGTGGTATTACCTTTTAACAAGCCAATCGTACATTATTTATCTCCGAAAGCTGCAATTATGCCAACGATTCTCAAGACGAACATTGCAAGATAGGATAGCCATACCTGGAAAGAGGAAGTTCGATGAAGCACATGCAATTGGGAGCTTCTCTTCATATAAGGTCACTCGTACGTTGCATGCTGCATGCATCAGAACAATTCAATTTCTAAAGGTTAATTAAGACAACCAATTTAATGGATGATTAAATTATACGGCTCTCCGCTTGTTTTGATTTAACAAGATCAATCAGTCGGAGAAAAAAGAAATGCTTATCTGAGCCTCGTATGAAGCCGCAGGTTCTTTACTGTTCCTATGACATTTGAATCTGTGTGTAGGCGTAGATCCGAAGATAATTGCGAAGCAAGCTAAGTGACTCCCACTGTTATAATGAAGACGTTATTTTCAATAGGGTAGATGGGATATTCGTTAGCTCTTAAATTAATCCCAAGGAAAAACGGATATGAAAAAAGTCTGACGTCCAGCACACGACCCTGGAATATTTCACTTTCCAGGAAGAGGCTTTATCTAGTTAAGCTATGAACATTATCCGTTGACGAACGAGCCTACTAACCTTGCCTACAAAGTCTCCCAAAACGGCTTGAGAATAAAGCATCTACACGGAAAGAGGAAGAATACAGGTTCGAGTCCTGGTTTTGTCAGTCCTTTCTCACGTATTTTATTCCTTTGGATTGTTCATAGGTGCACACTTTAACATGCAAAGTTACGTTTACCCTTTTTCTTTTAAATGCAATAATAACATGCATTTAATTGTAAGTAATATATTCTTGGGTAGCTTCAAGGAAATTCTTCGTGGTTACCACAATAATAGAACTTCTCTCGGGATTTCCTCAACTTTTTTACGGAACAACAACATCTAGGTATGTTGATTAAATAGCGTGGAAATCACTACGCAAGCTCCATTATTGCGTAAAAACTTAGATTAGTTTCCAAGGCCTCAGGGTAAAGCAGAATAGACCTGCTACCTACTAATTGATGGGGTACCCAAAGAGGAGGGGGCCCTCACATTCTGCAGGATGTCTTATCTTTACTGACCAGGTGTTTCGCTATCATTCCTCTACGTCTCTATTAAAGTAGAAAAATAGGCTTACAATATGCATTGCCTATGAAACATAATCTATAAGTTTTAACTTAAAGACAGAGATTCTCAGCTCCTACAGGATTAATTTTACTGGGCTACTTAATCGGACTATGATGGACCAGGTTTTGCCGGAATGCCGCATTTTAATGCGATGCTTAAATAATTCTTTATTGTTACCAGATAATGAAGCATTGCTGTGAATCCCAAGCCGTTATTGGCTAGTAGCGTTTGGTTTGTGAACCTAAGAATTATAGAGTTGTACAGATATTGTGGTGTGGAGTAAAGAGTGAAAGGTGAAGTGAAGCTGCACGTGAAAGAAAGAAAGACAGAAGAAAGAAAATATTTATTGTTCTTGGACTACAACTGTCCACTAAGAACATACAAAAACTAAACAAACAACAGCTCATGTATACAAAGTAAGTAGATATAAAATTATAGAGAGGATACATTCTAACAAAATTAATCTAAAGCAAGAAGATAGTGAAGATATCTTTTTTTTTAAATAAATAAGGAGCTAGAATTTTTTATATCCTTTGGTATTCCATTCTAGAGCTTTGCCCCAGCAACACGGAAGGATTTTTGAAAAGTAGTTGTTCGGTGCTGGGGTGTAATTATGTATTCAGCGCACAGTTTTGTTTGTACATTAAACTTTTTCTCCTTAATAGAGAAGTGCTGCCTTAAATAGCCAGGTTCTTCATGTTTAAAAATACTATACAAATATGAACCAAACATGAATTTCTAGATTTTACCTTCAGCCATGCGTACACCTTGGAAAATTCACGAGGAGAAACTGAAAAATGGGACCGGGATTCGATCCCGGAATATCCACTCGCACTACACAGTCGCATGAGCAGCTGCCGACATCTATAGTCTACCAAAACGGCTGGTCTGATGTTGTTGCGCATTGGTTAATGGAAGATCCGGGTTCGATTCCCGATCCTTTTAGGCATTCTTAGTATTCGTTTTTCCATGAGAATTGTTTTATGACTTTACCTTCGGCTCACACTTTGTCGTAAGAGCGTCGAATCGTAAAACTGTTACAGTAAAACCTGTCTAAAGCGGAACCTGCTAAGACGGATGCATTAATGATACTGCATAAACACATGGCTTTTGAAATTCACTTGAAAAGCCCTCTGTAAGACGGAACCTGAGTAACGCGGACTGAAATCTATATTTCTTCAACCTCGCACAAGAGCAAGTATTATTAGAACCTGTTTAAGGCGGAACAAAATTTTCTTGCTTTCAAAAGTATTTACCATTGGTTTGCTTCTCATCCAAGTCATTAACCATTTCGAAGGAATAAACAAACGATTAACTCTAAAATAAAGAATATTCAAGAGAAAAACACTCGATATAGAGGACTTTATTTTGATAGTATACGCTTGAGATATGTATATTAACATTTTTATGATTAATATTAAATTTTCTGAAGATTTTGTTTTTTGTGTTCCTTTTATACTGTAATCAATATGCTCTAGCTTCACTTGGTGGAACGCCATGATGAAATAAATATGAAAGTACTTCGTAGTTTCATATTTATTACGTCCTTTTGTATTGTATTGCATAATTCACAAGTTTATTTATCACCAAATGCCATTTTTAATTTTCTCCGCCATTGGGCCACTTGTTTATTAAAAGAAATTAGATTTCTTCCAATAAATTTACCATATTCATTGAATCATCTTGGTATTTATTAGCGTGTTTCCCATTTCTTGAAACAGCGATTCTTAATACATAAATGCACTTCGAGTAAACCTACTTAAGCCGGAAAACCTGCGTAAGCCGGAAAATTTCCTCGGTGTCCTGGACTTCCACCTTTTTACAGGTTTTACTCTATTTAGCTACTTTTGGCTCCTATTTTTATCGGTCGCGGACTAAATCAGCCTTCGGAGAAATGGTTTTACCAACTGACTGGAGTCAAACAGTTCGTTTCTTTCTCTGAAGACGACATTCAGCGAGGCGAACTTCATCTGTTATCCGAAAGAGGTTAGGCGATGGATATTACCGCTTCCCTTCCGCCTCGCAAAAGATAAAAAACGAAAGCTGTGGACGCACTGACTCGTTTAGCCCGTTAGTGGAACATGGGGGCTTGTGTAAGACTTTTGGAAAAATACACGGAATTATCTCAAGTTCGCGGGTGTTATCAACCTTGGTTCGTGCTGCCCCATTTAGCTCCTAATGGGTTCATCATGGCTCGACCTCACAACTTCCTGTCTGCCCAAAAAAATGCACGGAACATATCTCGTGCGTGGTGTAGATACGAAATGAAATCCTAATTTACACGAAAAATGTGCTCTTTCCTAGATTCCGTATTTGAAGGCCCGCTTCGTACCAATAAGGTACGTTCTTGGAATTGAAGTCACTTTTACGTGGTGAGCATTAATAGAAAATCAATAGAAATTTAATAGAAAATTATCTTCGAAAATGGCGTAATCTCATAAATGGTCATTCATAGTCATTCTGTTTCGTTTCAATCTATCACTAACTCCATCCTTCGTCATTTTCGTTCCTTCCTGAAAGCCGAAATTAGCGACAATTTGAATGCACGCGTTACTTAAATTTGGTGTAACCCATTCTACGCATTTTATTCCATAGTCAATATATCAATCGATCCTAGAGGTTCATAAATCTATCGATAGGGGTTGCCAGAGAACGATAAGATTGCTATAAATTACAAGAATAGTTCTGGTGACAACGTTAACTTTAAGTATGTGCAGATTGTAATAATGGATGGGGAATGATTCCTAAAAGCACTGTCCGTAAAGTCATCATCCCGAGGGCTCACTCTCTCCACCATTTGATACGTACAAAATGCTAACGAGAGGGAATGAGGCGAACTATGTAAGATGAGGATTGAAGTAGTTTTCCCTCGCTTTCCTTACTGATCCAGATAACTATAACTGTAAAACATCCACAAAAGTGCAACACATTAGCCCAATGAATTACGCTTTTCGTAGCATTCAACGATGAAGGAGCCTTAATGAAACCTTATTAGTCAGCTTACAGCATACCCCAGTAGCTTTCATAGTGTCATTTACATTTAATTACTAACCCTGCACGCCACCAATGGCACTATCTTATATCACTATCAAACTCTAATTACAATTAGCTTCTCATTTTCCTCTAAACGTCGACAGAGGAAATGGGTGGGTCAGATATGGAGAGAGGAGGGGGATTGCTAAATAACGTAATCGAGGGTAGAATACAAGGGAGAAGCAGAGGGGAGACAGAGACAGTTGTTGGATGATGTAAAGGGTGGGGTAAGTTACCAGGAAGCGAAAGAAATGGCATTGGGTAGGGAATGTTAAGGCACATGAACCTACCGAAAGGTGGAAAATTTATGTATGCAATGCTCTGAGGATAAATGATCAGAAGTAACTGTACGTCATGGCGATTACTTCCTTGTAATGCTTTTTTGTATTCCCTAGGAGGTTGCGAACGTTTTTGACTGTAGTAACCAAATGAACTATCTCGTCGAAGAGATCTTTATCGACAAATTCTTCGAATAGCTTCCGTCGGTAATCAAGTCTTCCGTCCTTCAGCGAATACCACTCAAGGGACTCCATTACAGTTAAAACACAACTGTCGAACCTGACATTTCCTATAACAGACCTAGGTGCTCTGTACTGAGCCAGCTGTAGATTGGAGACGAATCCTTTTTCTCAAGGATTAGTGCCACAGCCATGAGCTCAGTGAAATTAAAAGCCCTAGCGCAATTAATCGCTAATTATTTCTTAGCATAATAATCTAATATTACTGGAGCATAATAGTTGTGAAATAAGTAAATAAAAAAATTAATACGTTAAAAATTTTAATTAAGTAATTCGTTTTAAAACTCATAAGAGCATTTTAAAAATCATAAAAGCATTTTTTAAATCATAAAAGCATTAATTCATTGCCTGAAGGAAATCGTTCATCAGGTAAATGGAAGTGTTTTATAAAAAGTTTAGAAATTCTCGAAGGAGCGGATGGACAATAGGACCAGCGTGGCAAATGCTAAGCAGCGATGGTATTTAGGATGGTAACGTTAATTCCTTTGTGTAAGGTTCGAGAAATTTCCTTTCCGTTGGAGACCCGTGACTCGCTAAGGGGGTCTGATTATATGGTGCGTCGACATAATTCAAACGTACATACCACTGGCTTAATTCCGGGCGAAATGGAGGCTTAAGAGCTACATTTAACTTAATAAATACTCATGCTACGAGAGTCAGACTCTCTATTTCTTGGGCACTTACATTTCCTGGTCTGCGGAAATGGAATCTACTAATTCTATGCTTGTACTTAGTGGATACCATCATTTTAACCAGTTATTTCATTTATTAAAACCTTTCGGAACCTAAACTATGCCTATGGTGAATAATTCAATTTCAAGTGAACCGAGGTGGAATAGTTTCTATTTTATAATCATTTGAGATGATTGTTAAAAATTAAAATGCATTAAATACATTTCGAAACCTTATCTTCAGAAAAAATGCGTTTAACGCTGCTGTAAAGTGTCAAGATCCATCTTCTTTCATTAGTGTCCACCATTAAATCCTGCTCTGATGGGAAGTTATACTCTTATATTTTTACTCTCTATAATATATAACGTTTTCGATAATAACTCATTGCCTGAGCCTCGGTTCGTTTTGTCTGTCATCCTTCTCTTATCTGGAATCATTATTTTCATCGTATCATCAGATTAATTTGGTCTATGGAAATATTTCTGTTTAGCACAAATATCCAAAAATAAAATTTCTCGGAATCAATAATGTCAATCCTCAAATTAAATACCACTCCCATTGAATCGCTCACTCCGGTGCCTCTATACACTTATCCCTTCTCTCGTTGTCACAGAAACACAAGCTCAAAATACCTGGAAAAGTCAATGTTGGCTCTTTTATCATGCCTATCCACCCACGCAGATTAATAATATCCAATTTGAGTGACCCTTGATTGAGTCGCACTAAGGTTGCTCTGGAAATTTCACGTTTGCCTTTTGTCAGCATTTGATATGTCATCTTTGAAGTGGAAAGTTTTATGTGAGTTTTCTATCGTCAATATCCGCACAGTTAACAATCATCTGCTGCTTTAGAAATTTCGCAAATAGTCAAAAGTCCTGCAGAAACTGGGGACAATTTTATTCACCTAATAGCCCCAGGTTGGGTTTTACGTAGAAAATAATGCTTGAAAAAATGGGTTCTTCAAAGTGCAGAATCATTTGCAGAAAATTAAAATATTGTTTATTGATCTAAAGTTCTAGACCTAAACCATAGAAGGAATTTCATGAAAATCGTATTATTATCACGAAAATTTTTAATGGGAATCGCAAAAAAATTGTTAATGGGAATGCTTTGTGAGCAAGACTGCCAGTCTTGCTCACAAAGCATTCCCTTAACAGTGTGAGAGAGACGCGGAACGGTAGTTCAGTGGTTAGAATACCTGCCCGGAAAGTGGGAGACCTGGGTTCGAGTCCCAGTCGTGTCGCTATTTTTCACACTTGTTATTCCTTCAATCATATCCAAATTATGAAAAATCATGCAATGGATTAAATCGAAGATAAGTTACCAAGTACCAATATAAAAAAGATGTTAATAATAGTGGGAGTATATATATTTAAATGATTGAGAGATTGGCATTAAATAAAATAATAATAACCACTACCAAATGATTTCGCATGATGATGTCATCATATCTGTGTGAGAGAGATTTGAGGGGTAGTATCATTAAGGCCCTCCCGAGCCCAAGGAGTCAGAATGTGCCTACGTTTGTTATTGATTGTTATTTATTTCCCAAATCCCCCGCAGATATATACATTTACTGAACTACAAATGTAGTAAACGCAAACACTAACAAGGGACACACAATCATTCTCTAACCTAAAAAATCCTATCAACTGGGTCTCGAACCCGGGATCTTAGGGTTGGAGCGCTTTCCACTCCCCTTCTGAGGAAAACCTCATTTGCATTAATCACTAGAGTTGCATGATACACATGTAAATAGGTTTATTTACATCTACATCTACATAAATACCCTGCAAGCCGCCTTACGGCGTGTGGCAAGGGGTGAAAACACATTTATGCAGAATATGACCATTTATTTATTTATTTTGATTTCACCAATGTCTCGTTCATTTGCGTAAATTAGAACGATACATTCTTGTATCATTCATCCAAAAATCTTTTTCGTATACCTGATAATTACGTTCGATCGAGACGCTTCGGATCTGCGTTCACTCGTATGGTCTTCATATGACCTAACTCTATTAGCAGACAAATAAAAGAGGATATGCCCCGATCCCGCGTTTTTTCTATTGCCGTTTTCTCTTCGGCGAAATTTTGTTTGCGTCATCCTTTACAGAGTTTTGACCTTTTTTTAGCATTTTTCGTTCCCGTCCTACGGTTATATTTGCTTTTTGAAAGGGTCAAGCATTTCGAGGAATTTTCGGATTTGAATTTTTATCGCCATGGAATTTAGTCACTAATGAATCGGAATTTGATTCCATCGTAGCTAAATACGCACGTGCTCAATTGGGTACTCATTTAAATTTCTTCCGTCAGAATATTCCGTTTTCCTGGAAACTATCTCGATAACGGTCGGTATGAAGAATTAAAGTTGCTTTACGAGGAGGATTTCGGTTGAATCAAAGGATTCGCAGTTTTCATATCAGACGAATGATTCGGAAGCGTAGGCGTCGAGACCTTTCGATGTTGAAGAGTAACCTTCTCCCGCTTTGACGATACGAACGGATTTCATTTTTAACAGCTTAACGTTTTATTTTGTGCTTGATTGAAATTTGCAATATCTTCTTCCTTCTGACGTCACATGCGGAGGTTGTAGCGTAACTGCAAAAAATCGTACTTTTCCTATAATCCTTCTCAATATTTTATTTCATATTTCCATTCGAATTACTAATTAATGTTTCCAACAATTAGTGTTACACTCTAACTTTAATACTCTCCGTGTAGGAATATAGCGTTTCCACGATAGCTAATCTTTTTTTCATCTTTTATTATGATTATTATTATTAATAAACTGCGGGTAGGCTGTAAGCCTGATGGCAGTTTTTTTTACCTACATATATACAAATTTTTACGCAATAAATATTCAACAGACACATGGTATGCACACAATACCTATTATTATGTTTTTACACTCATAAATAATATTTACCTAACACCTTAGTAATGCCTACATGATATAAAATGTAAATTGCTTTTACTGAATTTTTCGGGGCTCATAACAGGCCTTCTCGGCTACCCTTGCGGTCACGGGGTAAACCCCCACCGTACATCACCCTGTCAAGCAATCTCTTACTTCCTTCAGAAATCCCTACATTACTACAGTGCTATAAATCTACAATACAGTGAAACATTTCTTTTTGAAAAATTTTGCATTTTCAGGTAACTGATCTTGCACAGAGAGACTTCTTCGATGACATTTTACTGCTTTTTTTTACCTTTTTGAAGAATACTCAGAATTTTATTCTGATTTATAACTTGCGACGACGTCATCAACGAGTGAACTTAATTTAACTGGAAAGGGGGCGTGAATATCTGGTTAGAAGAGAAAACTGAATGAAAATGAACGAGATGAGAATTTAATACTCTACATACTATACATGTGTATCACACATTAAAATAGACTTTGTGGTTTTTGTTCTTAGCTGATATGCTTATGACATATTTACCCTTAAAGAAATACTTCTTTTAACAAATAAAGAATTCTGGTTGAAAAAAATTCTGATAAATTGAGGAGAAAATGGAAATACCTTTTCTAGAAAAAAATCGAAACAGAATGCTCATTTCAATTGTTGTTCAATTCATGCCCGATAATTTTAACACTTCAATGATACTGTCGTTGCTTTTCTGTTAGCAAAATAGAAACCACATCCTACGCTTTCCTACTCATGAATTTACATATTAATTCACATATCGCGAAACTCATTTCTATAAAGCGTTACAAAATTGCGCAATCGATGACTTTTTAAGAATTTCTTTGTAACATTAATTTAAATTGGATTTTATATTGTATAAATGTTTAGACAGTTTTTAGGAAATTCTCGAATTAAGGAGGTGAAAGGTTGAGATCAGGATTCCCTATGTCAGCATTTGTATATTCAATAGCCTCTTAATACAGTCATAAAATGCAATTTCTCTCGTGTTATCAATTCTAATTTAGCTGGTTCCAGTGTTTAGGGCTGAATTATCGATGTTCTAGGAGGTACCATCAAGCTCCCTAAGTTTCTGCTACCAGTTCTTGATTAATGTATTATTTTCGTGGCTGTAATAATATAAGAAAAAACGACACAGGAGGGATGCTGAATAATGGTATGTATTCACTTTGGTAAATCCTCATTGAGTTTTATGAATTAGGGGTTACAGGGGTTATTAATAGGGTTCTTGGCTTGTGTGGACGTTTCCTACTTACAGCATTCTGGCACACAATCAGTAAGGAAAGCAAACAACTCACTCCTCATCTTACCTATTAAGGATGGTTGAAGCTGTTGGTGATGTTATAGTGTAGAGTTTGAGGTTTAACCAGCCTCCTGGCCGAATACTGTATTGCCAAGTTATAGTGAAACAATACGCTGTTTATATCTATTATTCAGGAAATGTTAATTGCGAAATTTTTATCGAATCAATTATGTGTTAAAATTTAGATAACTATCGTGAATATCAGGTATTAAAAATGGATGTTTCTTGTTATTATAGTAGAACATGAGTTTTGATACTGTTTTTGTAAAAGTCTCAACCGTTTCCATATTTTGGAGGTCCATGCTTTTAGGAGCCTTTTAAGCCCTCAGTATCAAACTAATTATGATAATTTTAGTAATAAATCTAGCCTAAAAGTTATACTTATTTCACTAGCATTTCTGGAGTGCTATTGCGGCTCTGTTAGCGAAGGGGAGCGTTCTGAAGAGAGAAACCCCATTGGGAGCCAGGACCACAAGCTTACGTCAAATGGGGCCATGGCTTTAAAGAAGAGATACAGCGAGGATGGATAAAAATGAGGTTAAAGTTTTAAACCCGCAAACTAAGATATTTGCCTATCAGAGCCGTAGATTTTACCATCATCTGACGGCGCTGGAGAACATTATCCGCTACTTCCGCTATAGTTTCGGATCCATTAGAGTATCAGAGAGGGATTTGCCGTCAATGAAACCGTACTAGTAGCTCCACCTTCTTTCTTCGCAAAGGGATTGATTTTACGGGACGTTTTCCTCGTGCTTGTCTCTTTTTCGCTTTGCCCCCTATCGGTGAAAAAGGCCAGCGCGCAGCTTAAAGACCCACATCCAAAGCTCTCATCTCAGCTCTTTCCTCCCTCATATTTTCGATGCGTTTTTTTATTATCATTCCCAGTCTCGCCCTCATTATGCCCCTCTTGTAATGCTCGAGGCAAGCCCCGAGGCGGTTACCGCCACCTTTTTTCTCATCCCACACACTGTTACCATTCCATCTCATCTTTCCTTCTCATCTCTCTCTCAACCAGCCGTCTCATCCATTCCCTCTCTCTCTCTCTCTCTCTTCGGCGGGGAATATCCATGGTTACGGATACCACTGGTTGATGCCGACATGGATGCGCGTTCCCGCGGATTTAAGATGCCGCATTATGTTCCATAAACATGTTGCGAGCAACATCGGCTCGCCGTGGGTGTGCAAGGATGCATTAGCATCGTCCTAGGAAGGAAGGCTACTTTGAGAGGTATTATGGGATGTACCCACGAATACGTTGAGTATGAAATAAAAGGTAGCACTGAAGTAGTTATCTATAACAGTTTATATCGATCTCGTGAAATGATAACGCCAGTAGAATGTACTAATTCGGCCTCTACTTTGTGGTAGTTCTCAATTATACGTAAAGAACACTTTTACCGTTACCACAATAAGTTTTAGTATAAGACCATATATTATGTAAACACCTGATGATGACCTGAAGGGTAGTAGTAGTAGTATTGTTAAAAGTGTTTCGACAGCCGAGGTCATTTCGCATGTAGGCCCACACCGGGAATCGAATCCAGGACCGCTTTCACTGAAGTCGAACGCGTTGCCCACTTAGCTATCTGAGAGCCCGACCTGAATGGTCGAAATCATGGTTTTATAATAAAAATGATTGAGATAACGTCAGAAGTGTTTTTTCTTTATTCTGTATGATAATGCCAAGTTATCCACGTGTGTTAATATATGATTAGGATACAAAACTACACTTAGTCCATAAAAAAAACACAACGCGACCGGTTAAGAGGTGGTGACCTCATCATGGAACTAAGTCTAGTTTTGTTTCTTAATCCTATATTAAAATACGAAGTTATTCATGTGTGCGTAATTTTTGAATTGTATATGAAATTTACGATTCATTTACACAATTTATGTACCATTTTACAGTTTGATATTATAATTTATATCATAATCATCCAATAATATCTGATTGAAAGGCATAAATAACAAATTATGCCACAATTTTTAATGAGTTCAAATAAAGTAGCTATTTATGCGATTCATTTAACGGATCAATTTCGTCCGCTTAATTGATTTTTAATACGAAAAATTAAATTATAATCGGATCGTCAAATTTAATATATATAATTTAATATATCGTATAAGATTTTGATTTGTTGAATTTTGCTCACACAATCAGATTCCCTCAAAGAATTGAAGATTTTCCTTGGGCAGTTCTATGTCTTGAGCGTGTACTACTCGTTTTCTACAGATATACATCAATTGCTAACGATTTTCGTGATTTTGATGTACCTATCGACCGGATTCGGAAGAAGAATTAACAGTTTTATTCAGAAAGTTAAGGGTTGCTGTATCCATTAACACTCTGCTAGACTCATTTTTTTAATTTAGGCAGTATTTGTTTCTTTCCTGCTTGATTTTGGCACATCCTCACATTCTTAACGAACTTGCCTCCACTAGGATAAAAAAGAATAGTGGAACTAATAAATTTTTACTACACCACAAAATATACATATGCACAAGACCAGGTTTCGATGCATAGCATCATCATCAGGTGCCTGATCACCTGATGATGATAGCATCACCTGATCATGATGCTATGCTTCGAAACCTTGTCGGTACAAGTATGTATGTTTTGTGTTTGTGGTGTAGTAAAAATTAATTAGTTTCACTTTCCTTTTTTTGTTATAATGGCATATCACCAAGTAAAGGCAGAGACTATCGACGTTTCTCCACTGGGATGTTCTCCCGAATTACAGTGCAATACGAAGCGAAATTAATAGGTGAAATCAGGATAAGGATGTCCCATCTACCATTTAACACTGTCGAAATATTCATGTAGAAAAACACACACAATACAATAAATTTGGAAACTAAGAACTTTAAGTATTCTCAATTGTAAGTTAAAAAGTAAACTCCATAAACCATCAAAAGGAAAAGGATTCCTTTTGATGGTTTTTGGAATTTACTTTTTAACTTATAACACAACCATCAGCAGCCACCAACTTATTCTCAATTGTATTTCCTAATTTGGATTTTAACCTTTTGTATCCATAAACACTGATATTTTAATAGGTGTCTGGCATTTCGAAATGAAGAGTAAACTCAATTGAAAGAGAAGGCAAATTTAGATTTATGAGGACGACTTCCGAAAAGGTACTTCATATTAAATCAAGGGTCAAATGAAATATGAGACTGATGGAAGAATGAAAATGGAAGATGGATTGGGAAGTCCCAATTTTACTAAATAAAGACGTTTGCATTGTAATTTAGGACGAGTGTCTGCGCCAAGGGAGGGGTTAAGGAGGTATTAACAAGTACGTCATTCCTATAGATCATTGATGAACCATCTCTTTCCAACATCCATTTCCTCGCTTTGACATTTCAGGAATTGTTTACTCGAAATAGTGAAAGTTAATTTTCCTCATACTGGAAATTTTATTCACATGTCGGTGATCATTTAGATTGAAATGCCAATAACGAGAGGCGCGATCACGCAAACAGAAGAATATTAATTATTAATGTAGGCGTTTCCCACGATTACATCCCATGTAAACGTATGTAATTGAAGTCTTCACCCGAAAGTGCCACGCCCACTTCGTGTTGTCTCGGTGAAGGTGAGAAGCGCTTTGCCCTACTCCATCTACATGCGGTCGAAAAGGTCCTGGAGTCGTTCGGGGTGAATTCTCACGAAGCGAAATGAACTATTAGGCTCCATGCAAAAACTCCTGATTTCTCTATTTTAGCTTAAGTCTTGAGCCTTTTGCCCTGCACAGAAACATTTGGCGTGGTCCAAAATTCCTTGCATTCATAATCTTTATAGAGGGTAAGTTCGTCCATCAAGGAGAATAATTTCCAGAATTATATATGTTTACTGAAACATTTGCTGGATTGCTGAATCTCATAATTTATGCCGTTTTTAAATCTGCGGTATACTCAGCAATTTCATCTTCACGTCGAAATTCCACACAGTGAAGCCCGCCGGTGCATTTTATCTCGTAAGTCGCCAAAATCTGAAGTAGAAAAACATGATTTATTTACAATATATATAAATATTTTTTATTATTATTTATGCATCTTGTATAAACTACCTCTTTTCTTTTAATGGTAAGCGAGAATATTTCAATCTTCATTTCAATCTTCATCGATATACCAAAGTTTGAGACCCCTATCAGTTAAGAAATAAGATCGTTTCAACAGATTTGTGACGATAATTGACGAGAACATTCAACTCGAGCCCGTGAACGGATACAGACGTAGTTAAAGTTTTTGCCGAAATAGTTTCTCATGTAACTTAATGCATTATCATGGGAAAAGTATTTTTTTAGAAATTTTAAGCCTTTCAGTCCGCTATCATTATCTTAATTTCTAACTTATCGTGGAATGTAATTCTCTACGTGTAATACTCATCTAAAAATTTATTAAATAACTAAATTGTTTTAATAACACCCGTTGTGGAGTTTTGACCGATATTTACCGACCTTCAATTGTCCTTAATTTCTCCTCCGTCAAAGATGATTGTTCGTCTCGCATACATCTTTGATTTCGGTAAAAAGTACCAGAAAACAAGTGAAAAAGAGGGCGCGCAATCGCGATAAGGCGATCAGGGCGTCACCTTGTCGTACGGAGTAACAGGGCAACGCCCTCGCGTTCCCTGGCCTCACTACTACTTCGAACCTACCCCAACTGCGGACAGTAATTGCTCTCATCCTGGGGAATGGCCCACGAATGCTTCTATATTTTATCCCGCAGTCGGAAGCACACGAATTTTATGTCTGGTCCCCCTGCCTACAGCTGGGAAATTCGATTATTTCTGTACCTTGCGATTGAGTCCCGAATGTTTCGCAATGAAGCGCGAATTTTATTCTGTTTGCCTGTGGCAAAAGGGTCCAATTTTGCGGAATATTATTTCCCAAGACATTTCTGAAGTTACTAAATTTAAGAGCCATTTTCCTCCTACCTCAGGATCATTGCCATTCGCATGCGATCTCTTTTGAAAAGCCTAGTTTTGTAAAGTGGCTATCTAGGATTAAGCGGGTAAAGGTAGAGCGTTGACCCCTAGAGTACGATTAGGATTGTCTTGCTTTAGTTTAAACCCTTACTTTGTACTGGATTTAAATTTGTGTCATGCTTTTTTTCGTTTGAGTGGTTATCGTGTTAGCACGCCAGGGATCCATCCGTCTCGGGTTCGAATCCCGGTCGGATCTTTTCGTTTAGGGAATGGTCGTGTGTATGCGTCCTTTTGTTATTGTCAATAATATTTATTAAAATTGATGTAATTGGGATTATCTTCATGTTTCCATTATAGAAATTATTATTACTATTAAGATTAATGGATGGATAAACCCTATCTTTATGACTGCGATTCTTCCTTGCGTGTTTTCGTGTTTAATTTTTCAGACTTCTTTTATTTAATTCCTCAACAACTGGATTTCACATTTTCGCTTCCCAGTTTTAAATTATTTACATAATTTATCACATCCCGTTCAAATTATTTTTGTAAGTTTAAGATTCTTTTATCTGAAATTTGTGGATGTTTTCGCAGAAGTACGTAAACAAACTCTATTTAACCTCCCAAGGAGAAACGGACATGAAAAAAGTCTGACGGAACCGGGACTCGAACCCGGGTCTCCCAATTGCCGGTCGGTTGCTCTATCCATTGAGCTATCCCGCCAGAACATTTCTCCATGCCGTTTGGGAGACTTT
>KZ308359.1:516957-571409 GCA_000376725.2 Ladona fulva | reverse complement strand
GCTATATAGGCCGCTCCGATACAGCGAGGAAAATAAGAGAAATAGATGCGAAAACGAACCGATTCAAGAATTCGTTTTTTCCGCGAACGATACGCGAAAGTAATCGACTAGGTAAATAGAGTCTTGGTGCATGCACCCCCTGCCACACGCCGAAAGGTGGCTAGCAGGGTATACACATAGACATAGACATATCTTCGATACCGAACGGTTACTCGATATCTTTATCGAAGCTTTTTTTCTTGATTTGTCAATCGAAATCTTATTTGTGAAATAATTCTTAATTTATCCATCGATAGATCCTCTCGTTATGATCGATGTATAGTATCGTTATCGACCAAAGCGATTAATCAAAGTAGAAAATCCCAACCGCAGCCAATGGATTTCGCTAACCGCCAGTTATTTAAATGCTCCTTTACGATAATGAAAATGACGGAGAAAGAAGATCAAACGATATCTTTGATATGGAACGATTTCTCGATATCTTATCGAATTTTTTTTTTTCTTGATTTGCCAATCGAAGACTTATTTACTTATGATGTGCTTTTCAATCAATTCCCAGATATATCCTCTCGCTATTATCGATCTATTGTAGATCTATTTCTCCCGATATCATCAAAGCGATTAATCGAAGTAGAAAACGCAACCGCAACCAGTGGAATTTGCTATCCGCCAATTAATTAAATGCTCCTTTACGATGGTGCAGGTGAAAAGGAAGAAGAACATGAGGGTAGATTGGGATCGCTATTACAATCACGCCCGTTCATCGTAATTCCTCCCACTCCACAGCCAATCTCACACTCTTCGCTTTTATTTGGCTCCATTCCATCTCGCACGTGACTGCGTTCGGAGTGCACGTGTGGACATAGTGAATGTGTTGGGAAGACGGGTAGCGTTGAGCGTGTTGGATTACTGGCCGCCTCGATTATTTACAAGACCTCTATAGGTCAATCAATGACCCCCCTCCCCATTTCCCCCCTTCCTGACCCTGAGCAGTTTGGGATGGGAAAATGACGTCGTTGGAGATGATAATGGCGCCTGCGATCTCGGCTAAGCGCCCGCAATTCACGCGGTAATTCATTCACTCTTGCGGACGTATGTTATCTCTGGTCCGCCATCTTCCCTCCCTACTCTCAGTAGTCAATAAGACTGGAAATGCGGAGACTCGCGTGGACTCCTCACAAAATACTGCCGACCTTTCGATGGACACCGTAATTTGTCAACGAATATTCTCTCTCGAGATTTAAATTGAGACTTGTCAAACCTTGGGCATATTCCCGCCTATGGGCCATGCCGAAGATAAGGGGTGTTATTCTGATATTTAAGTGACGATGAGTAGTATTCAGCCCGAAGGCTACGTGGATCCTCCAACCCCACCTTGAACTTCGAAGATATCTTGCGAGGCAACTAGCCAAGATGAGGAGTGAGGTACTTTGCCCTCGCTTCCTCCAAGTAGGTAAGGACAGCTAGTCGGAAAAACCCACGTGTTTGCTGCTCAACAATCCCATTAATATAGCTTTTCAGAGCATTCAATGCATTCATTCATATAAAACACTGATATTTAAAGTAATGTAACATGTTTTTATCTACCTTTTACCAGAAGATGATAAAAATACAAAAATTAATCAAGATATGGCTTTAGAAACTAATGTTATACAAGAGCTAAAATTAATTTCATAGTGAATAAGCTCGCTTCCGATCTTTTATAAACCAAAAACACTCAATGTTATTATTATTTTATATATTTGATCCAGTGGCAGATCCTTTCTCGTGAAGGCTTACTATCAAGGTAGGATGATTTTTGTTCAGTGTTCAGCTAAAACTCCAAAGCGCGTTCCAGTATTTTTATCGTTATAGATGTGGAAGACTTATCGAAAAATAAATCCTTCGTATTATTCCCATATCTGCGAAAGTGTCCTCATGCCAGGTCGCCTTAATGCGGAATTCAATGATCGAACGGGCAAAATTACGAATCATAGTTTAAGATCATAGTTTTCAACAGCGGTTTTCACGTGCCGTAATGACCAGAAAAACTGGAACGCACTGTAGGAACCCTGTAAGTTCTGATTATTAAATGATGGTTATTGTTGCTCTTTATTTTCCTATATTTTCCATGGTTTCTTATTTTCTAGACTATTTATTGTTGAAGGTTCACGACCACAAGATAATCGCTAATAAATTGCAATATATATATCAGTATAATTCGAGCTTAAGTGGTTTCAAGCCGCACAAGCAGTCATGTTCATCACAATACATCAAATAGAAAGATTAATTATGATAAACCAATCTCAAAATAGTTCACACAGCGCGTTTCGGATGCTAAGATTTAAAAAGCCAAGCATCTTGTTCATCTCATATTTCAAGACCATTATTGTACTTACTATTGTAATTGTTATTATTATTACATTTAAACTGCTGTTAGGTAAATAACTAGGTGCTAGTGTTCTCTTTCATATAATGAATACTATACGTAGGTTAACACGTGTACTGCGGATACCTCCATTTCCAATGCATTTATCACTCCAACGGTGGAGTGATCAGAAGTGAACGAGTTAATACAATGAACAGAATAAAGCACCACCATCATAAAACCAGAAGAAAAGTATAATACAAATTAATCGATATAAATACATGTTAAAAAGTTAAAAAGATTTGCAATATTTACAATTACTTATTTTTGCTTAATCCACATAATTTCCACGTACTAATACTGCACTAAAATATTCCCAACAAGTATATGCAATATTTATAACAAGTTCTGTCACTGTGTATATCTTAACAGTTAGTGGATTATTTTAAAATTTTGTAATCAACTATGTACCAAATTCCTGTTGTAACTCATACAGATACATTGAAATACACCAGCGAGGACATATTCTCACCTCCAGTCCATTCTCCTCACCTTGCGTCGTACGGATTTTTCCCGTTGAAAAAGACTCAGAAAAACTATGATGTCCATTTATATCGCTGTAAACAATTGTGTTTATTCAAGGTCAGAACTGAATTTATATTTTCCACTGGTTTTGATCAGAGCACGTAATGATATCGAGTAAACGTCACGACGAGTGGTTTCAATTATGAATGTTTAAGCTCGAATTTCGCGGTTTGTAGATGGATAGACACCTATAGATGTTTATGCTTTCAACAAAGAAAGTGTATACAATTAGATTTTTAAAAACCGAAAGCTTTTCATTGCCTCCTAGGTTAATGTAGTGAGGCAACCATTACATATAAATATGTATGCGTTGCAGAAAAAAAACATTATGAAGAAAGAAACTGAAAAACAGAAATAACAACTTAATCACTTTACGGAAGACAATTAAACGAAGGGGACATGAAAGGAGGATAACTGCATGGTCAAAAGTAAAACAGTAATACTCAAAAAAACTTAAATTCCCTCATTAGCCAAAAGCCTTGACTTTGTAAGACTAAATAATTTTTACAGCATTTGATACTTGATATATGTCAAGGTAATTTATTAAAGATCTTTGGGCCCATATAAACAAAACATTTCTTAAAATGCAGGCAAATTGGTCTTAATTAAATATCCATTACCTTCTCTCAAATTAAACTTTATCGAGTTGTAAGTCGTACTTGTAGTACCGCTGATACAAGGCATGTTACCACTCATGACATAAAATAATTTTAATACTTTAAGGAGAGACAGTTTAAGTATAGGCTTACATCTGAATATTTTTTTAATAACAGTAAGAACGAGCATATTCTTGGTAGCGATCCCTTTGTTAATTATGAATTTTGCCTCATTACAGCCAACTGATGCTTATTCGTCGGAGCCGTACTCTTTGGGCACAGACATGAAATTATCGATTTCCGACGTCAAATTGAATTTTGCTCAAAGCTTCAGCTCCTTGCATTGCTGAATTATGCGCAATTATCGCGCTAGATTAGTCGGTCACTCGATACTGTTATGCACTTTGATATCCGTCGGATTAGCGTAGAGTTAATTCTGACGCAACTCTTCCGAGTGCTATTTCCTCCTCGATTCCGGGAAATCGTTAACATTTCAATTCCAGCATCCCTAGCCATTAATACTGCCCAATCCAATAGTCCGCAGTTGTCGCGGCTTATTTCGCGGATCACTTCGTTGTATTCTACGCAGATGCGTCCGTCAGCCTGCGAGGAATAATGTGTGAAAAAATTGAAGGTCGAAAATGGGGACTGTTGCAGATGATTCGAACGCTACGCGCGTAGTTGTCACTTCGCCTCGGAACATCTCCTCTAAATGGAGAGTTGATGTGTCTAACGCCACTTCTAACGCTGTGTGCTTTCCATCTGGTGATGGATACTGAAGTTTGTGTTTTTTCGTCGATATTGGGGGACATTCGGGTCTGCAAGTGACACTGCATGCAATCGTCATTCATTTTCGCAGTTCTTGTCTTTGTTCCATGCTAAAGGTATAAATGTCTTATGTGATCAATGTATTATTTCCGCTTAAGAATGTTGGAGATATTTTGCGGGCCTATGGGATGTTGCTTTCCTCCAACGGCGATCCGAGTCTTTTCGGTTGTATAATTAGTTAGAGGAAATATCTCTGTATTTTAAAGTATGCGATGTACTGGGGGAAACACTTTATTGTCCCAATTTGCAAATATATTTAAGTATAAATAAGAGTTTACAGGTGGATCCTTTAAAAATTTGAGAATTTGCTATAGATAACTACGCAAAACTTTCATAATACAGTAGTACCTCAACTCAAGCTCACATTCAGACCTAATTACTCTAACATACGGACTTTTTTCTTACTTCACCTTGACCTCTAGATATGAACTTAATTTGAGATACGAACCTAATATTGAAAAGATATAATAGAAAATTGTGTTTCAAGATATAAACTTTGTGAGTTGCGTACTTCGCAGTGGAACGAAATGTTCGCAAGTCGAAGTATGTACCGCTGTACATGTAACATGATCGATTTCGATTAATTTTAGTCATCTTCAGGTCCTGAAGATATCAACATAATAGGCGAAATTAGTCGTGTCAAACTTATATTTTAAACAGGTATTTTAAGTCATCTATCCATGTTTTTTAGCCTGTTAGATTCTGAGGGGATGTTCAACGAGAGTAAAAGAAATAGCGTACTTTTCCCCAATTCGACCTCTCCTCGAGTATTGCTGAACGATTTGGGATCCTCACGAAGTAGGATTACTCGTAGTCTCCGATCTTGAGGTGGTTCAGTGTAGAGCGGTTAGGTATGTCAATGGAGATTTTATATTCGACAGTAGTGTTTCGGCTATGATAGAATCCCTCGGCTGGACTTCGTTCAGGGATAGAAGACTCGATTACCGACGTAAGCTTTTTCGAAAAGTTTATTACTGTTGCAGATGATTCGATCGCTGCGCGCGTAGTTGTCACTTCGCCTCGGGACATCTCCTCTAAATGGAGGTTAATGTATCCAACGCCTCTTCTAACGCTATGTGCTTTCGATCTGGTCTTTGTTTGTTAAGTATATTAATAAAAGATTGGCAAGGTAATCCAAAATAAGATTGCGAGGAAGGATAGTTACTTCTATTACTGTAATTTTTGCTTTTAGAATTTTGTAGTCGTTTTTCCCTCGTAATATTAGAGAAGCTAATGGCAGTTAGAGTGTGATAGGATTATCGGTGTTTTACACCCCCTGCCACGCGCCTCTAGGCAGGATTGCAGGGTTTAAATGTAAATGTAATCGTTTAACTGTAAATATAACTTCTTTTCAGAGTAAATTTGGTTTCATCCCCACTCCGGGAAAGATGAAAATCCGTGGACGGCGTGTATTTCAACAGAAAAATATTTTCACGGAAAACAACTTTTCCGATTAAATAAATTGTTATGAAATTCTTAGATTGTATTTTTTTAGATTGATTGCGGGCGTCCATTAATGGAAGTCGGTAATGAGCATTTTCAGAATTAATAGTTTAATCGAAATAGATAAATAAAGACAGTAATTCGGTAGTTTCCGTTCAATTCTTCATCTGCTTCATAAGGCAAGGGTTCATAATCAGACAAAAACACACCAAGAACACCAAAGAAAAACTTACAAATCCAAGGCAACAAGATTATTAGATTTTAAATCGTGAATTCCCGCCTTCTTCTTGTCTTGCCCGTTTCTTTCTGATTTCTTTTTTTTCTAAATTCTGTCGCCGTACACGATCTTAAGGCTGCTGTAGCGCTTGCCCAAAACGGCCGATTCAAGCCTATTTCATTATGATTTTTGTGGCATTAATTAGTATTGTAGAGATACGCGGCTTTTTGCATTTGCAAGTGAAAAGATTGAACATTAGCGAAATCGTTTTAGAATTTAAAATAAAGTTTCAAAAATCCCTAAAATGACGTTTGAAATCATAAAAAAATAGCTAATTTTTCGGCCAAATTTACCCGCTTATTTTACTCCAATTTGAAAAATGAAAAAGATTTCGCTGAACTTCAATCCTTTTTCTAACAGTATGAGTAAAAATTTAAGGGGGTCNATATATAATTTTTGTCTGACTATAAAATCATTAGTGGGCCTTATTAAGGGTTCACAATTACGAATTTGAATTCATAATTTCGTGTAGTTCCATTTTAATTTGCGACTGCTTTAAAAATTTGCATTAAAATGAATACCTAAGAAATTACCAATGGTATTCTATATTTTAACCGCTTCATTTTAAAATCATTTTGGAGACTGAAGTAAATTAGGACGGAACTCACTTTTTATTGGTGACTATCGAACCCCTGGAATTCAGATAATCGATAAAATAAGGTTCTACTTTGGTTTTGAAATTGATCGAGTGTATGGAAAATGTTATTTTTCAATTTTTATGCCGAGAGAGTGGGTGGTAATAAAAAGTGACTGGTCATCGTCTTAAATTTTTATATTTCCTCTGAAATTTCGAACATACTTACACTCCCTGTTACGAGTCATACAATTAAATTCAATCACTTGTGTGCTTAATTGCAATTCTTACCAATCTGACGTGTGAACAATCCTTAAATATGGCGTTCGATATCGAAAAATGTATGCTATGAATTTTTACATTTTTGCTACTTTGGAGTAGTAGGAGTCGTATTTTTGAAAGTGTTTCGACAACTAAGGTCATTTCGCACATGTGAGCCCCCACCGGGAAACGAACCAAAGGCAAACGCGCAACCCACTTGACTATCCGAGAGCTCTTATGCTATTTCACTCTTTTTATGTTATTTCTTTCAATTTCTGAATGTTAGTTTTGGTAATATTGCTATGTTTTTGTTTAATTTTAGGTTGTTACTTTCAAATACTTTTTTACTATTTTGATCTACGTTTACAGCTATATTTTTCGAGTAGGATTTCTAGTCGCTCTTTCATGTAGTAAACATTATCTGGGATTTTCACTTCCTCTATTTTTCGGCATTCATTCTACAGCCAACTAATTTTTTTCATTTCAGAGCTCTGAAAAAAATATATTTTCCACGATAATAACTGGAAATTTAGATCCTCTTGGGCTATTAATCTTTCCGTTTATACTTAGAAAATGTTAAGGAATAGGAGGTTTTAAATGTCAACGGAATGTAATAAATGCTGAAAAGGTGGACTACTAAAGTGCTCGGCGGGTGCATTGTAGTTTAGATGAAAACACCTTTCAAGCTATATTTTTGGAAAGATCGTGTGTTGGTATTCCTTTGTTCGCTTCCCATTTTATCCAGTATATTAACTCGCCTCCAGACAGGGTTTTGTCAAACACGATTTGTTAGAAACCTAGCAACGGTCTCTTTCGAGGGTCCTGTTTCGTGTTAAAGCAGTTCTCAGTGCTTTTTATAGCGAGTCGCGGTCCATCCTGAGTGGCATATTAAAGCTTCCGAAATACAAACATCTTCCGGCGATACAATGCGTGCTGTTTGTCTCTCGAATGGATGTTTTTTTATCTATTTCATCACATCCAGGCTGCATTGAAAATATTTCCTAGTAATGTTCTGTTTGGGTTATCCTCTAATTCTACGTATCTTGTTTTTGGATAAGTTTCATGGTTGATATGTCTAAGAGGACCTCCAAATTTTATTTTCTTCTGTAATTACATCGCAGTTAAAATGTTTACGAATGTATCAACTATAGTTCTCAAGTATTAGTAACTTCTAACGATGTGAATCAGTGCAATAGTTAATGTACTAAGATTCTATGTAGATTCTTTGCAAAGGAATAGCATTAAAGCAAACTTTAATGAAATTTTTAATCGCAGTTTTTACGAATCTACAGCGCATTAATCAATTGTTTTATGTATGTTTGAATGAATTTCTGCAAAATATTGGCAGAGAAAATTTAATAAGACCGGAATAGAAAATGGGTTTATATAAAACTTTATAATTATATATTAAACTTTTTTGAACATATAAAGCGATCAGCCAGTGAGGAATTTTGGTTCAAATTTCAATATGTTGATATGAATAAACTTGTGAATGAGTGTGATGCATCTTACAATTAGAAAATGGTCCTCAAAGGTCGAATAATTCTGTGAAAGATGCAATACGTAATAATAATAATAATGCGATTTTATGAGGGCGAGATTGAGACTAGCACTTAGGAGAAATACCAGCACATACATGACTATTGAGTCAGAACTTGGGAAAAAATACACCAAAGCTGGAAAACACTCACAAGAAGGGGAGTGTGAAAAACCACTTTATGCGGTCTTATAAAGTATGTATATTTATTTCGAGCGACAACTCTTCAGCATCATCCATAGAAATAAATTTATTGCGTGGACGAGTTGATCGAATTAGGAAGAAATTTCCCCGACACCAACGAAGGTAATTAGCTCCGAAATCACCTACATTAGCTGAAATGAGATTTTCGCTTGGATCGCAAATCGTAAAATACGCATAAATGCTGCCCATCATCGACCACGCTATTTATCCAATAAAAAGCTGTTAGTATCATTGAATACATTTTTGTAATTTTGTTTTTGGCCAGGTTTAGGGTAGCCAGACGTATGCCATTTGTGGCATTGTACATAGTTGACTGAAGTGAACGAAAGATGCCCCATTTCGGTCTTATTATTCTCATCATTATAGCAGTCGGCTAATTCATTAGCTAAGCCACCACATACGTTATAGCAGTTGGTTAGTGAAAATCATAATGGATCATTATGAACTTGGTTTCAGCATTAATTTTTAAGACACGATTCCAACCCTAGCTAGAGAAAATTGGGCTCCAAATACGGTCGAACCTAAGGATTCGTCAGGCAGATGTTATTTCTTTTGGTTATAATTGGGAGCCCTTATATTGTATTCTAATAAATGAATTAATGTTGAATGTTACCAGTACTGTGAATGCTACCAAATGAGCGAAATTTAAACGTTAAAGTCCACCTTACACCAGGTATAGGTGATTATGAGAGTGAAAATTTCGCCGAAGATAAATATTATGTCAAAATGCACTCGAAAACCCAATTTGTAAACTAATTATATTGATCATCATGGGCTAGCCGCGCGATTTTATCGCGCAATAATTATCCGATTCCTTAGTATGAATACCGCATAATCTAATCAAGAATTCCCAAAGTAAAACTTTTAAAGTGGTCACTCTAACCAGCGTACTACATGCACGCAAATCCACCGAATCATTCAAATCCGTAGAAACAGCGGAAAAGGCTAATTATGCAGGGTTGTCAACTCCCGAAGAGTTGATTACGGGAGTTGTCCACTCCCATACTACTAAATAGTGAGTTCTGGGGGGTTCCGGGAGGCTATTTTAAGCATAACTTCAGTTACCGTATTCTTCATTAATGAACAGTAAAAACATGCAATTTAATCGCGATTTAACGAGCTCTGCCCAGAGATATAATTTTTGATGATTTAAAGCTATTTTTGCACCATAATCAGATAAATAAGCTGATTGTTTCATTTCCCAAAGAAAGTGTTTCCAATTCTCTCGATACGAAGCTTAATTTTGACTAAGCGAGAGAACTGCTGTCGTTAAACTATGAAAGAAAAGAAATCGCGAAAATTTTCGAAAGTCAGTATATGTGTAAGCGCTATATTGTGAACCTAGCTGAGTAAATTTATTTATTATATTTTTCATCTATTTCAGTTATTTTATTTATTTTTGCTTGTTTTGTTTTTTTATTAATTTTAATTTTTTAATTTTAATGATTTATTTCCTTGGTATCGTGGGTGTTTTCCCGCATCGTAGGTTTTTCTTCATAAACCTTCAGTTGAGGAGTTTTTCCCCACAACCCAAATCTTTGTTGATATAGGTATCTATATCTAGTTATATGCACTAGTTTATATTTGCAATTTTTTATATGACATATATATATTTTATATTTTTTATACAAAATATATCAGAATGTTATTTTCACATTCAAAAGTTCTGTAGATAGGAAACAACTGTGTTTTAACAAAAAATATTTGTTTTACATATCAAACTTATTCAGATCTAATAATAATCATTGTAGGTCCNATTATTATGAATATAATTATTTAAAATTATACATGGCAAAACAATTATATATTAACTAAAAAAAGACTATTTTTACGTTATCACAACTTTATATATACTTTTACAAATTAGTACATATTTAACGATATACATTTAAATTACAAATACTACAGAAGTAATATAATGTATGAATGTTATAGTATAGTATTAATTTTAGATAATTATCAAAATACGTAATGATAATAATAATAAACATCCAATTATTGACATATTACTGGCTAGGAGTGAACAGTAGGAATAATCCGATTAGTCAGGACTCAAACCTGGGAAACCTGACATCTCTAGCGTGCTAATCATTCCGACATCGCGACCGGTAGAAGCGGGAAAAAAACCCCTGATACAGGGTTATTCCCGACGAACCCGGAGAGGCAATTCTATCGTAATCAGGGCTACTCGTTAGCCTCGGTACCGCAGTAGTTATAGGGACGGAGTATTACGCTCTTAAAATTCTCAAAATTTAAAGTATGTCCTGGTGGCGCAATAATGGAGAGAATTACACTTTAGGAAGATTCTGACAATTCTGAATGCAACGTTACTCTTCCCTTATCTTCTCATTCTGTCGGAATTATCATCCTTTTACGCGTCAAATTGACTCGCAACACTTATTACTTCCGCGCCCTCTCAAGGGACGGATAACAATGAGATTTTAACATGGAACTCAAAAACGATTCCATGCGCGACGAGCTCGCCTCTCCTTTTCAGAGGAATTTGAACTCTGGGTGACCTCCCTGTCCTCACAAACGACTTTTTTTCCCGTGTCATTATCTCGTAATACCCAAAACCCCAGTTCCAGGTTATTTTTTGCCGCGGAAATTTCTTCGGAAAAAAATAACTGTTGCCACTCATTCATTCCGGTCCTCGTGTCTTGTAATCTGGAGTGGTTGGAATCAGCTGGAGGAACTCTTGGGGTCATTTTTCATGCAGCGAACTCAGGGAGGCTTCAAACGACGTGGGGACTCCTCGAGGCTGTGAATACTTCAACGAAACCATACGTTTCCGTCTGGAAATTTGTCGTCATCAGAGGCAATGAAAGATATAGTAGTGGAAGAAAAACTACGTGGTTGTCATGAAAATCGTAGACTGGTTCCGGGAGTAAATTACATTATTATTATTATTACTATCGTCGTCGTCATCAACATCATCATAATTATTATAATAGTTATTATCGTTTCATTGTTATTATATTTTATTATATTATCATTTTCTTTTCTCTCTTCAGTACTTTTCATATATACATATGGTGAGCTTTGAGAGGTCAAAAAAAATATTTATGTTATTATTATTTTATGTTTCGTTCTCGCCACAAACTAACGGTGTTATAAGAACGGACTGATGTCAAGTTCCGTACGATTACAAAGATAATTAGTCTTAATTTAAGAATGTTCTAATTAAGTGGTAGGTATCCATAATCACAGACTTTGAATTAAATATAATTTCATTTCAGAGTTTAATTTTTCCAAGCTGGCTGCCGATGTTTTTGATACTACCCCTGTTTTGTATATAATTATGGGAACTAAGGATATATATTTTAACTTCCACTGTTTTTTTTATTTCTATCGCTAACACGGAGCGCTTGGTTATTTCTCTTGAGAAAGTGCTTTGAGGATCAGAGTTAACAGCTACTGCAATGTCAATTATTATACCTTCCTGATTAGATTTATCAATGACAATAATATCCGGTCTATTGGCTTTAATGGTGAGGTACCTATGTCATGATTTCTCTATCTTCCATTTATATTTAAAAAGAACCATTATTATACCGGGCTCTATATCGAACATTATTTAATGTCCGTTTTGATAGCATACACGTACATGATAATACTGGGCAAGTCTATCCAGATGCGATTTAATGCAATATTCTTGTTAATTATTGAATACCTTGGCGTTACATCTGAGCTACTGCACCATTAAAACCGTTATATTCAGTTGTATATGCTCATGAAACGAAATTCATATTAATTTTCTTTCCGTGAAGAATCAAGTGAAAAGCCGATCTGCTTTTTATATCAACTTTCGACGTTTCCGATCTCAAGAGGAGTCGAATAAAAACTTTGACGATTTTTAAACATAGTTCACTGCGTTTGAGGATTAAACTTGTCAACGGTTCGCCTAAGGACAGTTTACACAACGGACTTTTCACCCCAAAGCCATTACACCCAAGAACTTTCACCAGAGGGTTTTACACCTAAAAATCATTTTGCGTAGGTGATAATTTATCCTAGGGATATTTCACCCAAAAGTTGTTCGTCTTTCCTTGCTTTTCATCTACTAATTGAGTATTCACAAAATATTAAATGATATCAATTATCAAAAGGAGCTCTTTAAAGATTGGTAGGAATTAGTTTCCTTTTTAGCACAGTAAAATCAATGCGATGAAAGGCAGAAATTAAAGAAAGAGCTTCCGATTTTCGAAGCGATGTCCGTTTCTCTCATATATATAATAAATTGCGTATAAACTACTTATTGCGTTTAAAAAGTAGATAAATGACGCCGTCAGCGGGTAGATCTTGTGTCTTTTAAAAAGGAAATTCGCGTTTCAAAAGTCCGAATACCAAGAAACACGAATTATTTGCCGAGTATTTTGAGGTGAACTGCATATTTCAAGGATGTAATTCGTTTCGATGTCGTTACTGTTTGAGAGCTAATTAGTATGTGTCGACGTACGTGGCAAGGATACAGAGAAACTATTCTCATCGCTCTGGTAGAATTGCTAATGCCGTAGTTGAGCTTTAATGTCTTTCCTTTTCTCAGAGATGCACAGCAAAAGCGTTCCGTTCTGATAATTTCGATCCGTTTGAATTCCTAGAAGAAAGTTGTACGTCGGCTAGGAGTTAAGATTGTCCTTTTAAAGAAAAAGAATGAATGGACTCAACAGAGGGTGAATGAAATAGAAACCATTCTCCGGAATGCGGTCTATTTAGAGACAGATTTCTACCAAACATCCTGGAAATCGCTTTATTAAATCAACCGGCGTAGTAAAAACAACACTTCTATGTAGGAAAGAAAGTGAAAACATGAATTATTTATTACCACTCTCCGTCGGTTTCTATCCCAACTGTTCAGAATTCTTCTACAAACACGCTTTCAAGTTTCTTCGGCTCCAGATGCTGGTTTCAGAAGGTAAAAATAAAACCTGTAAAATGTTTCAAAACATACGTGATAAACATAAGAGTATTTCTCCTATGTATGTTTCAGAATTCTTTTGCAGAAAGCCAGTAGGGCAGAATGTATTTTTGCATAACTTCCTGTCTTTCTGTACAGTAATCCGGTTGGATCCTCAATCCTTCCACCATTAGTGACCCAAATCTTTGGAGAGTGGATGAGGCTAGATGAGGAGTGATGAAGTTTATCGTTGCTTTCCTTACTGAGTGAGAATGCTGTGAACGAAACGTACACTTACGTGCCACACAATAGCTCTATGATTGACTCTTTCATAGCATTCGATAAGGAGTGGCTAGGATGAATACCATTATTCAGCATCACTCATATTCTTCCACATTATTCTACCATTAATAACACTGTGACAAAAGTAAAAGAAAGATGCATTCCCCTCAATCCCGTACAGAAAATCAAATGAAAAGTATTCCATTCATCACTACACGGAAGTTGAATTCCGTACTGAATTCAAATGTTTGTGAGTTAACGGAGATAGTTCTACCTAGCAGATTATAAATCTTTACTTAAATATGTTAGTAACACATGAGGTATGGAGTTCTATCGGGAATCACCCAAAGAGAACGAGTAATATTTTTATAGGCGTGTAATGTTTTCTTTCCCGTTTGAGAATAAAATTTCCTAAAAAAGCAGCTTTTCTCGAGAGTCATTGACCTAGCTTGACGCAGCATCTTCGGAGAATCTCGTCTCACACGCCTGTTCTGAATTTCTCGAAGGAAAACTTGAAATGAATTCACTTACTCCTTCGATCCCACAAACGAAAATTTTTCGTGGCGTATTCGGAAACCGATGAAAATCATTTTTGACGATGAATATCCAGAGCACGACGTGATATCTTTATTAAAGGAAGTGCGGTTTGAGAACCTTTTTCGCGTTCTTGCTTATATTTCGTATTTCATTATTTTAATTTTACGTGGTTTGGAATTGATTAGAGGATATTGGTTCGGCTTACATGTTAATTTTGAATGAAATGGGTGCAAGGGGTTTAATCTTTTAATTTTAAAAATAATCTTAAACTTTTAATCACGGACTTTTCACCCAAAGCCATTACGTCCAAGAACTTTCACCCTAGGGTTTTACACCCAAAAGTCAGTTTGCGTAGGTGATAATTTATCCTAGGGATATTTCACCCAAAAGTTGTTCGTCTTTCCTTGCTTTTCATCTACTAATTGAATATCCATAAAACATTAAATGATATCAATTATCAAAACGTGCTCTTTACAAATTGGTGGGAATTGGTTTCCTTGATAGCACAGTTTTAAGTACGCCTTCTTTTCCAAATTGCTCCAGGTTCCACGCAAGGTCAGTTAGAAGGTCCTTCATAAGAAATGCAAGTTATTTTCATCACCTGCAGGTATAATTTTCTACCCAGGTATGAATAATAAGCAATGACCATCCGACACAACCTTGGGAAAGTGGAGAACGCGTCCGACTTCACTGAAAGCGGTCCTGGGTTCGATTCCTGGTGGGGGCCTATGTGCGAATTGACCTCAACTGTCAAAGCATTTTTTACATTACTACTACTCCAACACAACAGAAAGTTCGAAGTAACATTTTAGAAAACAACCATAGGTCCTTTTGGTAAAAGATGTCTAGAGTGAAAATTCTGGAGCGAAAAGTTTCTGGGTGAACTGCCCTCGGTCGAACCGTCTTTAGGGTGAAAAGTCCGGACAGGAGTAAAACACGTAAAATCATTAAACCTGTTATAATGAACGATGAAGCATGCTAAAAAACAAGAGATGGGGTGTTTTGAAAAATGACAATAGCCTCGAAATACTGCTGTTTAACTTATGTTAGCTGCTGGTAATAATAATAATAATAATATTTTATTTACCGCAAACAGGAAAAACCCCAATTACATGCGATATAATATATAAAATAAATAAAACACATAAAAATTAATACATCACATAAAATTTAAAATAAATTACAAATTAAGACAAATTTGAATAAATTTTCCGCTTTAAAGACGGAAGCGAGTCATGAAATATGTCAATATCAGAGGTTTTACCTAAGACCTCATTTGTCATAATTTCTAATTAAGATAATTATTTCAGATACGACACTATCCTAACGATAAATGTTTTTCTCTAACAATAAGTACTCATTACTTGGAGTAACGCAGGTTAATTGGACGATTTCGGAGTAATAAATCCTCAGATATACACGCAAACTGATGATTAGGACGATGAAAATGAGAAAATCGATTAGTATTGATAATTTAAATAATAACAATGGGCAATTTTCTTAGTATATATGTGAATGATAGTTGTGCGTGTGCGGCTCTAGTAATACCGTTAATTTATGGAAGACCTGTGTGGAACTCTACGATAATAAATCCTTTACACCGTTGTAATATATACCTAGACATTTGTATAAGAATGATTGAGTGGAAGTGGAGAGAAAATATCTACACAACTCGGGGTTAACTATGAAATAACCTACGTTAAGGGAAAACATTTGGTTGGAATGGAGAAAGAATATATGCAAAACTTAGATTTAGATTTGTACCCCGCAAGCCGCCAGTGGCGTATTGCAGGAGGTGTATTAACACCTTACCTAATCTACCTTATGAGATTTTCTGATACCATACGGAAAGAATGACCAGAAGTAACTATCTGTTTTAGCGATTATTTCCTTGTAACGCTTGATCGTCGCCTCTCGAAGATCGCGCTCGTTGTTTACCGGAGTGACAATATCTTTTACTTCGCCTAAAAATTCTGAATCGATGAATTTGTCGAGAAGCTTTCGTCGATTGTCTGATCTTCTCACATGGAGTGAATTCCACCCGAGTGATTTTATCATGGACGTAACGCTACTGTCGAACCAGAAATCTCCATTGACAAAACGAGCCGAGGCAAACTATGAAATAATCCACGTTAAGGGAAAGCACTTGCAGAAACGGTGGGTGAAAATACTGAAAAATAGAAAGCAGATTAGGAAATCATGGGAATTTTACAGTATACGTAGAAGTGAAGCATTTAAATTTTACAATGATCGATGTTAAGAAGATTCCTAAGGACGTATCTCAGTTTCCGCGTATCTTTGGTGACAGTCTTGTCGCCGTAATGTATTATTCATGCTTTTTCAACAAAGCAAAAGTATACCTAAAAGTTTGGTTTTCTTGACGTGATATATTCGAAAGAAATGCATTGTTGTTGATGGAAGTCAAATCCTAACACAAAACCGTAGCAACAAATGACAACGTGAATGCGAAGAATGTCGTATATCCACTATGGCGAATCTCGCCAACAGAAGAAATATTGAAGCTTCTTTTTCAATGTGTTGAGACATCCTCGCTCAGTTATGCACCCGCAGAAGTCTCGCGTTATCTCGCTGGCAACGTGTCCGAAAGTTTCCTTTCCAAGAGACCCTTTCGATACGGTCCTTCTTCCAAAGGAATTTCCTAGTATTTTGGGGTCAGCGTAAGATAAAGAGAAATTTCAAAGGCTTTCCGCATCATTCCGATGCCGTCACGAATGAAATCGCTATAAAAAACGGTTTCGACTTTGAAGAGACCGTTCGCGAATTCGTAAAGGTGAAATAGTTGACGAACGAAGGAAGCTTATGATCCTTATTTTCGATATATATTGGATACAATCCGGTACAGTATAGACAGATAGTCACGTTATTGGCCATTATTCACCTCTCTACCACCTATGTCGTCTAATATTTAGTAATTAGAAAGATTAAAGCAATGGTGAAAGAAGAAAGTAGAACAATGCTGTCGAAACCTTGAAATCATCACTTAAATGACGTTAGATTCCGAATTCTTTCGTAGATTTACATAAGCACACGCAGAAAACGTGTGATCAGCTGGGCTCCCTGAAACCCGGGATAAACGGGCAATTATTTAGCAGATTTCTAGTTTCGTAGTTAAAAGCTTGTGAAAGCGGTCTGTAAGAACTCTAGAACAAGGTCTAAAGGTTGTGCACTAAAATTTAAACGATGGAAAATTATTTTTCAGTAAACCTTGATTTACAGTCCGTCGGTTTCCCGACAGTACTGCATTGTTACTGAGGGCCCTCAAATATTTAACTCATATGGGCAATATAAACTGATTCATCTATTATGACCAGACGTATTGACTCTTGAATTTCGATGGAAACATAATTTACACCTTCTCGGACTAAAATCTGAAAATTTCAGATTAGATTAGGGACAATTTAGAGGTAAGTAAGACTAATAGTATCATTATTACTTTTACTTACTATTAACCATAAACATGGTAAGAAAAATCTGTAAGAAAAAATTAAATACGTATTAAACTAAAGCAGTCTCCGAAGAAGTAGAACATAGAATACATGGCTAAAGAGTATGTTCTAATATTTTAGGCGACAGAAAATTTTAATATCATTCGGGAGTGAGGAAGATCTTTGGCACCCTTGATACGTCCCAGGATATTAACCAAAACCGATTAATCCGTAAATGCTGCTGAAGTGAAAACCTTGCCCGAATTGAAAAGAGTGAATACCCCAACCGAAATCGTAAACCGATTTTTATTCGTGTCAGTTTGCAGTTCGTGTTCCAATAAAGCAAAGCAATAGTTATAATTCCCAATTATGTTTAACGGTTACTTGCCACTCACTAATTAACATTTACATTTTAATAATTTTAATATCTGAATTCATACTTTGAACATTATTTTACTGTCACGAATGTAATTCAATGTTTGATTAAATGAGGTATTATCAAGAAATTATTTGTAATAGAAACCTTTCGGAAGAGCTATGAAATTCAAAACTCTGAGAGAAAGATTGGTTCGAACCGGTTCAACCGAACTTACCGGGCAGAAATCGAAAAAACCGAAATTTGGCGTTTCATTGAACCGGAACGAAACTAGTTCGATGCCCTCATATGCCCTCGGGGATCCCCAGGGGTTAGTGCACCTCACCTCTATAGACATTGCTCTATTCCATTTAACATTATAGATATGTACTTAATTTCCGTTGCAGCTCACCTCTGTCATCGACCATTTTCGCTTTATACATCCATAAACGATCCGGTTAACTCTCATGAAAGACCGAACGAACTCCAAATAATGTGACGTCATCCGTAGCGGAAACCTTCCGATTTTCGCTCACGAACGCGATTTATCAACCGGGGCGCCCCATCACGCGTTTCCCCCTTCCTTTGTCTCCCGATTTCTTTCCGTTATGCGTGAGCCCGTGTCAACGATCGTGAAAATCTTTCCCCTTGGAGAAAAAATGCGAATCGCGAATCCATCCGGCTGGCGTGTATCCTACTTTAGTTTCCCCCCCTTTTATCTCTCTGTCTCCCCCCTCCCTCTCCTGCCATCATCTTCCCGATGCATCCCTTCCCGTCGTGCCCCACCCCCTTCCTTCGCCTCTAGGCCATTCCTCCTCTGCGACCCACTATTTCACGTGCATTGATTTTCTCCCGAGTTCCAGTTTTTGCGGATCACTTGTAAGAGCTTCCCTAAGCCGCAACGGTTTGATCAATGCTTAGGAATCCGTGGACGGCGTACACCTTGGCAGAAACGAAAGATGTGTGTTTTTTTTAAATAAGAAACTTTTGTATTCCGTTCCCTCCAACGTTGATGCAATTGTACAATTAATCATCGTTTATATCGTGATTTCTCTTCGGTATCTACAGTTAACTGTTAAGTCCATCTCGTCTTCTATTTCTCATCAATTTCAATATAATTATTAATAAAATTAAATATAATTAATATAATAATAATTTATTATTCTTGCCTACAATATTAGTCAGTACTTCAACGTTTGCTGTGTCTAATTCTGCGAAAACCTTTTCATTAATACATATGAGATACATAGGTTATTTTTAATTTCATCCCATTTATTATATATATACTGAAACTAATTACTTTGAAACATATACCGAATTGGTCCAAACGATGGAAACTTAAACAATATATTTTCCTTATATTAAATCTATTCTATATGTAATAAAAATATCTACACTGGCTCAATAGTCAATTCAATCCGTATTGTGGGGTTATTAGATGATTTTATCTTTACACTCTTTTGCCTTGGTTGTAACTGCAAAGGAATTTGGATCCATTAACGATAGTTATTTCCCATTTTCCATCCACATTTATTCATAATTATTGTCTTCGCTTTTTTTCATTTTCTCAATCCGTTACTAAGAGCGATCGTCCATTGAATTTAGGAATGATACAAACGCAATTTAACTGTATTATATTTACAGGAATATTAGCGTTTTACCCACATACTCACTCTCGGACATTTGTTTATCGTAGAGCTGCAACTAAAAACTCACAGGAAAACATTTCTGCATTTGATATACATCGATTGGTGTTTTTTACGTTATGACGGCATTTAATTGGATAGTGACCGAGAAATAAGGCAATTTACACGAAACCTTAATAAGTTTTGTGCGACCCTGCAATCCTTTAAGTCGAACTTTGTCCACAGCAACTGCAAGGTAGGGAGTTTCTTGCTTTAAACTTTCAGTTAATTTTCATCCCTACCCAAATTGCGTCAAAATTATTAAAATGGAGGGTATTCCCTCCTATCGAAAAAGCGTTCATAGTGGATGAGTGGGCTTACCATACGTCCCGTTTTGACCGGGCCTGTCCCGGTTTTAACGCACATCGATTTTTCTGATATCTCGGTTTGATGGAAAAACTCGGAGAAAGAATATAATGTAGGAGGAAAGATTTCATTGATAGTAACCATTTAAACCATTATACAAACACTGTCTCAAAAGCATATGAAATTAACTCAGACTAAGCAACGTTCCGGTTTTTCCCGGTGATTCCGACTTCAGAATATGAAAAGTCCCAGTTTTTTACTATCAGTATATGGTAACACTAGGGGCGAGGATTAGAAAAACCGCGTCACACTTGAATATCTTATCAAAGTATTGATTTGAATCATCCCCGTTTCACCGCAATTGCTTTTTGATTAATCATGATACATTTCCGGTTATTCATTCAACCCTACCATTCCATGAGCACTTCTCTAATATCAACCAAAAGTCCCCAAAATAAGGTGGACGCGTTTCGTGATGACAATGTTATAAATAACTAACGTCCATATTTTGGTATTTAAATCATAATGCGAGATTAATACCTAATTACCGCACTTCCTTACTGCTCTTTGTTTCAGATCATTTATTGAGTTACGAGTAATTTCATTTGAAAGAGATTTGCTTCCGGTAATATTCTTCTCTTTGTTGAGAATACTCTCACGTTCGAGATTGAGCTCATCGGCTATTTAAACGTCTATTTTTTGTATTGTAGAGAGAATATTACCCGGGGTTAATGGGTTCCTTTCACGGCCGAAACGTGAATAGCACTATTGGTGAAACAGTGAATAGCACTATTGTTCTTAAATTCTTTTTCCTACCGTTTAGATTATACGGAAGTTTCCAGATGATCATGAGAGAGTTTCGGCACGGCGTACACCGCAGACTCACTTCTTATCGGCGGCATAAAAAACACTAGGAATTCACGAGCATGGATACCGTCAAGGGTTCGGTGTCACTTGGTCAAAGGACAACTGGTCGATGGGACAACCCGTCGCTGGACATTTCGTCGCTGAGACATTTGGTAGAAGGACAGTTCGTCGCTGAGACATTTGGTCGAAGGACATTTCGTCGCTGAGACATTTGGTGGAAGGACAATTCGTCGCTGAGACATTTGGTCGATGGATAATTCGTCGCTGAGACAACTCGTCGCTAGACATTTCGTCGCTGAGACATTTATGAATATTTGATATGAATGTATGATGAATAATTACGATAATCGCAAAAACTGCTCGTACCAATACTCCGAGTTATTACAATGAATATTACACCATAANAATTCATAGATTTTTTAAATCTCCTCTCATGAATGCATTGAAAATAAATCACAGGAAGCGTAAGCAGATTGAAATTATGCATGGTTAAACCATTCGCTTGCCAATGATTAGAATTACAAAGCGGCGAACGAGACGGTTTAAAGGGAGATGAAATTTGAGGGCGGATAGAAGGAAAGATGAAATGTGTGGAAGCAACAATTGGACAAACTATTCTTGGTAAGAAGCCAAGTAAAACGGCTCCATAGGGGAAAGTATTGATCGACGCAGTGGAGAGTTCTAAAGATGACTGCAGTGGTAAACGCCCACCACCGGGTTTATCCTTTACAATTGCCCAATCGTGGCCATCAAACTGTCAGCAGCAGTCTGTGTAGGTCGTCAGATACTGCCTCACAGGGAGCACTTAAATATACGTAAGCCCATGTGATAGCTCACTTAAATGCAACGATATCTCCAAGCACATGGAATCTCTTCAGACATCAGTAAACGTTGATCGCATGCTGTGTACATCCCTTTAGTGACATACGTTCCGTGCTCTCCATCCTTCAGCTGGACAATAGCGGATAGAGTTACACGGTTCCTTCCGCCTAACTCAGCGCGTTTGTTCTCTCTGATCAACTGGTAAAAGTTTCTAATTCTGCGGCAATGCCCAGTCATAAGTCATCAGTCATTAGCAAGACAAACGATTTCCTGCTATTAAGATATAACTTGTCATCAGGACAACAGACCGGATCCTAACTGAAAGTTGAAACATAAAAAAACGTTATTTCTGCTGGATCGAAAATCGGACCCATTTCGAAAATTTTAAACTCTTTAACCCAAAAAATAACCGATAAAAGTTATTTATTTCGTTCCGATTTTCGGTTCACAACAATGCACATATTACTTAATTGTAATTGGAAGGATCTTTACCAATCATATGTAACTACGGATTACAACTCAGTACAATTGTGTACTATTGTGAAATTTTGTGTTATGTACTGCGTATGAAAAATCTAGAAATATTAAAACAGACTTTCAGAAGGGTATAATATTACAATGATTGGAGCGAATAAAACCGGTTCGAATCATTTTGACAGTAGAAGAAGCTAACTGAATTAAAATTATTCTTTTTTGGTTAAACCGGAGCAAAAACCCGAAGGAATTAAATTACGCTTCGATGCCCTGCTTCTCACTGACCGTTAAGTCATCGCATAAACCCCTCTACCATGAGCTACAATAAAATTGAAAAAGTTTTACTTGGCAAGAAAAAGAGTGGGGTATAGTAGTTTGGCGTTTGTTTCTTCACTGAACCAGAATGTTATCGGTGTGAAATGTCCGCTTACATGTAGCACAATGACTCTATAAACATTTCTTTCTATAGCATTCCTAAGGAGAACCCAAATTGATGCCACTACAGTATTGCTCGCATCTCGGTACTTACATTTTATCGTCATAGCTATGAATCGGGCTGAGACACGTCAATGAAAGATATATTTTTCTTCATTCTGTACCAGGAGACGAATAAAAGTTATTCCATGAATATATAGTAGCAGGAATCTCAGTAACAACAAGGTTGTTATTTCGTTAGTTAGAAAAGTGATAGCTATAGCATTAATTTTCATCAATCTATTATATATCAAGGAGATGTACGTGCGTCATTAATCTTGTGTAGTTTATACGAAAACACTTTTGGGTTAGTCCACCGAACTTCTTTGCTCTTCATTCGGTCACTGAATTGATAAATGAATACAACTAAATCCAAAATTATAAATAAATAACTTCTTTATTTTGGGCGAAATTGAGACTTTTGAGTCTCCTCTTCCATTTAACCCATCGTCAGTGAAGCTTAGGAAAAAATATCCATAGCAGGAAAAAAACCCACAAAGAAGGGGGATGTGAAAAACCTGCACAAACCTACTGAGAGTAATGACTAAGGGATTTAAAAACAGAAAACTGGAAAAAGAAATATATAGCCTGAAAATAAGAACATGATTAAAATGACAAACAAATACATAATACTGCCTTAATAAGTTTTCCCTGACACTAAGTTTCGATAAAGTTTATGATTAGTCAATGAACCGAGTCACTACTATCATATGCACTTAGGAACACAAACATATATGCTAATATTACACACTGAGAATACTTAGAAAATACAACTAATTACTTAGAAAATACAAATACATAATAAAAAGAGGAAGCTTATCCTAAATACATCAATTTTAATAAATATTACAAACAATAGCAAAGGACAATCACACACGACTATTCCTAACCGGAAAAATCCGACTAGCCAGGATTCGAACCCGGGACCTTGGGTTTGCAGCCACCGCCACTCCTCCACCGTGGCCGGTAAATAACTTCTTTGATGGAAACAGGAAGATGATCCCTATCTCATCCATTTTAATAATTATTATTATTTACGAACACACAACCATTCCCTAACTAGACAAATTCGATTAGCCGTAACTTGAACTCAGGACCTTGGGTTTGGAACGCTAGCTCGCCAAGCATTCCGCCACAGTTGATTAGCACAATAAAATTTCACGTTGGATTGTTTTCTCTATGTTTAATTTCAGTGATATCGTTTTATGTAATCAATTAAGTTAGATTGAGTGCCAATATGATTATTGCATACACAAATAAAGCTGTGAAGTTTTTGCTAATTCCCGTTGCTTCACTTTTTCTTACAGGTAAGTGACAAGAATTCCTCTGCACCACTGGAGTCTGGTTTCGAAGCAAATTCTCTCCAGAGTAGAGCAACCAAACCGCGCTTTCTTTTCACAGCTTCTGCTTATAACTTAGGTAAGCCAGCAAAGTATCCTATATTTAGTTTTCAATTCGTTCGTAAAATCTGCATTTTATGCGACTGGTTTGTTTGAAGAAACTTATTCGCCCTTTAAAAACGTTCCTCTCAAATCAGTCGATATCCAATAATATTCGAAGGCCATCATAGGAAGAGTGGATTCGCCAAAAATATAGAGTTAAAAGCTTCTATACTTCCTTTGAGAGGAATCATTCCGAATTCTATTTTCGGCCATAAATTCGTCTACTGGCTGTTATTTTTACAAATCCCAACGTTGAAAGTTGTTCTCGAAACGCGAGGGCGTGCGCTTCGCCAATATAATGCCCTGTGCTGAAAATAGTGTTCCACGAAAGGTATTGTTGAAGCCCTAAAATGAGGGAAATGTCAGTCGAAAGCCTGGTTACTGTATGTTGAATATGAATGCGATTGATTCACCCAACATTTATCGGTGTCATGTCTTTCTTTCTAGTATATCTTTTAGATTGGGTGGAGCTGTAGTGTACGCAGCTATATACCTTGGGTGTAGACTAAAGATAACTTATAATAGCAAAAAATTGTTTTTTCCATTATTCTGTTCATGAAACTCTAAAAATTGTCTTCGGGAATTGTGCCAAGTTCAAAGGAAATTCCACTTTATTTTTCGGAACTTAAGAGGTGAAATAAAATCAATATACTACTGCTAGTTACTACGTAACACAATTGAGAGATATGAGGCTAAACTAAACTAACTAATACTATAGAGTTATATTTACTAAAACTATAGAGAGACATGAGAGATAACATTAATTTATTAATTAAGAATTATAAGGAAAAGAACCCTTCTACCGTTACAACTATAATTTTGTTCTGCTCCTTATTCTTTATAATGAAGTACTACCGAGACAGAATTAGTACTATTATTTTATCCTATTAATTAAGAATTATTAATGTAGATTGTTTTCGCTAGATGGCTTTGTTTTTATTTTAAACGTAATTTAATAAATATAAAGATAAAATAAATTTTCAGACGATGCTACTGAAGTCGAGGAATATGCTCAAGCATTTAGGACAATGATCCTTTTCTTTGGAAGTACGGTAGAGAAAAAACGTTGATTTAGGTTGGCAAAAATACAGTTAGAGGAAATTTTGATCCCGGAGACTGCGCTGTGTTGGTAGTATTGAAATCATTACGGTTCTATTCGAATCTGAAAGTATGAAATTTATTATTTGCTGCAATAATAGCAAAGAAAATACGGATTGTTCCTGGTATGGTTGTTAACTTTGATTATGATGAGATGATCAATCTTGTTATTTAAACGTATTAGTTAGGAAGATGAAATTTTGAATTGTGTCCTTATTTAACCTTTTAAAAAGCAAATTCTGTTTCACTCGGCGTTACCCAGCTTTCATCCTAAAATTCATAGCCATAGTCCAATTAGTCCTTACGGCTGATAAGGAGGAGTGAGAAAAGTTACGTCTCTAAGGGCGCGTGGAGGGAGACCAATTAAAAATGTGCAGATTAAAACTACTTATCTTTGATTGGTACTTTTACGTCTTATTCGTGACCTCGGAGACGCATAGTAACCAGAGCAGCGTCTAGTCTATCTGCCGTCCGGGTTCAAACATAATTTGTCGCCCCTTAAAATTAAATACCATAACCATAACATTTTTCATTTACAGGGGAAATATATTTTGCAAGACTTTGAAAAACCGTTGTTTTATGACTTCGTTCCCCTTCTTAAATTGGCCATAAAACATAAGTAACAATTAATCATGCATATTCCATATGCTGACGTAGTAAATAGCATACGGAATAATAAATTGTTAATAGTTCACGTTACTTTCGCGAAACATTATCATCTCTATGCGCATACGAACTTAAAATTATATGATTGGCATGAAATCTATTTTTCGCAACTTAATATGAAAGTTTCTAATAAAACTTGCATTGCATAAATAATTTCGATTAAATCCGCTGAACAGATATTCTCTTCTTGTCATTATTAAATATTTTTTTCAAAAATTAAATATTAAAACCATACATATCTTAATTTGCAGATCAAAATTATTATCTAAGATTTTGAAAACCAAGTGTTTTATGACTGCGTTCCTTAGCTTACATTGGTCACAAAACATCAGTAACAATTAATCATGCATATTCCATATGCTGACGTAGTGAATGATCATTTGGAGTCCATATTACTTTTGATTATCATTATCTTAGCAGCAAGTCTTCGGAAGTGTCAATAAAAAACGCAAAACTATTTCCAATGAGGAAAGACTTTTTAAAATATGTCTTCCAAAACCCGAAGAGGATTTATTCTTGGTATCAGAAAATTCGATCGATTCCAATATTTCGATTAAATCCACTTCACAAATTTTCCTTTCTCCTCTCGGGTTATCCCAAATTAATTTCTCTAAATGTTTGCCAATCCTTTATGTCACATCATAATCATTCCTAGATAGGTCGTGTGTATCGTATAGAAAACATCAAATCATATTCTTGTAATAATAATAATGGTTGTCTGCGCTTCTGTTGCCGCCCTTTAGATGCCGCCGCCCGGGTGCGATGCACCCGTTGCACCCATAGGACGGCTGTTAGTAATCCCCTGTAGTTCCGTGAGGTATCAGTCTCTCATCTCTGGATTTAATATACTGTTCTTCTTACTATACTGATATCGACTCCCAGAGGTCTCAATAACGGTCGATTGGAGGCTTCTAATTACTAACGTATTTTCTGGTAGATAACCCGCGTGTTGTCTATACAAGAAATATAGAAAAATGATAAAAATAATAGTGCGTGATATACAACGGAAAATCTCGTTTCATTGGGGGTTTCTCGGAAACGAATTACTAAACAACTCACGTCATATATCGGGGAAGTCACAGAGTATATATTCACGTAGTACTAGGGCAATTTTATTAAAACCAACATATTGTAAATGTTAACGTAACCAATTCCATTCAAAATACAAGAGTAGTTATCTTAAATATTACAGTAGTGAAAATATATTCTCGCCAACATAACAACAATTTTAAATGCGTGTTACCTAGTAGGTGCGTGTTATTTATCAGAAAATACGGTAATGAAAAATAAAATATATATATATTTCAAGTTGAGTTGAGTTGAGAGAGACTGATCTCGTGATTTTCTCGTGTAACTCCAGAGAGGCGATGAGCATCTCAGCTTACAGATAAGTTTTTTCAATTTATTCGTATTCGATTGATCTCCATCCCCGAGCCCTGAAACACTTAATTTTTCTTGCTCTTCCTCTCAACCGCGGAGATAAATTTAACGGACCATATTTGTTGATATAAGGAGAGAATGAATATTATACATACGTATTATTGGTGTCGACTTATCAGTATCATCTCAAAAATCGCCTTAGCTGTCCGAGCACGAAAATAAACTGCTGCTTTCTAAGGAAGTGAATTATTAGCCTAGCGTGAGAAAACTACCTCCCTGAGCATTTCGCTGGCACCTAAGAATTCCAGAGACATCCATCGATACGTCTAACTCCGTGGCCCCATTGGAAGGCTCACCGTCTTTTGTTTCGCACACAAAGTGACGGACGATAAAGCACCTCCCGTCTAAGGCCGATTTCACCCATCTTCAGGCGAAACTGTTGCACATCTCTCGGAGTATCTGCTCTTTTCATATGTTTCGTAATGCACAGATTCGGTTGTTCGGATTGGAACTCGCGCAATAACGGCTTTATCGCGAAAAATCTGCGATTTTCCAAATCAATTGGCAATAGATCAACTTTCTTTCAAGACCTAAATAAAGGTGGTGATTTTATTAATCCATATAATATATCTCTGAATAATTTTAAATACGACGAAAATTGTTTTAATAAATCATCAGAATTCAAGTTAATTTCGAAATATAGGTTCCATTTGAAATTCACAACCCAGCAAACCATTTGATTGTTCGCGAATTTAAATCCAAAGAAAGACAGATTTTGCATAATTGACGATAAAAATAATAATTAAAATAATGATTATTTTGGAAATGTCTAGTACTAGATACTACTCTTACAAGTAAATTAGCCTCTCTATTTCAAACAACCTCGCACTGCCCAGGATTCGATCCCTGATACTCGGTGTTACTATGCTAGCACGCTAACCTCCACCCAACCGGACCGCCAGTTAATTCAGTTTCTACATACATCTAGTTTCATTAATTAATGAAATCTAAAAGTCATTTAATAATTATTTGGTCATCGAGGTGGATCTAATTGCATTTCGAGTTTCTTGTCTTTTTGTTTGTTCAGTTAAACCCCGATTTACAATATTAATACGAGTACATCAACATACAGCATAATCCATCGTAATGTGGAAGTACCGTATTGTGAACTCAGAAGCACCCTAAATGCCGGTAATTAATTCCAAGTCATATTAATTTGATTTAAAATGGTTGGGATAGGTGTTAAAGCTATTTAAAGGGTATTAAAGGTACTTATTTCGTCTCATCATTTAAATAATATATAATAACGCTAATCATTTATTAAGGTTAGGACTTAGGTAAGTGTCTGTCTGTCGCAAAGGTACATACATTTGGAAGATACTATAATACGAGTCTATAATCGTTATGTGAAACATAATTTCCTAATGACAGTATATCGTATTGTGATTTAATCGTATTGCGAACCCATAGTAAAGCGAGCTTCTACTGTATAGCTAATTATTTTGATGATGTTTACCACAAATGTTGGTACGAGTGTGTGTGTTTAGAATGTTTAATTTTAAGTCATTACTTCCAATGTAAGTCGTAGAAGATATCAAGTTGACAGAATCATTTACTATTCATAAAACCGTGATCCTTGATGAAAACGTAGGAATCTTTTACGCGTTGCAATCCCTGTTTTATCATATAGTGAAGGATTTGCTGTTGGTTTTAATTCAAGTGTCTGTGAAAAGAAAAATCAATCTTAAGTTAGGTGTGAGAAATATTCGATGAGACCTAAAAATTTTAAACCACATTCTTTACATTGATTGTACGAAAAGTAAGAGTTATAGAAGACCTTCATTACGCAAAGAAAAATTCTGATCCTAGGGTAAATTAGATGTTTGAATAATTAATCAGCGAATTTGACACGACTGGAATCTAAGATTAATCGTCATCATCAACCAGAACAAACATGTCGTGTAGGGAACGTAGTTTTGTAGAAAAAGTTCAGAAATCTTTTCATTTCGTTGTGAAATTCTACACCTTTTCGGGCTACTTCGTAGAATTTATCTATTATAAAATATTACAGGTGAGAATTTTCTCACAGATTCAGAGCGGATGTGTTATTGATATCTTGGACTGATGGATTGGAAATCGTTTTCGAATACGGTGTTCACGCTTTCCTTTCCCTCTGGATGACATTTGTCTCTATTTTCACATTTTGTTGTTAGCTACTGTCCTTCTATTCGTAAAGAATAAATGCTTAATCACGTTTATTTATTTGCTTGAAAAAATAGACACAGAAAACAAAAGGTTGAAAAAGGAAAACTAGTGAAAATAGCGGTCATATTGTTCGTTAGAAAAGCTGATATATCTGAAATTGGATATTTTTCTCTGCTCCGAAAGTTATCGAAATAAATTCGGCGTGATTTGGAGTGACTTCCTGCAAAGGCATTTATATGTTAATCAATAAATATCATGATTTCTTCAGGTAATAATTTTTTCCCTTTAATTTCTTCTCACTGAATACTCCTCTGGTTAAAAGAGCTCTATAATCGTTTATTATATTACTATTATATTATAAAACTCTTTACTCTACATCTACATTAGTACCCTGCAAGCCGCCTTTCGGCGTGTGGCAGGGGGTGCAAGCACCATGAATTTACTGAATTTACTTCGCTAATCTATTACTTTCGCGTATCGTTCGAGGAAAAAATGAATTCTTGTATCGATTCGTTTTAGCATCTATTTCTCTGATCTTTCTCGCAGTGTCTGAACGGCCTATGTAACATGGGGGGGCGCATTATGTCAGCTACATCATCTACGAACGTGCTTTCTCTAAATTTATCAAGGAAATTTAGTCTTTGTCTAAGCCTTCTATTTTCTAAAGATTCGCATCCTGCGTCCTGAAGCATTTGCGTTACACTCACTGTCTTGTCGTAACAATTCTTTACAAAACGTATCGCCTTCCGTTGCACTTTTTCTGATTCCCGAATACAACACTTCTCTGCAGGGTCCCATACACTACACGCATATTCCAAGTGAGGCCTGACCAACGCAACGTAACATCTCTCACGGACTTTTTCATCGCTTCTACCGACAATTCTCTTCACAAATCCAAGTTTTCTAAGCGCTCGACCACATATTTTATGGATGTGGGTACCCCAGCTTTATTCGGCGACGTTAGGCTCATGTGGGACTCTCGTATATACACCTAACCTCTGAATTCATGCATGGCACAGAGTGAAAGAATTACAGAAATATAAATTATTAAAAAAACACAGCGAAAGGTAAGTGAAAAAATGGGGTGTGGGGAAAAACTCCGCGGCAAAAGGCTTTCAGAGAAAAACTCACTATGCGGTACAACGCTCACACAAGAAGGGGAGCGAAAAAGAACCACGAAAATTAAATAAAATATAATAATAATGAAAATATTCAGGAACACCATCAGCAAACACAAATATGAAACCACGACACAGAAAAAGAAGACAGGTTGTAAATGGACAGAAAAATGAAAGAACAACACAGTGAACACATGAAGGAAATTTGGAAAGACAGAAAGAATACAAAGAAATCATCATAGAGGAATTCAAGTTCAAACGCTCTCTTTAACAGCGAATGACTGAAAATAGTAATTATAATAACAACAACTTTATTAGGCGAATTTTAGTCTTAAGAGACCTTTCTTACAATTAACCTTTTTACCATTCACGATCACAAACAACCACGCCCAAACCTATAATAATAATAATAAAGCGTCTTTATTTACGGGCGAGATTGAGACTAATTAGTCTCTTCTTACATCTAACCCTTAGTCATTGTACATAGAAAGAAAGAGGTATTGGGAGTTAAACTAAAGAGAAGGCAATTAAAAAAGGAACTACTATATGGGTTTTTTAAAAAAACCTAAGTCTGCACTTAGGAAAAAAATAAACTAAAACCCTGCAGGAAAACACCCATGTGAAGGGGGGCGTGAAAAACCTGCGAAACCTATTGACAGTGGCGACTAAAAAATTTAAAATAAGAGGGAAAATTTAGTAAAAGAAAAGTGTCAGTAACAAAGCGAAAAAAAAGAAAAGCAGACAGAAAGAAATGCATAAATCTTACAAAAAATTCTGACAAAACTGAAAAAATGAAAAAAAACAACAATGTTCATAATACAACAATTATGAAAATATAATTGCAAAACTGTACATAAGAATGTCAAATCAATATACCAATGGTAACGTCAACTTATTCTTCAAGTAGAAATTAATAAAACATGAGGTAAATATCAGGTATAACATAAAATTGATTCTTGAATGTCGACAGTTTCGTCCCGTCCTATGATCGTGTTGCATGGAGTGTGCGCGATCTTCAATTATGGGTGAGGTCTTTTACGTAAAAATGATGAGGAAGTAGGCGGAAAAAGTTTAGTCCCTTCTTTTAAAGTAAGTCCCCTTGACCTTCAGATAACGCCATCAGGAGGATATATATCATTGCATTAAAGCTTGCGATAACCGCATAATTCCCGCACACCGGTAACGCCCCGGTATTTCCGCCGCCGCCGAAACCGATCCGTCCCCGATTCCCCTTCCACAACCCGCACTTCATAATCTCGTGGAAGAAGTCCCATACGTTTCTCAAGGGTCTTCGGAGAAAATATTTCGAGACAATCATCGCCGGATCTGTATGCATATTCCGATACGATTTTTATCCTTCGATTGATCACGGAGAGGGGAGGCTTAGAGGGAAGAAGGGGTGGGTGGAGTCAGGTCGTACGTTGACTCTACCCAGCCGTGTGAGTGACCTTCTTTCGCTCCCTTCCCCCATTCTTCATCCATTCTCCCTCACCAAAATGGCGCCCAGTGTACACACGACGCTCTCTAGCGCAATCCGGAAAAAAAGACCCAAGCATCTTCCTCTCTTCGCTCTTCTAAGACAGCTAAGTCTAATTCTATCTCTATCACCTCCTCTCCCTTAACCCCGCCGCTCTAAACTCTTTTCTCTCCGATAAACCCCTCCGCCCCTGCCGCCCCCCTCTAGCGGAAGGAAAAAAACACTCCCCTTCGCGACGTCTGCTGGTGAAACTCGCGCCGGGGCTCTCCCAATCAGCGGACCGGTCGGCGAAGCTTAAAAGTTCCCCCTTCCCCGTTTAGAAGGGGCACTTCCTCCCTTCCTCCAGGATACTACCTCTCCTCCCAACTCAGTCCAACTCGCATCGCTAACGCATGAGCACAGGGACACGTAGTCGCTCCCCGCATTCCTCCAACTTGGTCTGCCCTCTCTCATACGATTCTTCCTCGTTCTCCTCCCCCTTCTGCCACATATACATTCCTTGAGGGGGAGTTGAGGGCGGGCGGCCAGTGCAGAAGGAGTCAACGGAGGAAGAGCAGCTCTTCTGGCAGTCCTCCCGCACCAGCGGTGAAAGAATTCAGTTTACGTGTTTTCTGGATTGTATTCCTCGAGTGTGAACGGATTTGTCCGGTTTACCGGATCCCCGGCGGTTTATACGGTTTCCGGTTTCTTTTCCGAAGCACCGTGGTGAACTACTTGGGTATTCTGCGTACTATCCGACGTGTGTGGGAAAACTGTGATAGTAGGGTTTCGCGGATCAGAATTCGGTTGTGGAACGGACGTTAACCGGTCGAGTTTCCCGGTTCTCTCTCGATCCGGAGAGGGGATCGTAAATGTGTTGTTTCTGTCGTTTGATCGGCGTGGCAGTGTATGTTGGTGTCTTCAACGCTCAAGGAGTAGGTGGTTAACGCTATGAGGTATATGTGAAGAGACCCAGTGCCCGTAGTCAGCGCTCGCAATCTTATCCTGCTGTTGATGGCGGATGAAACGTTTCTTTAACGAGGAGGATCCAATTGTTTCTCGTCTGCTAGGAGTCCTTGAAACGTAAGTGTCACCCTAGAAAGTACTCTCTGAGTTTAGATATTTTTTGTCTCGCAGAATTATTCTAGGAGGTGGCGGGTTGTGAATGTGAAAAGGCTCTCCTCCCGCTTGCTTACGGTGTCGGTGACGCATTTTTTGCGCCTAAAGATGGGCGGAAATTGATACTTCTAGGGGTAACTTGGGGAATGATACAATTTCTTTCGTTCCACCGACCAGATTTCACTCGTAGAGATATCAATTTTTCGCCCAGCGCGTGTTTAACCCTCTCGCGTTACTCTTTGCGATCCTTCCGAGATTTTTTGTTTTTTTCCCCCACTAATGGAATTGTTTTTGTATTCGGAGCAACTGTGAATTGGTCATCCAGCTTATATGTGTCTATGTGTGATTTTTTCTTGCTTCTCTTCTCTATTTTCTCTCTATCTGCCTTCGTTTCTCTCTTCTACGCCCCCTTTCTCCACGCCCGATGACACCTGTTCAATCCATTCACATCTCCCGGAGATTCTTCCAGACCACGCGTCAGGGGATGACAACTTCGACGTATTCTGTCAACCGAAGTGTTTTTTCACATCCGCGTAACTGGTATTTTCATTCGCGGGATGAAATTCGACTCTCTTCTGCTTTTATTTTAGCTCCTTTTTTCGGTTTGTTGACTTCCCCCTCCTACCCCGACTCGGCGTCTGCCCCAAACCTGTACCGGTAATTGATCTACGTGGCCGAACGTCCTTCCCTTTCCACTGAAACGCTTCGAACGTTGTGTATATTATGTAATTGGGTGTTTCTGTAGGTTTTTCCGGGACGTAAATAATTTTATGAATCTATCTAGGTTCTTTAGATGCGGGGATAACACTAAGTGAGTTGTAGCTTACTGGTTTGTGTGTTTAGTTACATGTTTATAACCTCCGCAAGATTTAAATAGTCCAGAATTGATGTTCAGTAAACTAATAATTCTGAAACTCTGATCATTGTGGTCTCTCCAGTACGAAGAGATATCGTGAGGTCTTCTTGGGTTATAAAATAATACGAGTTGAAATTACTGGAATTTTAGTACTGATAATGATTAGGCTGATTATGTATTTAATAAGTTATGCATTTTTGGAAAATGGACGGGAAGGTCTCATTAAAACTTCGAAGAGACGGCGTTGTCTCCTTTTAAGTTTATAGGGGAAAGCTATTTTACTTCTACTTTCATAAACATGTAGTAATTCTTCTGATGACATTGTCCTCAGCTTACCGCCAAGAAATATCAATTAGACATTCTTATTCTCGTATGATTGATTCTTTGTCTATGTTAAGGATACATATAATCGAAAATTAGGTCCTATGCCCCAATTGATTACTTCTGTAAACGGTGTTTGCCTGAATTTTATTTATTTTACCGCCAAAGCATTATTCATTCAAAATGGGAATGGCTAAATTCTATTTAAGAAATCACAAGCCACTCTTAGAGAACCGCAATTTATCAATTTTGACGTAACATTTCTCCGTGCAATTCGCCATTCAGTGCAAATTGATAATAAAGTGCTAATAAATAGCTGTTTTTCTATGTCTAGCGATTTTCTAGCTCTATTGCTTTCATATAATATTCAAAACAACGCTATTTTCCGTCAACCTTCAGCGCCACCGTCTCATCTTATTCCACGAAGTTCGGGTTAGCTGCTAAGCCGCAGATGCATTTCAAATTAAGAGTTTCATTTCGCAACCGTGCGACTCACGGGGTTAATTTATCTGTATTACCTCAGTGCTCTCCCGAGCTTATAAGAAATAATTGAACCGAAGGAAATGTTCCATCAAAACCGAGTTTCTCGGGCAATCTAACTGAACTAATTATCTAGATAATTTCTCATGGAGTATTCCCGAAAATTAGGCTCCACGTCAACTTCCTTTTACTCGTTGCGTCAGTGCCAAAATTCTCCAACGACGTTATGACAACTTGTCTCGAGGACATGCGAGATTCGGGGCGACAAAGTCAAAGAACGGAACCAAGGTAAAGAACTCGGCCAAATTCGCGACGAACCATCCAATTCACTTTAGCGCTTTCACCCACAGGTTCATAAAGGGTTTCGGATGCACATCGGCCGTCTTTTTTCGCACAACTGGACCGGATGTTGTACTCTTGGTCCGCGGTCACGTTCGTTTTATAAAGCGGCTTCCCCCTCTTTTTTCTTGGAACGGTCCCGCTGCGACGGCTACGAATTCCTTCGCTAGTTGTCGACGTGGTTTGGCGTTGTATTTGAAAGCTGTCCCCAGAGCGAAGGGCGACGCTGTATCAACACCCCGGAAGAGAGAATTAAAATAAACGTTTTCCTGCCGTAATGAGTGTACTTTGCTTTGCTTATCGTTAGTGGAACGAGGAGGATAATGCGGTGCTTACTTCGTAAAGAATCGCTGCATTTGGGTTGCCAGACGTCCTGTTTTACATGGGGCCAGTAGCTTCCTCAGAGGCACTTGAAATGGAGGGTATGAGGATTTAGTTTTGGTGTATACATAGGAAGTGGGTGCAGGAAGACTTTTACGGCAATGAAAATGTTTTATAATTTTTCTATGGGCAAAACTCGGGAAATAGTCTAAAGATGAATTACTAGGGGTTAAGAAGAGCTAAACTAACTCATCGCTTAAAACTCACGATGGTACTAATACGATTGGATTTATTGGATCTATTTGGAATTTGTTATTTCATGCTTTCCTAGGGTAATTTTCCACGTTTTAATACGTTAACTTTCACTAGAATGTCTTAAATGCCAGTCCTTTCTCCCAGATCACCAGGTCGTTATGTTACCTATTTAATTTTGTTCCATGAATCTTCTTGTCAAGTAGAAAGAGCATGAAAAATACATTTCTTCAACCCGATAAAACCTTTGTCATTTATTAGACAAGCCCCCACCATGTTTTCGCAGAAAGTTTTTTTTTTCACTATTCCAACTCGGTTATTTGCAGTTAACCTTAATTTCTGCATATCGAAAACTATGGACTAAGTAAACGAAATATTGGTTAATGCAGGTTGATACGATACTTTCAGCAAATACGAAAGGGATTCAGTAAATTTCAATCGAAAACTTAGGCCGATGAAAATGCTTCATCTTTATATATTCATCGGTGAGGTTATTAAAAAATATATTTTTCATTTATTCGATTACTAGTTTTGTTTCTATCATTTAGAGAATCTTCCGGACACCCAGTTGATACCTTTATCGATTTATTCATTATTTATTATGAATGTAATTAATTTTTCGACCTTGACTGGTGGAAAGCCGTAACAGTTTTTGAAATCGGGGTATCTCGAATTCGCCACTACACCTTAACCTTAATCGGCCAATAATTTATACTACTGTTCTGATTAACGACAGAGAAAACAGCTATGGAAGAATGGCCGGAAAGGTTACATATTCCTCAGTTAAACTTCTGTGGACGCTTTTAATCTTAAACAGGTTAAGAATCATCATCTCGACGCTATTTCGTTAAAATGCAAGGCTCTGGGCCCCCTGAGAGGTCGTTCATCCCCAAAGAATGCTTCCTCCTAAATTTCGAAATCCGACGGCCCATTTTCATCCGCAAGTCTGTGCCATCGATCTCATTGAGAACTTCGCGGAACTCTTTTCGAGAATTGCAATCCCCATTTATCGCAGTGGTGAGAAGAATTCAGATAGCTCCACGCGTGCGGGTCTTTAAACTTTCGCAGATCGCACCCACATGTCTTTTCGACGGAGTCTGCGGGTAGTTTTTCGGCGCTGGGCTTTTTATAAAACGTCCGTTCTGCTTCTGGGAAAAGAAGGCAGCGCCCTTTCCGTCCTCCGATAGGAATTCCTCTAAGAAAAAAACACGGCCTTTCCGCGTTTATGAAGCGGGACCTAGAAAGGGACCTTGTGGGAACCCTGTGTTTTTCTAATCAGTTCTCGCGCGTGGCATGATGAAGTAAAAATGCTTTGAGGTTAATGGGAAGTACACATTGATGGAAGACGGTGAACCAGAAACTGATTTCATGTATATAATGTAGTAATTCTGGTGGTATCTGGTGGAATTTGCTTGTGTTTTCCTTGTGGTGATATATGATTGCTTATATCGTTGACTGTAGTCGCATATTTATACATTTCAATTTTCTTCTTTTTTATGCTAGATGATACTTTTACAAATGGTATGATAATACTACGGCTGAATTCACATTTCAGTTCTTCATAGTTTTTAGATGTATATGGAAAGTAGTTGGAAGAGAATGTTGAAGGTTTTGGGAACTAAAGCTACGCCTGAGTTCGTGCGTGCTAAATTATCTGATGATTGCGAAACTAAACGAGTTTAAGGACAAGGAAACATTTTCTCAAGGTTAAGCGTCATAATCGTCACGCTTATGTTATCTATTTCCCTAGCGGCATTGTTCTTCTCGATTTTGAATACGTATTCAATTGTTTTAACTTAGCCGTCGAACTATTATCGATATCGGTTCTTCCCTGATATGCAAGTGTTTCCTTTTAGTGTATTATTTCCGCGCATTGTTCATTTATCTATTCCACTAACGGGTATTTTCGTCGCCTGCTAACGCTGAATCATAGAAAAATTCCAGCAAGAGATGACAAATGAAACTCGTGCCGCTGTAAGTTGCGCAATGATAACAATTTTTAGCACCTTCTTTATTAACGAGAATATGTCCTCGATTGGAGATTATGAGAATTACGGGAAGCCGTTGATTCATAATTGTGCGAGGGAGTAGAGAAAGCTAGTTGCTGGCAAATACTTCTGAGGAGTACGAAATGGATCGTTTCAATTTTACTATCACTCAAAAGAGATGAAGCCTTCTCGTACGACTTACCGCACGACTGCCGTCAATTATATATATTTTATGACTGTAATTATGCTTTTAACCTTGGAAGGAAAGCATGTTCGAAACTGCTTACGAAAGGCTGCTTTCTTTTCGATGTTTTAAACGTTGCTCGTGGGAAAGAATTACATTCGCTACATCGTAAGGGAAATCATAGTTAGAGAGATGAGCCAAGAAAGATTCTATTTACGATTTTAATGTATTGGACGTTCGAGCACTGAGTTAGCTCGCAACATCTCGAGCCAGTTCGATCGACTTACACCATTTTGAACCACATTCCAACCCGTTTCTGCCCCATTTTCCTCTTAAAGTCCCGCCCCACGAGAGCCTCCATCTTCATCCTCTCAAAAAACTTCAAGAATCATTATTTCAAATTTCGTTCGGCAGCGCCGTGAAAAAATTCTAAAGCGGTCACTCTTGATCTCTCTCCTATTGACGTTAACGGATATCGTACAAGCCCCTCTCGGATGGGGCCCCTCCGCCGATGGCCCCGCCCCGCCGGCCACTCCCCTTCGCCGCCCACCTTCTTCGTCCTCCTAGGCCGGATACGTTGGGTGACCTCACCCGCATCATATGGTGAATGAAACACAGCATGTGCCTATGTGTATCACGGAGTGTGTTCCTGTGTGGCTTTATCCATTCTGTGGCCGGGGAGGGATGTGTGGGACCGACTTGGTATCCGGTGCGTGCGTTATGTGGTCCACAGATAGTGGGAGGATGCGAGCAGACAAAAAGATTTCCTCCCGGAGAGATCGTTTAGGCTCGGGATGGTGTGGGAGGATCGTGTGAGGAAAGAGTCTCTGCTTAAAATCTAGCACGAAACTGAAGGGTGATCCGTCAAAGGGAACCGTAGGTTATTTCGCCTTGGTTTGCGCGCTGTTAAGTTCCTGCTACTGTCTCTTGTGAATGAAACAAATTCCGTTTGTTGTCTTGTAAGGGACGGAGAAAAATTTAGCTTTCTTTCACAGTTTGCTCTCTTGTTCTTGGCTGTGAGTATGAAAGACGCCGTGTTATGGTTGATACTGAATAATGGCATTCGTCTTGGTCTGCTCTTATTAAACCGTATGCAGACTTTTCCTCATGGGATCATTGTGCAAAACTTACGAATTTCCCAGTCATAGCATTGTGGCTCAGCCCGGAAAAATTACCTCACTCCTCATCTTGCCGGGTAAGCCTCATTCCCTCTCCAAACCTTATGGTAGCTAATGGTGAGGAGTTTGAGGCTCAAATCTACCCCCGGGCTGATTACAGATCAGCCCGGGGGTATCAGGGACTGAAGCTACATCGATCCTTTTTAATTGTTGTGATTGTGTTAATCAGTTTTCGTATGATAAATTGTTGGTGTTCGAACGAAAGAATTTGAATAAGAGCGTAACATTAATAGGCTTGGCTGTTAAGAACAGTAATAAACATAGAGATTGTTATTGCATCGAGTACTCAGGCCCAAAGTTCGGTATTCTTATTTCCGTTAGTAAAGATTAGTTCATAAAATTGGTCCTTTCTCTCTTACACAGATGTTGAAAAGCTCAAGTTGGCTTATTATTGTTGTTGAGCAGAGGTCCCGTTTGTGAGTTGTGATTCGTAATTTCTTTTGTTTTAACCGCAATACCGGATATGACTTGATTCTATCGATTATCTTTTGGATAATTTTATTTCTTTATCCAGACGTTTTAAAAATGAACTACCGCACACCGTTTTGTCATGAATTGTGAAACTAGCTTTCAGTCTGCATCTGTCACCCAGGAATTGCCTATTCTCTCTGTACATTTTTCCTAAAAATTCATTCCAACTTCCTCTAGCTGATAAGGATTGCGTTGCAGCCTAGATGTGGTTTCAAATGATGTTTATACCGGGATAGAAAGTCCATTTCCTGGTATGCCATGCGTGCATCATTGAGAAAAAATTCAATTGCTAATAGATGTTGAAGAGGATTTATTGTGATTAATTTCTTATTTGGTTCTATTTTGTCCATGATGAAGGCATTGGAGACCTTTCATCTCTTGGTTCCTCTCTATCTCTTTTATGCCGAAGTTTTCAGATATTATTGCAGTTGATCTTGAAACATCAACAGAGTAAGTTGGCCGAATCATCATAAATGATTTCAATTATGTACTGATAGATTTCTTGGATTCCTTAAAACATAATCCCTTCTGGTGTATTGGGTTGTATAAAACTATATTCTTTTGGGTCACATCTCGACAGTTCTTCCTTCTGCAGCTGAATGAATCTTCGTCGATACACGCTTTGTCATTTTTAATCCCACACTTCATTTTCCTTTTCTACGTCTCTCTGTCATCGATAATCGTTCTAAAATCTTACTTTTACCGTTTCCTCTTTATAACCCATTAATTTGTTATGATTTTACTGTCTCCGGTTTCGTCGATTTCCATGGGGCCGCTAGGGTACTTGGAATCGTTTGCAGCGTTGATAATAAAAGCAATAAGATGTATTTGGAAGATGCAACACATGTTGGAGGTTCGTCTGAAAAACTGAATGAATTCTTCCCATCTGTTGAAAATCCAGCGCTCGTTCGCGAGTGTCGTAAAAGATTTCGTGTCGCGTTCAGCAGAAAGATTAACACTGTATCCCAACCATCTTCTTCAGCGACAAACTTATGGCTCTTACAATTAATCAGGAATGTGCAGCATCTATGTACTAGTTCGCCGAAGTATCTCTGTTCACAGTTCCAGGAGGTCTACTAGTGTAAGCAAGTAAGTGTGTAAAATATGTTCAAGTGTAGAATTTCGTAACTTGAAAACAGACAAGGAAATAGTAGTTCATTTTTAATTTAGCTGGATTTCATGTCAAAAACTGGTGCAAATATTTTGGAAATTTATTGGATTAAAATCAGTTGAACTCAAAGCACTGGTAATAAGAGTTGTTTTTATGCAAAATAAGTAATTTTCACCTTATATTTAGTCTGATCTGGAGCCTTGATTTATTGATCAAGGGAATAAATCCAGTCATTCCTTCAGGCTGCCGTGGAAATCACTTCGTTTCCCGATACATCTTTTGTGTCGCTCCTCGTGTTTGATCTTCCGAAAGAGGCTGTGGGTGTCGCATCCCCCGCCGTTCAGCGACGATGAAGATCGGCGGTTTCGCATGGAATGCCGAGCGTTTCGGGCGACGTGGCATCGCTGACGTCATCGCCCATGGAGCGCCCCCTCTTGCCGAGGACGTGGTGGATTGTTAAGCCCGTTATGACAGCCTACGGGAAAATAGCTTTCCTCGGTGGTTCTCCCTGGAGGAGTGAAATGGTTGGGAAAAGGCATAAGTTTCCGCGGGGGAGTCGTTCCACGATCTGGACGCGTGCTTGTATTTCGCTCCATTAAGGCCATACTTCCTCGTGTTTTCAATAAGGCGTGCTCTGACGAGGTTATTCCGCGGGCGTGCCGAAATTTCCGTGCTCAATGAGCGATTTTCTGGCGTCCAACAGTGGAAGTGTTTAGCGTCCGCGTTGCTATGCTCAGCCAGTGCTAATTTTAACGTCGGAAAAGAAATAGTTCTATTTAAAAGTTCTACCGAATGCGTTATTAGCACTCTGGGGTATAATCATTGGGCGCGGAGAAAGGGTATCCAATTCGCGGGCCGCATACGACACTTTACTCAGTTCCATGCGGCTTATAGTAGTAGCTAATTTTCTCTCTAGCTTAATTTTCTATCCCAACACTTGTTAACTGAAGAGAAAAATCACTTCTTCTACTTCTTACCTACTTCTTCTATAGAGATGAACGGAGTTTTGGTTTTTTCCAGTGATCATACATTCAACGCTCTTAAACTTTGAATTAAGAGGAAAATCTTTCTCATTTTAAATTTATTCTCTAAGGTAATATGCTTCTTTAAACCAAACTTTTACGAGTAGAAATTTATTTTTTTCAGCCTCCTTTGAGTAAATCAACACTTGATAATTAATTACATTTTTATGCTACAGCTTTACAAAAATAATCATGTTGGGTAGGAGCAATTTGTACGGTATAGAGGAGTTCGTTGTTTTTTATTATACTGACTATTTTTGTGAAATTTTGTGCTTGTGTTCATTCAGTCGCACCCAGCGTTACATAATAACAAATGAACAAGTAAATTATAGCCGTTGTAAGAAATAGCTCTTTATAATCAAGACCATTGAAATTACTACATAATTCCCTCTCTTTGCTCGATAATGTCAAATAATTGATTCTCGCTCAATAGCTAGAAATTCTCAGACGCTATTGGGTGGTAGCGAGACGGAGTTCGTCCTCAGAATTTCCATACAAGGTGCGTTAACTTCCATTTTTATGCTCCGGAATGACTTTAGAGCGTGCAAGTGGGTTCATGAGGAGCACGAACGTGAGATATCGTTGGTTCGGAGTAAGGAAAATCGTTTCTGGCGCTGCAGTCGTGTGACGAACAGGAATGCAGACGGGGTTCTCTCTCCTAGAAAAAGCGATGGGTGCGTTGAAGTTGGATTTCGATTTGAAACTTGGTGGAATGCTGACAGGAACAGGATGTGACCTCTCACAACTGGAATTTATTCTGTCATCGGAGGAATTGTCATATTTTTCAGTCTTTGTTGTCGATTAGATTACCGGTTTATTAGGACACCGTTTATTAAGTTTTATTAGGAAGATAATGCATAGTCTTCCTTTCCAGGGAACACTGAACAAATGTGATAACAGTTTTATATGCTATAAGGTTTTTATCAGCAACTTCTGTTCAATCGAATCAAGTATTCAGAAACCAGTGCTCAATTTTATAGCCCAAATCATTGCTCTTTATGTAATCTCAATATCAGTGTTTCATACTACATTCTTGTTTCTAATTCTTTTTTGCCCTCCAGCTGTCACCACTTCATTGATACCGAGAGAGTTAGCTCATTACCTCGAAAGGCATTTTGATTCATGCGTAGTGATACTTTCTCTGATTTACCACTCACTTTTCTTCCTTAGTATCGAATTAGCGAATCACTAACATCTCCTTTATTTATACTTTAGAATACTTTGTAATCTCCTCATCTTGAATGTTCGCTGTGTTATCAGTTTTTCCTCTCAATCGTTCATCTTCTCTTATTCGTTCGATATTGGTTCATAACGGCTATGTTGCGAGTAATCGAAAGAAATTAGATTCCCTAGCCAACCTTGCCAATCCTGCTCAATTTATACTGTATTAAGCGTGCTACACGTATCCTTCAATCCTTAAACTAGGTTATAAATTCATACATCCTTTTCTATTCCTGTGACAAATTTTTGTTGGCTATCTCTTTTTCACAATGCATCAAAATTTCCCCGTTCTTCCTCTCTCTTTTGGTCAAACTTCAGTAACATACTTAATTGTTATTATTATTCGATTATTACACTTCCTAAAGACGACCAGGTACTCAGTTTCAAACGACTCTTCGTGAAGAGGAAATCAGAAATCAGGCGATGGCTTCATTAAGGCACTTTAATTTATATATTGTCTCACAAAATTTCACAATAACTTTAGAAATAATTAATACTAATTATATTTTTTTCGCTACTGAATTCCAGTGGAAACCGATTCCAATGGTAATGGTTTAGTATATTAATTTAATTCTAATTTTTCCCGATTTTTGTCACTATGAAGAAAAGATGCCATGAAACTTACATTATTCAGTTATAGCACTCCTTATGAGTTAGGAGCTCGTAATAGGGGATAAATATCCTAGAGATAAATTCCAGAAAGCGTCGCTCAGATATACGAGTGATATAGATTACTGAAACGCAAACCGTACCCAATCCCACCTTGAGAATCGCAATCCGCGGTCACGGACCGCTTCCTAAGAAGACCTCGGCGGTACATAACTCTCAGTCGACCTTCTGGAGTTATTTTTCATCCCGTTTATAATCATTCTCTCGTTTCATCCCTCGGAATTCGCTCTCAGAAACATATTCCATTCCTACCTCAAATCGGCGGCGGGAGAAGGCAATTATAAGCCGAGATTTTAACCGCCTTACCTTGAGGAGCAAGGGAGGGGGCATAGCTCTCTGCATACGTGGACGAGAGGAATTCTTTTGACCTGGGAAAAGCTGGCAGCGAGTGAGTGGCTCACGTACGCGTGTTGGTCGCCTTTGGAAAGCCATTGTTGCTCCGAAGATGACGAAGTTCTCTCCCAGTGCCACATCATCGTTCAAGGGACCGATGTCTGTCTGTACTCCCCTCTTTCTCCCTTTCCTTCCCGTTTCCCTCGATGACCTTTGACTAAAGAGACTGACATTTCAAAATCTTCAAACGGCGCCTCGAAATACGGGGCAAAAAGAGATACATACGCTCTCGCGGATTCGTCGGCGCTTTTTTGTTCGTCTTTTGTCTTCGGACTTCACTGAGGGTCTCTGTCCGCGGGCTCGTGAAGCTCGATGGATAAGATCCTTGTCGAGTGGAGATGAGAAGGAATTATGTATGTATCCTTAACGGTAATGAGTTGCAAGGATGTACGTGTTGTTGTCCTTATAGGACTTTAGGTTCATTTTCAACGTCGATCAAATGACATTTATAGTTCACTTTGGACGAGTGATACGACGGAGATATAAAATTGTTGCCCATTTGAATTGTTTATAACTTTTAAATGGTATACCACGCGGTCAGTTTTGTCTGGGTGCACCCGTGCTGCGGGTGTATTTTTCAATTGTTTTTATTTTTTATTATTTTAAATACATTTATTCATTATTTTAAATAATAGTTTTTGTTAATTCTAAATATCTCCGAAATGTTGAGTTGGTATATTTTTCGCTTCAGGGGCCTAATCATCAAAAAAATACCTCACTCTTAATCTTGCTCAGTAAGCCTCATTACTTCTTCAGGGCTTTTGGTAGCTAGTGGTTGGGGGAATGAGGTTCAAAATGGCCTTCAGGCAGAAAATTCACTGACAAACTAAATAATGTTAACCTTTTTCTTTCGATTTTCATGACAATTCTTTCTAACTTTCAGTATATGACCGTTGAAATAATTATTAAAGTATACTTTGTTAACCTTCATCTCAAGAGAATTTAAATAATGAGTTACCAGATGAAGTCGCTGGGTATTTTTTCAAAGTAGTATATTTCATAAAATAGTTTGTAATACTTCATTGCATCATAATTAAGATATATGCAATTTAAAATACTTGTAATTGTTACACTTAGGTAATTTAAAATTCATTTGCAGGCTCATTAGGAACTCCATCATTTTGTTCGACTCCTGTGGTGTTGTCGGTAAGGGCTTGAAGACATCTTCATTCAGCCTCTTTCTATATTTACCCTTTAGTTAATTAACGATCATATACCAAAAAGAGAAGAGTAGTTGTATATGTAGTTTGATGATAAAAAGCTGTTCTCGTAGCTGGTGTAGTTATCCTCTTGGCTGTCTTCTGTTTGGGTGCACTGTGAAACCTTGGCCCTATGCCTTATTTGCATTCCTTCATTGTCGGATAGTTGATTCTATCAGGTCAGTGGCGTCCAACCATCTGCCCATGAGATCTATGCGGCTTCCTATTTAGTGAGGCCCAAATCCAAACATGGCATCCCCTTCGTGTTCGTTGCAGCGTCACTTTGACGGCCACTTGAATTCGTAGTTGCGTCGTTAATGTTAGTCATGGAATGTTGGCAGTCAGAGTCAAATGGTCGCCGAGCTATGACAATTTACTTCCTCCTAATATTCGTTCGAATGTTGTCACTTCTTGTAAAAAACGTTATTCTTTAATCGGTATAAATAGGTACCAAAATAACTTCACTCTGAATCCATGTTATGTTGAGTTTACGGATGCATTGTGTGTGTGGAAAATTGAAATTTCATAGGGAAATTCTACAATACAGATGCCAAAATATCCTGGTATTTGTAAATATTTATGCATTATTCTATTTCGAGAACTAAGCAAATATATTGTCAAACATTTCGGTTATTTTCATTGTTTTACTAACCTAATTCCAACTAGAATCCTATCAGCGGAGAAAGCCCACGTAATGCACAGTGACCCTATGAATAACACTTTTCTTAATATTCAATACTGGGAGAGACCTGGACGAATCAGCATTATACTCAATCAACATTACACACTATATCGAATACTCACAATCAGCATCCTTCTCGCCTCAGTAGATTCGATATTATCACAGACAGAAACAAAATTGAGACAAATGTGAATGTATCTACCCAGTTCTATAAGGTAAAATGTATCCATCCATCGAGATATGATATCAAGAATGTTACGGTAATGGGTCATCTTCCTTTGTCATGGTATAGTATAGTTTATTGTCCGTAGGCAAAGTACAAGTTGCATGGACTCGCCAGAAACGTAATACATATAACCTTACACCTTACTTATCTACTATTTAACGCTCTTATTTGTCCCTGGCATGACTTCAACGCAAAGACTGATAACCATTAGGCGCACTAAGCGGTAGCTTAGGGCTTCAACGTAAGGGGGTCCCAAAAAAGGACATTTTTTTCGTTTTCTAAGCTGAATAATCTTTGAGTTGGGCCTATAAAGATGTTCTTGCGCCTAGGGGCTCCATCAGCTAAAATTCGCCTATGCTAGAGTGGGATCTGAAAGTATGTAGTAGCATCTGTCAGAATAACAGTATATCTACATGCACAAAAGCATCAGGATTCTCCATTTATCCGTAACATTTGCGTTTTTCCGGAAAAATCCGGGATAAGAACGGTAATTTGTATTCCACAACATCGGGGCAATTCGTGTAGAGTTTATATGTTTAACCATTTCGATCCATTTTTTGTCGCACCTTTTGGAATGCGTTCATGGAATCGTAGAAGACGATAACTCTCGGTTACGTCTTTACTATTCTTCGACGCAATCGCCACTGGGACGAGAAGCCGCCGTGCATAGGATCGCAACTACTGGAGCTGGTCTCCATTCCGCATCTCATGACCATCGGCCACGTTGGCATCACAGTCGAGCTCATTTTCCCTCCCCTTTCAGAGCGAATGTATTTCTCTCTCCAAGGGGACCGCTCGTTCACCATCTCCCTTGACTCTCTACTCACGTTTCTTCATTCTCCAGGCAGTCTTTCGTTTCATTATTTCACCTTCGTTCGTAACATTTAAAATTCCACAATTTAGAGGGTTTAAAGCTGAATGAATTGCTTCTCCAGATCGAAGATGCTTATAAATCGTCATATGTAGCGTAAAGATTTTGTTGTGAAGTTTGAATTCACGAAAGAGGAGCATGATTCGAGTATCGAAAATTTGGACATGAATCGTCCCTCTGGGGATGATTTATCGGTTTTCTGCATTAGACAGTTTATTTCCATAAACGCTTGATAAATTTCGACTAGCTCTAATTAAAATTGCCAGAAGAATCCTAATAAAGTCGTCCGATCTAAACTAGGTTCGGGTAATTTTATGAGCATATTTTACTATGAGTCAACAAGTCTCTCTCTTAATCAGTGTCTCTTAATCTCATTATGAGTTATTATACTTCAGCTATCGAGTGTTTTATGTACACAATTTTTCTCTCTTTTCATATTTTAGACATCTCCTTCGTGTGTTTTGTATTTTCATCAACTTTCGTATTCCATTTTATTTGCCATTCATATATCTGAGTAAATCTTTAATTGCTGTACGGAATTATTATGACTCAATTTTACTATAGTATAAAGCCGTGTGTATTTTGGTGTTTCAAATTTTAGAGGCGGTGAATGGTGTTAGTAATGATTCCAGTCATACTTCGAATGACTTTTCCTTGCTGAAGGAATGTTTCGTTTCGTGATGTTCATCGTTAATAGCATAGGAAGTAGTTTTCTTTTTGTTTTATCATCGCTTCCTCTCTTTCTATTTGTCCTATTACGGACTAAGTAAATGCATATGCCAACCTTTGATGTGGGGATTGTTTTCTACGCATCGTAGTTCGACACTGCTAAAGAAATACTACTAACCTCCCTTGCGATATTTTTCAAATGTCATAAATTCATATATAATCATCCTAGGGCAGTAGTTTTTCTGTTAATAGATTCGGTTAAGGGCTCCCGGATAGCCAATTGGGCAACGCGTTCGATTTCAGTGAAAGCAGTCCCGGGCTCGATTCTCGGTGGGGGCCTACGTGTGAAATAACCTCAGCTGTCGAAGCACTTTTAACAGTACTACTACTACTACTAGATTCGGTTAATCCTTGATGTTTATGCGTAGGAATACACAGAGAGGAAATCGTTTCCTGTGAGCTATTCTCTTTGGGATACCACATTTCGTATGCATCGGATGCAGTGTCTGATTAGTGAAAGTTGCTCAGGACTGTGACCCAATTGTAAAAGAAACCACTTACTGTACCCGTCACAAAGTTATCTTATCGAATTGTGAGCTGTGACGAAACGTTTCGTCATCAATATTTATCTAGCAGGCCCCTTCCTCTGATAAGAAACCATTATCCGGAGTTTTCTCCTAATGGAATGTGCTCGAAAAATGTTCTCCGTCATCGTTGCGTTTTCCTTACTTCCGCTGGAAATGAGCGTCAGCATCGTAGTTTTGGCTCTTCCGTGTTTTCTTTCCCATGGACGTTATGTATGCGAAGTAATCTTGTAAAAGAGGTTAAATTTGATGGGCGTACGTGCTTCAGGTACCTCAAAATCCGTATAGAGAATCAGAAGTTCTCGTTTCTTTGTATTACCTCGTTGTTGGAATCGATATCACGTTCCTTGTGTTTGCTCTCGGTTAAGTTTTGTTGATAGAGCGGTTTTTCTGAAAGAAATGGATGACGAAGTATTTCAAGTCATCAGCAAGCCAGTTTGATTCGTTGGAAATCTAGTAGCGCGGAGTACTTTGAGTGTGTTTGATGAGATGGATCCTAGAAAATATTCTGTATTCAGAAGTACTTAAGGATATTTGACCTCCTTCATTGGCTAAATTATGATCGTTGCGTGTTTCGTTTCTTATTTGTAGTGATTTACGTAGAGGATACAAAATCTTAGAGACAGCATGAATGTATTTAAACTTACTGAATTAAAGATATACGTATGTCTTCGCGATGTTTTTCAGTACAACTTTTTAGAGTGTCTTATGTTGGTCAGCAAATAGAACCATGTTTTGTCAATCATTGGTTTTAATGTATACCCTTCTGGGCAGTAATGGATATTTTTCATTAGGAATTAGATCTGAATAGGTTTGTTTTGGAGTTATTAACTTTCAAATGTAACGAGTCCGCATTTAATGTGTATTTTCTTTAGATCAAATATTCATTGAGCTCCTTTATTTCAAATCAGTTAATCGTTATTAAGTGATTCGTCGCAATTGAGAGTTCCATTATTTTCTTTATCGTAATAAATGTTATTTGAAAAGAACTCATGATTTCTGTTATTTCGTGAATTAATATCTAAAATAGTTTAGCATCCAAAATTTTCAACGCACTTAAATACTGTAGCTTTAAAGTCCGTGTTATTTAGCACAGTAAAGTATAAATTAGCTGTTTAAACAAAATACTGTATTAACAAGATAATATACATGTTTATTGTGCAAAATAACCCCCGATTTGTGGAAACCATACACTTAGTGGCTTTCTAAGGTCTAAAATTAGATAGCAGTGGCAGTTTAGCCACCCACGTATATAAGTACGTTTCCGTTATCTTATAGTCACATGATCATCTATATTTCATCGTGTATTTCTTCCCGTGCTTCCACCAGATTCCATGCTCCCATTGAATGTCCATCGAACCTCTCTCTGATGCCCTCTATCTTATCCTTTAAGTCTTTCACCAGCCTCATTTTCTTTATCTGCCGTCCCCTTTCCCATCCCTTCACGTCCAACTTTTACCCGACGGCATTCCATCCAGATCAAATCTTCCAATTCAACCGTAATGACTGCTAAAGTCGTAATCCCAGATTGCACTCACGTATTCATGTAACGTATGGCTCTCCCATCAACCGACGTCCCCTCGCTCCTCTCGATTCGAATCTCCACCGCTCTCACCGTTTGATTTTCGCTCACTTCCAATCGTTTCGCTTGCTTTAGCCGGCCGATCAGAGGTCTGGATGATTCTGGCCGCTTAGCCGTTTATTGTAGACTTTTCCTATCCAAAGTAGCTCCTCGTTCGTTTACAACGTTAAAAGGAATGTTTGCTATTTATTCTGTGTATAGGTTTGTTTGTGAGCTCAGCTACCGAATGAAAAATGCGCCTGGTTCATAAATTCTTCTTGCACCGCTGAAGAAAAGGTTATAATAATATTCATTTGCATAAAATTTTCGATATACGTAATTAAACTTGACCTCTGCGTTAGGGAGTAAATTAAGGGATTAATTTGGGAATTGATTTATTTATTTAAAGATAGATAGATGCCTTACGGGCTACCTTAGACCCAATTGGTTATCTCTTCTAACCTCGTGTGTCGTAATGATATGCACAGAGATTAATTAATACACAAGAGAGAGTGTGGGAGAAAATATTCGAAACTTAAGGTCGAATAACAAAAATCCGCGTTGTTTACCCACATCTATTTATTGAGTCATGGACTTTTCTTAGTTTGAGCTTTCTCCACAGGGTTATCTTTTACATTTTATGATGCTGTGATATTGCACGAATAGAATGCTTCAAATTAAAATAAAACTATTATTTGGCGTTGTTCACGAAATAAATTCCTGTTGTGGATCGGCAAGCGTAGAATTTTCAGATAATTCTTACCTATTTTGATAAATTCTTTCTCCTATTAATTCTTCAATGTTCGCCGAATTGTGTTAATTTTATTGAAACACTCATTATATTAATTTGTTTCTCAGTTTTCTTCTGTAGAAGTCCTTTGTGTACACTACCCTTTTATTTTTCTCAGAAACTCAATGCCAAAACCATCTTTTGGAATCTTCAAGCGTCGGTAACACTTGAAAGTATTTTCTTTGAAGTTTTTCTCCGACTTTCGAACAAATTTTATATCATTTCCTCGTCGACAAAGCTGAAGTCCCTCATACCCTATTCTAATATGGGCTGTTTACCCTCAGAATGGTTATCTCATGCATGACAGGAGTCATTCTGCTCAACTACCTGTTGTGCGGCGCTGGATATGCCCCCGGGGGAACCTTATTAGTTTTGCAAAGCAGCTCCCCCTCTTTCTCGAACCCTCTGGAAGTTTCGAAGGCGAAATGCTGCTCCGAACCTCTCGTCGGAGGAGTTGTCGTGTCCGCTTCTGAAGACGATGGGTCTTTGAATGTTGAATTCGCTTTTAACTATAGGAAGCTGATATCAGGTCTCTGAGGAGATTTGGTATTAAAAATAAAGAAGCCAGTTAGAGCAAAATTAAAAATGAGATGAAAGGAAGGTTTACATTCTTTACTTCGAAGAACCGATGAAATCGTTTGCTTGATTAGAATGATCGAATTATAATTTTGAGATGGGTTGGAAGTGAGAAAGTTTCTTAACTTTAAGATAGAAACATTTTTCATAATGAAGGAAGAAATATTTATACTTTTCCACATAAGATTCGGTCAGTATAATTAAGTAGTTTTTCTGTGAAATATTCATCCCGGAAGCTATATAATAATAGTAGTATAATGAAACGTCTCCATTAATCTCAGTCGCGCCCTAATCTCTTCTTTTTAGCAGTAATAATAATTTATTTCATTTAATATATAATTAAAAACAAAAATGAAGCTGAAAGTTTTAAGGAATCCCAGAAAAGAACACACTCAGAGGGATGCCATTATTTAGCGGGCAGCAGACGTGAAAAGAGGAAGCTAACAAAAGTTCACAAGAGAGAAGAACATGGAAATAATATGCATTGTGCTATTATCCTGAATAAAACATTAATATTTTGCATCGCTCGAAAAAGACTTTAACAGCGAATTGTTGAGATCGCAAAGAAATTTGTTCAATTTCGAATTCGAAGAAATTTCTCGAGACAATTTCGATCATAATTCGGAGGTATGCATGGAAAACAACTTACGTTATAAAGTAGTGTATGTATGTTTGTCCGCCTAAAATCCAAGAACCAAAATTCGCACGACTTTCAAAACTTTCGAGGTTTATAAATGTCTTCCCAGATTAGAAAATAGACTACTTTTTATTCACCTTACTGTCTCTATGCTGACTCCAGACGTTTAAAACTGTTTCCATGAGAAATGCACACAAATCTCAAATTCACCGCTGGCAGGCCTCATTTGTTTTGAAAAATTAATTTAGAAAGATCAGTCGTACGAAATCGAGACAAGCACCGAAAAGAAGGTAAATTGAACACATATTCTTATTATGGTCGTACAGTATCGTTTTCGATTATGAAATTGCGAGAATTTCGATAAAAGAGACGAATATATTGTGATACTTTGAGCTTGTAAAGAGCCGGTCCCCCTGACAACTAATTCCATTGTTGAATCCGAGCTCATGCATTTTACTTCACCTTTATCGCTTGCAAGGTTTGTTTAATTTTCAAAATTAAACAAGAAAGAGTAGTATGAAACCGAGGATATCACCAAGAGGAGGGAAATTGAATAAAGATTCTTATTTTGGTCGTCGACTTTTGTTTTCTGTTCAAAGTTGCGTGAATTTTGATGAAATAAACGAAACTTTTCTAAAGTGTTGAGGTTGTAAGCAAACCGTTCCCCCGACGACTAATTCCATCGTTGAATCCGATCTCATGCATTTTCATATTTTCTCCGTTGAGAATCGGCGGGCTTTTCAGCCTAATTCAAACATCGATTATGTAGGGATGTGTAGAAATGATTATGAGATATACAATACAAAACACAAAAGAATGAGAGTCGCTTTCCAGGGGTCCTCCCCCAGTACGATTCTCTCAATGTAGAATTTATTGTTGTTAACGTGGACTTGATGATAGTTTACGTTTCTAATGTCTTATGAAGAGCTGTTATACAATGCTCCAACCGTGAACTTAAGTGGAGAAGCTATATAGCCCGGGGTGAATAATCGCGTTATTTGCCAACGTTATCCAGGACCGAGATAATACGGCCAGCGTCTGATAAGAGGTGCCAAATTTTTAACCCCTCCGTTCTCAGTTAGGCGCCAACTCATCCGTACTCGGCTCAGAGTATTCCAACCATATGATTCATATATTTTGTCAGCGGAGAAAGTCGTTCGACAAACTCACTCGAAATGGAATCGTCAAAGTTCTCGCGTCTGGAAGAGGTTTTCGACCGCAGAGACATCGACGGACAAAAACGAAAAACACTTTGCGCCCAAGTGATAATCCTTTTTATAATGCAAAACACGCCGTTTTCGCAGCTGCGGAGGTGACGTCACCAGACGGTCGGAAAATCTCGAGCTTTCTTTTGTTCTCTCGAAACAGCTAATGCGAACAAACTACCATCAGGCTTCCTTGTTTGTCAATCAAAGAAATTGCGGATGCTCGAAAAAGAGAGGTTCGTGAAAAAGAATCATCGTTCGCGTTGGGTCGCACTCTTCTTTTTATATCGGCGTTTTTTGAGTTTGAACAGCTGCGTGTGACGCGTGCGAATTAATCTTTTGTGAAGTCCACGCGCTGTCCGTTCGATGATTTTTCTGGATTTGGGACCAAAAGGCCAGGCAAAATATAGGGCAAACTTTGATGATGTAATGGTGAGAATAGACACTGGAAAAATGGCTGAATGGATGCATAACTATCCTCTAACTTTATCAATAGTCTCGACTGAAATTTGGTGGAACTTCATTCTAAAATGCACTAAGAAATTAAAGTATATACTGTTCACAAAATATATTTATGCACGACCAGGTTTCGGTGTTGGGTTTTATCCTCTATTTTTCACGTACGGTTATTTATTAATGTATTTTTTTATTTCCTCGTGTTTTAACTAATGTTTTCTAGTGCCTAGGAATCAAATACGTGATAACTTTTCTGATTTATGCAATCCCGCATGTTTCAACTTCTTTCTCCCTTATCTTCTGCACCTTTCTTAGGTATTACAAACGGTCAAAACAGTGTTTTCTATGAAACTTTTTAACGTGATCGCATAATATGAGAGATTATTTTCCACAAATTTTCCTTATTTCCCGCATTCATGCCTCGTAATATCAGTAACTTCCGCAACCTTATTAATTGTATCAATTGTATTTAAAAAATATTTATTGGCAAAATGGTTTAAATGGTACAAAGAATAGAATTCGTCTTTATTCAGGGCGAGATTGAGACTATAAAGTATCCTCTTACATCTAACCCTTTGTCATTTAAAAGTGGATAAAGATAGAGAAAAAATAGCTATGAAAAAGAGAGAAGGAAAGAACTATGGAGTGGATTAAGAAAAAAACCTAAGTCATGTATGTACTTAGGAAAAAAGATGAGACCTTGTCCGAATTTCGCCCCTATTTTTTTACGGTACATTCCATGTTTAATGATTAATATTGCCAATTGAAGTAGTATAGAATTTAGAAGTGTTTAAGTTTTAAGTAATAACAAGTTATTTCAGATGAATAGGGAGACCTATCATATTGTCACAGTTTAAGTCGCAACGATATTGTTATTGTTTTAGGAAAATGTTGTAATCTCGTAATAGG
>KZ308359.1:379933-497449 GCA_000376725.2 Ladona fulva | reverse complement strand
GATCTTCTAATAGATTTTAAAAATTATTAAACAAATGTTGTATTAATTGAAGAAGATTTTCATTTAACAGGCTGAATATTGAGTTAAAATGTCGTCGTACACTTGATCATATATTTATTTACTTGGTTTAGTGGTTTGGGAATTGGAATTGCCTGCTATTTGCCACCTTCCTACACATGAGAATCATTTTTAGCAACCAAAGGTGGTACGCCGTTATCTATCAGTATTCATTTCCCCGTTGATGATCAATGGGAAATTAAACTAGTTCTATACCAAATGGAGTTTTTTTTGCTGCTATATTTTGTAGTCAACAAGAAACACATTTTTTTCTCGTCTTTACCTTGCTTGACCCAACTTCAGCAAAGACTTGCTATAATGTTTGGATATGAAGTGGTGATGTTTTTCTTGGGAACAAAAAAGCAAACACGTCTGCAAACATTGTTTCTCTTTTACCCTTTTAAGCTTTCCTTATCGATGCATTATATTCTCCCCCTGCCAATTTAGTGTATGATGAGCTTGAATTTTCAGAAAGACCTCTGAGTTTGAGTCACTATTTAATTGTATACAAAATCTCAAATAAATCAGACAAAATCACTCCAGCCTTGGGCAATACACTTTTGGCTAGACAGGGATGTTATCTTTGCATCAAAATGTGTGTGCTTTGCCGGTAAAAAGAATTGATTTTTTTTATTTATCAACATTTTTTTCGCTATCAGGAAACGCTGCTTGCCCGATAGGTGACGTCTCATGTAAACAGATATACGTATCCATTCGATATTCGATAGATTTCTAGGAAATAGGTTGCAAATGGATAATTGCCGATATTGAGTTTCCCGTATTGACTAAGGAATGTGTCCATAACGTCACGTTATTTCGAAACCTTTCAGTTTTTGACCATTTACCCCTTTCCAAATTAAGGATACCCTTTTCATCGCTCAGATTTTATTTATTTTCAGTTTCTCTACACGGTTCCGGGTAAGGAAGTGGATGAAGTTTATTTTTGACATTTCCTAGCGAGATTTTTTAATATAACATTAATAATTAATAAGGAATAGAACTTGGAGCGTGCTTGGATTAATTCGCTTATTAAATTATTAGAAATGTAACCCTAATAAGAATCGCACTTGTGTTGCGATACATTAGTAGTAAAAAAATTTATAGAAATCAATAATGTATGTAATAAAATACATTAGAGGGAATGGAATCTCAACAGTTAGATAGTTCTTAAATAACTTTAATTGTTAAGTATGTAGTATTAAATGATAGAATCGTATCTAACATTTAATCTCAATAATTAATGCGCGAAGTCATTAATGTATTGACTTGCATATTGTAAGTGTATTGACATTATTTTATAAAATCTACTCTCTTCGCTTCGTTTTTTTCAGGAAAACGTAAAATTTCTGGATAATGACTCATAGTCAATTAGGTATTTTTTTGTATTCGGTTATTGAAGAAAGAGTACTACGCTGTTTCTATTATTTCCGGGCCTATCGTAGAGATTTAGGATTTATCTCCTTTCCGTCTAAATCTGCGCTTTCGCGTTTATTATATAGGTAAATCCACTCAAGGGCTTATCAGAATTTTCGCTTGAGGGGAGGAGGGTGTACTTAATTAAAGTGAGATTATTGGTTACAATAATCTCCCATTTACGTTGCAATGCTAACTAATTTATTCTCATCATAAGAAAGTATTGCCTATTTAGAAATGTTTTAAGCAAAGAAGTACGTATGGATATGACTCTCAAAAATTTGCTTTCGGATACATACTTGCAGAAACTTTGGGGAGGCTTCAGCCCGTCGGACACCCCCCATGGTGCGTGCCTGAATTCACTTGTTTTACTACCGAAAATACTTCATGTATGCACCGTAACAAGCTAAGCTCACTTCGGTTTTCAATGGTTTGCCAATATACCCGAATTCCTAGGGTATCCCGAATTCGTCTATTCCTTCTTTTGGAGTGCGATCACGTGTTTGGTCTATTCCAATTAGATAGACAGATAGATGGACCCTTTATTGGCTAGGTTAGGCCAATATGGGCCTCTCAATTAGTAACCTTACAAAGTATAACTATACTGTTGGTGAAGCAAGGAGCTCAGGAATGGTTGTAATCGATTCAGGTGCCAAGGTCCGTGGATGTAATGATAAGATGGATCCTAAAAGAAGTTTGGGTATTTGGCTCGGCGCTCTAATGTTTACTCAAGCGGCAATCTCTTATTTACCCCTTCACTCCACATCACGGAAGTTGGCTCGTCAGCTCCATTTTTTATACCGTTCTGGAGTGAAAATATCTTTAATCGACTCACTGTTAATAAACAACCTGTTAACGCGCTCCGTCGTCCGCCTGCCTTTTTGTTCGGACTGTGACGGATTCCCGTCGTCGTTGATGAATTCCATTCCATCTTCCGTCCAGCAGCGGTTACAAACCGGGTTGTTAATAGCAGGCCAAGCTGTGGCAAAACAATTATCCGAGTACTCCAGGGTCGCCATCAGTAGAATGTTTAATCTTCGAAAGAAAACGAAAAAGCGATACAGGGAAATAGTCGTCATGTCGGATAGATATTTTTGGTCATTTTTCCCGCGAAGTATCAGAGAAGCTAATAGCTATCCAGGGTAGTTAGGGATACCCCCTGCCACGCGCCATTGGCGGTTTGCAGGGCTTAAATGTAAATGTAAATGCCTATCCTTCGGTATTGCCGACGTAGTTTTACTACAGCAATCGTACCATCTCCTTTAATAGTAATATGTATCCACCCGCCTTTCTCTGTATGCTGTATCCGTTCACAGACGACAGTAAGTTCGTCTCTGATGATGGTATCCTTCATACCGAAATACGTGTTACAGAGTTCTACTGTGGAGTTCATCTACCCAATTTTTACGATGCTTTGGAGTCTGTTTTCGGCTTGTTCTACCCCTTGTCAGTCTGTCGACAGATATCGTTGGTTCTTCAGCCTTGTCGTCGTAGTCCTGATCTCTTTTCATTCATGTATCCATTCTTTTTTCCCCAAGGCAACGTGTATTTTTTATTCGATTATTTTTAGGTGTAGCCCTCTTTCTCGAGTTTTCGTTAGATTCGAGTTTATTGATTTGTGCCGTTTTCCTTCAATTTAACGTAAATTTTCAATTTCGCGTGTTTCGAACGTGGTAAGATATTAATTTGACTTCTATAATGCGATGCTCTTTCTATCAAAACCGATCGATTTTCAACAAACAGCGTGTTAGAGAGCGCCAAAACATTGTTAAAGGGTTAAGTTTATAAATGTATGCTTTTCAGAATGAAATACGAATTATTCTATGGCAGGCGAAGCCAGTATAGAAATATAAACTCTTTTCAGGTTCTTAATTGAGTAGGACACACAACCTCACCCCTCATCTTACCTAGTAAGCCTCATTCCATCTGAAATATTGTTAGCTATCCTTTGTGGTTACGATTTTATAGACGGACTGAATCGCGTGATTTGATCATTGTTGTAATTCCTCGGATTTTCTGACTTATTCGCGTCGTTGCATAAATTGCCATTCATTCTTAAAAGTCCGCCATTGAAAATTAAACATGAATTAACCCCTTCCTTCCGTCTTCGCTTCATTATCGCAAAGGAATTGCGAGAACTGACGTTCCCGTCTTATATTTCAATGTGATTCATAAAATGTAAGCGGATTACTCATAGCATTTCTCATTGCGACAATTGACGCTCTCTCTTCTGTCGGTTGAAGGTTTTATCGCAGTTGATGCGCCTCTCTAGTCATGGCTGTCATCCAGTCGCCATCATTTGCCTTAGTATGGACTTGCCCTCGTACATACCTCCCATCATACTGACCATCATCGTAAAATCCCGACCCTTCACCGATGGATTCTGCTAGAGCGGAGCGCGTCAAAACCCTCGATTTGAACTAAATCTTGATCCTTACGAGAATAACATCGCTGTGAGGAATCTATGTTTCGATTTGTTTTATTGAAATCTGTACATATGGACTTTCAACAACTTTGTAAATTGTCGTATCAAGCTCCCGGATAGCCAAGTGGGCAACGCGTTCGACTTCGGCGAATGCGGTCCCAGGTTCGATTCCCGGTGGGGGGCTACGTGCGAAATGACCCAAGCAGTCGAAGCACTTTTAACAATACTACTACTTCTGTACTTATCGTTCGTTTAAAAGAGCCGTCGTACAAAAATGTCATCAAAAGAGGGTTACAGCTTACTAAGCAACTTTTATAAACTTATTCATGGTACATCTACATCTACGTAAATACATTGCAAGCCGCCTTTCGGCGTGTGGCAGGGGGTGTAAACACCAAGCGTTCGAGTTACCTCTTTAGCTTATTGTTATCGCGTATCGTTCGCGGAAAAAATGAGTCCCTAAAACGACTTGTTCTCGCATCTATTTCTCTTATTTTATGCTCATTGTCGGATCGGCCGAAGTAGCAGAAGGGGGTCGCATAATACCAATTACGTCAGCTGCAAGTGTACTTTCTCTGAATTTAGCAAGCAATTGCAGTCTAGCTTCTAATCTTCAAGTATTCCCAACCTGCGTCTGAGAGCATTTGCATAACGCTTGCTTTTCTATCGTAGCACTTTTTAACAAATCGTATCGCCTTGCACTGGACTTTGTCGAGTTCGCTGGCATTCGTTTCATCCGCTGGATCCCATATACACGCCATATATACCAGATGAGGCCTAACTAAAGTGAAATGACATCGGTCTCTAACCTTTTCATCGCATCTACCTACAATGCGCTTCATAAACCCGAGCTTTTTAGTTGCTTATCCACATGTTTTTCGAATATTTATGCTCCGGTTTGCTATTTCTAAGGGTGATTCCGAGATATTCATTTGAGTCGAATACATTTACATTCACTCCACTAAATTTGTACGGCTGGTTCTGACGCAATTGTTTCCTTTCGAAGAAGTTTACTGCAGATCATGGTATTGGTCTTGCAGTAACATCTGATGGTAACAAGAGGGAATCTTTCTGTCTACAGTTGTGCGTCCTAACCTGTGTTCCACGTAGTATCTGAGTGTAATTTTATGGAAATTTTATTAAATGACGGAAATATCATACAATTAATTGGAAAATACGAAGGATAGGAAATTTAGAAATCTTGTAGTGAATCCGATTGCAGCATATTTTTGAAATTTCCCGTTTTATCATTTTATAGTTGTTATGAAAAAATTCCAAATATTTCTTATAAGATATAATATTTCACTCCTTTTTCCTTTTCAATTTATGTTTGGAGTGAATCAAGCGAACGTTTTGTCAAGCGTACCGCAAAGTGTGAGTCAGTAGATGTGTGTCATTGAGAGCATTAGGTTAGGAAGTACTGGTCTTCTGAAGAATATAGAGAATTGTATTATGTGAGGGTTCTCTGTGTATGAAGCATTGTCAGAAGTGTCTGAAATCCCTCTGAATCTCATTGAGCCCTCCTATGTAGGAGTCGTGGAGCTATCAGAAAAAAGGGAAACTATAGCTAACGTAGCGTATGCAGCACTCATGACCAAATGCACTTTATAAACATTGCGTTAAATTAAAAATGTTCTACAGTAGTGAAGAGGTAGTGCTCTACAAAAGCGAGCAAAATAAACACAATTATTCAACGTAATTAACTATCACAGCCGAGACAAAGTGCACGAAAGATATTGTTTCCTCTATCTTCCACTTAAAGATAAACGAACAAATATTTCTGTCAAGATATCACCGCAGTATCCGGTAATGAATGATGGAAGGCTTTAAAAGTCGCCAAGAAAAGTTATGCATGAAGTGTATAGCATAGCGTAATTTTTCCTTATAAAGCTGTAGGATCGGTGATTCACCATTAGCAACAACGATCGAGGACGTTTTCGCCCGATTATTAGCTGCCTTTTTGCAGATCAGCCTTCGTGGCGAACCCATGGAGCTTTTTCTACGATAATCTCTTGGCAACACTGGTCTTCCTCCCTCTCCACCTTGGGCTTTTCCGCGAAGTACATGTAGAAAAGGGGCGGGGGGAGAGGCAGCGGCGTGCATCCAGAGTCACGTGACTGGAGGAAGAGCTGCGGTTGTCACAGAGGTCGATGAAGAAGGCATGGAGGAGTAATGATGCCGAATAAGCATGCGGAGGCCCGTGGGAGGCAATGGGGGAGGAGAGGTCGGGCATTCAGGCGCCAATGCATGCAGCTCCATCCGGCAGACGGGTGTGGGAGGGTTATGTCAGCTAACACTGCTTGGCTTAAACAGTGGGCGAAGATTTCCGTAGGCTTTCCCCCAGTCTCGCTCCCGGAATATTTAAATCTATATTTTCATCCAGTGCTCCTTTGGCGGTCTCCCAGTAGGTCTTGAAGCGTCTTCATATTTTAAGCTTTACTATTATAATTATGAATTCCGTTTCAAGTGGACCAGTACTCCGAGGGTTTCAGTGGCGCCTAGAGAAGTTTTTCATGGGGGTGGAATTTTTGGTGAATGAAATCTTAAAATTGGCATGATTTTGCGTCGTAAGTTTCTGTAAGTAGAAGCATTTTGCGAGGAATGTAGAAGTATTCGTTTGAATGGAGATATTCCTCGGCGGTTTATTTAGTACCCTCCGTGGAGGTTATTGAAATTCAGCGAAAGCAAAATCAAGGGAAAATTTTGTCTGCATAGGTTCCGGTCTCTGGGGATCTCCGTGTCTGCTCCACTAGTTGGCTATGTAATTTCATTAGAAATAGTGATATTCTGTTCCATTGTTGAAATACAATAACAATACAAGTTCCGATTATCTTCTCTAATTAATGGTGAAAAAACTTACTGTTTGTAATAGTAAGCAGTGTATTTACTTGGCATCATCGTCTGCATAACTCAAGCCCCTCCCGCTCTTGGTGGTAAACAGGTTGCTATGTAAGCTACTCCACGTCTTTGGTAGTAAACAACACTATCATTCTTGTTATAAAAAAATGGGGAGAGCCCGCTTCAGTGCTTTAATCTTTTTTAATCTTTGCACCCGTGCAGTCAGAATTAAATTGTTTTCCGTAGTCTTCTATTTGTCAATATTATTCTCACAAAAGTCATTCCTTCCTTCCCAAATGTCACAGAATTTAGAGTGAGGCTTACTCTTCTTCGATATCTGAGGACAAAAAGTGAAATTAACCTGAGGTAGATTTTACGGATGCTAAAGAAAACAATTGAAAGTAGGATGCAAGGAAAAAGAATGTAAGGATGTTGAATGATACAAACGGTGGGATAAGCTTGCAAAAGGTAAAGTAAATTGTAGTGGCGTTTTAAGTATTAAAAAAAACCGACTTATGACTATGAGATCTTATCTATAAAAGGTGATTGATTTTGTAAGTAACACTGAAGTCGGTATGCGATTAGATATGACAGATAATTCAAATAACTTAATGTTTGGATGTATTTTCTTGTTTAAATATGGACGGAAGTATCTTCTATCAAAAGTATAAACTATAAAAGCAGCTTCCCTATGAAATTGCGATTATACCAGTAATATAAAGATTTTGGAGGTCTGAATCATGGAAATATATGGTTCATTTCCGTGGGAAGGCAGGTGCAGGGTTGTGCACAGTCTGTTAGAGAAGCCTAACGGTTGCCAGGAGAAGCAAAAATTACCCGTCTAGTATCCACCCTGTTCTATTGTTGCGTATATTGGGCGTGTCGAGAGAAATATATGACTAAGCTGAACTGAGTGGGAGCGGTAAATTCAGGAATATGGCGAAACGCGACTCATAATTCGACAATGGCTGAATCGGCGCTGAATTTCCAGGAAAAAATGCACCCTGTGATTTTCGGTTCTTGCGGTGCAGGACTTTGTAATAGATCGGCCGGCAAGGTTGTGCAAAAAGAGAAAATTTGCCGGTGAATCATCCGCCTAAGCATTCATGGCTCTAATCCAGGAGATGATCTGGACAAATAGGATTGCCTTGTAAACGGATGCGTAAACACGGGGTGCATTCCAGTTGCAAAACGGAAGAGATTGATTTTCCTACGGATTCTCGCGGTTTGTCGCTGTTTCTCGAAATGGATTCATAACGCTGTTACAAAAGAAGAAACAGGTTTAGTCTTTTATGGAATGCTCATGATTTGATAAATTTTTAAAGGAAAAAGGAAGGTTTATTAATCTGTCACTTAACGAAATGGTATTGTATACGTAAGTATACTTACTATGTAAGTACACTCCAAGCCGCCTTTCGGCATCTGCATTTGAGGCTCCTGGATAGCCAAGTGGGCAACGCGTTCGACTTCAATGAAAGCGGTCCCGGGTTCGATTCCCGGTGGGGGCCTACGTGCGAAATGACCTAAGCTGTCGAAGCACTTTTAACAATACTACTACTACTTTCGGCATCTGGCAGGGGGTGCATGCACCATGATTCTGGGTTTCCTAGTACTGGAGAATATTCTGGGTTTACTTCGTATTTTGCGTAACAACCTTTTGAATTTTTTCTCCGGGTCTGTGGAACAGTGTGGTAGAGACGCGGCATGGTAGTTCAGTGGTTAGAATACCTGCCTGGAAACTGGGAGACCTGGGTTCGAATATCAGTCATGTCGCTATTTTTCATACTTGTTATTTCTTTCGTTTTTATAAAACTTTTTCACTCTTGGGAACGTAATATAATAAAGCGCTTGTATACATTTATTGATACATATCGGCACCTATGTTACATAGCAGTATGCGATGGAAATAGTTTTAAAACTGCGAGAAATCTGTCGTTAAAATTCACTCAATCAGAACCGTTTTCGTCGCGAAGATTTCTCGTCTTTCGAATGCATTACATCTATTGGAACTGCTAAACGCTCGTATTTAATGCGCCGCGAATTTAGATTTAATTCGCAAGTTTAAGACTAAAGGCTGTGAATCGCTGCATTAGTACACCAAAGAAGCCAAGCTCAGCTCTAAAATGGCAGGAAAACTGCATCGGGAACACCGTAAGGCTACGTGCTTCCAGCCGCGTCGTTGCCGAACTAGTCTCACGGGGAGAGTCGAGGTCTTCACCCTCAACGGTATGCGAGACCTTGGGAACTTCCCATCAGAAGGGGGAAAATAGCTGTCGGGAGCAATAAACAAACATCGAAAGGGGTGGCCGAATTACGGGAAGTTTGAACATTTCGTCATTCCGTTGTTTCCATTTCGGCTTCCCTTCCCCACCGGCTCGGGGACTAGGGTATCCCGGACTTCGAAAGAAGTACTCCAGTTAAAGCGTATTTGAGGATTCTGCCCACCTGTGGATTCCCTCGAATCCGTCTGCCTCAACGTAGTTTCGAGATAACGGTGTTTTTCGGCCCACCTTCATAAGTACGTACATTCTCGAGATATCGTGATTCAAAGACGTTTCATTCGAATTAGATTGACCCTCGAGGACTCTTCAAAAAGAATCGATGAAAGAATGCGCGTTATAATACTTCGGTTCTCGAGGATTTCGTCTCGTCACGCTGTGGAGAGAGAGTTCTGGAGGAGGAAATATTTCGTCGGGAAAGTATGCAGCGAGCGTTTGGTTGAGATTCGGGTGAAAGGAGTCCTCGAGAGGGTATTGGGAAGTGAATGTAGCCGTCTAAGGAAGTGGGAGATCCATAATTCATGGCTTAACAGTGGTAATTCATTGTGTTGTTTCAGTTTTTGGATTAAAAGCGCCGTTTTCACAGTTGAGAGATCCCAACATATAGTGTGTCTCGTAATTTCAAATTTTTGAATTTGTTAATATGCTTAAATTTTTTATGCCATTCAATTATCAAACAATAAATAGGATATTGATATTAAATATCTGATAATATCTTTTAGTCCAGGCAAAAACCAGCCAGCGATTACATGGTCTTCTAAGTTGTTATTATAGATTTTTCGCATTGAATATCCCAAATCGTTGGCTGCTTTTTTCTCCATTTATCAGTTATATTTTGACCTTAATTTGCAAATGTCTCACAAATTTTTAGTTAATTGGTACAAACTGGTCTATAGGCTCTAATTTAACGCTCCCCGAAGTTTTATGACATTTAAAAACGTAATTTAGTGGTGGATGACTTAAGGTTTAGAAACATTACTGCTATTTCTACGGAAGAAGCCACGAATAATATTTTTCTCGTGTAGCTGTTATGTCATAATTCCATCTGATATTGAATCGTGTATTGAATTGTCGGTAATATGTCTATGGCAACATTCTTTTCCGAAAATGTATGTAGTGCATTGCAGTGCATTTATTTATTTATATCTTATAAAATTTAGGCACCTTAAAGTTTTTTCTGCACGAATTTTGATGTTTAAAAGGAGAAAAATACGCGCAAATGATCATTATCACGCATATCAAGATTATTTAACTGGACCGTAGAGAAATATTTCATCGATAAAATCTTCACAATAAACGGAAGGATTGAGCTGACTAAATAGTTCCGCTGTTTCTACTTTTAGCTCGGACAGTAAATATTCACAACATTGTTTCCCAAACATCTCTCACCTCCTTAATCTTTCCTCAAATCTTTACAGCGAACGACATCAGAGGTTTCTTACCCACTCACTCTACCGTAAACGATTCGAATCTTTTTTCTTCCCATTCACCCCCTAGCAACCGTTTTGTTGTCTGACATCTTGCGTGGCTATGTCTTTTACGTGTTGCATAAACGTTACTAGCCTACAAGGATATCTACTAGAGTTCGTGCCTCACAATAAATACCTAGGAGTTACACTCAGCAGTAGTTTATCGTTCAAAGAACGTATTCGTGATATTATAGGAAAGGCGAATAGAATGCAGAAATTGACAAGCCGAACCCTATCGATGGAGATGTCCATCAAAAGTCAAAGAAATTGCTTATTTTTCCCACATTCGGCGAATACTGCTGCGCTGTTTCGAATCTCCATAAAGTAGGGTTAGTTTCAGATTTAGAGATGGTCCAACGTAGAGCAGCCCGTTCCGTCAGTAAAGAATTCAAATTCGACAGGAGCGTTACTGCTCTGATAAATCCCTCGGGTGGAATTTGCTCCTGATGAGAAGATCAGATTACCGACGGAAGCTTCTCGACAAATTCATTGATTCGCAATTTTTAGAAGAAGTTGAAAACATTGTCATTCCGGTAAACAACGAGCGCGAACTTCGAGAGGCGACGACCAAGCGTTACAAGGAAATAATCGCTTAAACAGACGGTTACTTCTGGTCGTTCTTTCCGCAAAGCATTAGGATGCGAACAGGGTGGGTTAGGTTAGGTTTTTGGTGTTGATACAACCCCTGCCATGCGCCACCGGCGGCTCGCTGGGTACAAAACTAAGTCTATAAATGTGCATTGCATTCAGGGTCGGCATTTGGAATATCGGGGCCCCCAATAGGGAGTCTTTACAGCCACAATGATATTCCTAAATACCCACCATTCAAAATAATTTGTTTTTTCAAAATGATGATGATTAGAGATGCGAACAGGATGGATTAGGTTAGGATCTTGGTGTTGATACACCCCCTGCCATGCGCCACTGGCGGCTTGCGCGGTATGAATCTAAATCTAAAACCTTTAAAAAGCGGGATCCATTCGCAAAATCGCGGGTAGCTTAGGAAATGGCTCGACAAGTCTCACATACTGGAGATTAGAACCTCTTAAGAGGCCTACGAACTCCGGAGGCCGTTTCCATTTCGGATATGAGATCCATTCGTGCCAAGCTTTCCGATCAGCCTCCGCTGGGATGGACATCAAGTATTTATCTCCACGATGACGTTCGCTGGATCCAACGATCATTCGCTCGCAGCATTAAAGTCTGATGCCCGGCTTGGGTCTTTAACGCTCCCCGACGCTTAAACGCAAACAGGGCTGAAAATGGAAAAAGAAGTAAGTTGATGCGAATTTTGCCACCTCATCCGTTGAGCAGATTTTCGTATTTTCCTTTCCCTCTCAGCGAAAGTACAAGAAGCACGTCTTGCCGAAATTGCCCTCACGTTCCTTTCTCCTATCCATTGCAGCCAGTTCTTCCACTCTCCCACTCTGGACAAACTGCTAAAACTCGTTCCCAGAAGACCTTGACTGTCTCCTGATAATGCCGTTAAAATAAGATATAAATAGACATCCCCTTAAATGCCCGTTCGGGATGCGGAGACGGGAGGTATTTTTCGTGGCATCTAACGATTTTTCCTCGACTATATTCTCTTTTACGAGGGCATAAAATGTCTACTCCGCGCAACTTTTGGTTTCCGATTACTCGTCATCGAAACCTTATAGAGAAATGGCAAGCTCTCCCGGTTCCTTTGACTACTTCCCGGTTTGACCGTTACCGTTCGGTACAGTTCGGTTTTACCGTGATAATCGCCGAAGAATTCTTTTATTTTATTTCAGGGTCATGGTCGTGAAGAATTATTTCACTGTGTGTGAAAGATACTACGATATTTTTATTTACCTTTGTGAAGTCGTCTTTTCTGTGATAACATTTAAATTGGCGATTAATATGGAATTATATTTCTGATTTATGCGATTCTCGCAAAGTGGATTGTCGGGAAAATTGGAGGAGTTTTAATGGTGTTTAATTTCCTAGGTTTGAGATATTAAGGAAATTTTGTAGTAAAAATTTTCTTAGAATTGTACAACGGTTCATACTACAGTATCTGCGCTTATCAGAATATGTACAAGGTTTACGGTTAGATTTAAACGTTAAGCCATATTCTTATAAACTTATAGCGTGTTTCAATCATATGAATGTATAAAGCAACCATCCATGTACACTAGCCATTATGTACACTGTCTTGTGTTGGTACTGTTGATAATCTCGATGTTATCTTTTCTCTGATAGTATTAGGAATACCAATCAATTGATAAGTTCGTTGATTTCATACCGTCTGCCATACGCCACACGGCGTCTAACGGTATACTGTTGTAAAATTAAATAATAGGGGCTAACGTGTTAGTTTAACAATACCGAGGCCACTGGTTCGAATCCTGGATAGGGCAGGTTATTACTGTGTTTAGGTAAAGGATTTGTTGTAAGAGTAGAGTAATTTTTTTTAATATCCAGAAAAAGTCGCCCAATAAAAACGTGGTTACTATTATTTACTTAAACCGAAGTGAGAAAAATTCCAGAAATATTCATCCATGTTATCGTGCTAACTCTCGGAGTATTTTTATTAGAATTTTCAAAGTCAGATGTGCAAGCAATTTTTTCCACCGTGTACCTTGGTCGTGGATACAGAGAGCTAACATTCGAAGGGAAACGAAGGCGTGGACCTTTTTTTCCTCGACGGAAACACGCTAAAGAGTAAATCAAACCATTTATGTCCTGTAGTTTTATGGCCCCCTCGAAATCAATGTTGTCCCGTCTTCTCATCCGTGGGACAGAGCTATATAGCGTCGGGCTACATTGGCGGAATTGGATTCTGCGATGACGTCAGAGGTGTTTCTCGGTAAGGCGGGGTTATCGCACCCACAGGATGGTCGCAGGGCGTCGGCCTGATAATTGCAAGAGGCCACTTCAAGACTGGTTTCGATTCTCGGAACGGGGAGCATTCTGATACGAAGTTGGCTCGTCAAAAGTGTTTTGTTGCGTGTCGGGCGAGATTAAGGACGAATATTACGAATCGAGTACGCTTCGATGATGAGCCCGACTCAATGGCGCGGAGCAGTCAATGGCCAGGAGGTCACTTTCAAGGTCTACCACGGATTAGATGGGCCGGGTGAAGATCTTTGCTCAAAAATATGAGCTTCTGGCGGTGGATCATGATGTTATATTCCGTCTCAGTTGTTGGCTAGACCACAAGACGTACGCACACGTCCATGACAATGGTTCGAGTCAATCAAGCGGATAAATGCGCTGGCCTGACGGTCTTCGGAGGTCCAAACTGTAGGAAGGTAAATGAAAGAATTCATGGAACCAACTTTAACTTAAACTTCATTCTCTCCTTTCATGCTATTTCTCAATGGAACCAACTTTAACTCGTACAAGTTTTAGCTTGACTATGTTTTTTATATCCACACATGCATTCATTTTTCTTATTTCTTCAAATTCAAAAATGTGTTTATTATGACAATGGGTTTGATGAAAGAGGAGACTTTTAGTCTCAATCTCGCCCAAATATTTATCTTTAGGTACGATAGGATTTTATGGCGTAAATTATTGTGGGAAACGTAGGTAAATAAGTGCAGCGATCTTTAAATATAAGCGGTTTGAATAAAAAGACCTTTCTCCACGTATTACGAGCAATGGATCAATTATATTGTATCCATACACTTAGGAAAGAGATTATTTCTGAGTGGCAATTATTTTTATTTGTACGAAATAAAAATAACGTAAAACGGATACACCCACGAATTATACATTTGGTCCAAATAAAAATGGTTTCCATTTAAAGCCGGAATGCCACCAAGCGAAGCTCAAACTTTAGGAGTTTATGAGAATATTTGTGTTATAGTGATGACAGTATTAGAGGAATTGAAGTTTGCGTTTTGTTATTATCGGGTAAAATCCAAAAGACGCTCATCTTATGGATGAGGAAATGTTGTGCATAATTTTTTAAATTTCTTTATAATTTCCCGAGATTTTTCCGTATATCTTGTAAAAAAGAAAAACTCTTCATTATAGGAAATTATGGCTGAAGTATTTCAGAATTAATTTAAAGAATAACTGTCCCCAAAATTCTTTGATTTGAACTTTCAAGTATGCGTAAGAGTATGATTTTGATGAATGAGCGGAAAACTTCGATTTTTCATTAAGTATTGCTACGTGGTTCTTCGGAAGGCTTCGGTTATTCAGTTATTAAAACCATAACCGAAAGCTAGACTTCCTAAATAGAATCGAGTGCAAAGTGCGTGTTGGGACGGAGTGTTTCCGAGAAAAGAAAGCGTGCTACCGAATCTCTCAATTATCGATGTTTGCCCATCATTCCACTTTCCTCAAAACCGATATCCAAGAGGGTGAAATCCGTTATTTTTCAAGGAAATTGTACACTTATATGGGAAAATGAGTTGTTATCGCCTTTCGAACGTAATTTTGTGTGATCGAAAAAATCATTCAATCAGTTTTGATTTTCTGGCGCTATTTATGAGAAGAGTAGAAGCTATCTAGGGAGATTAAACCTAATCACCCTTTAAATTTTTGATGTACTAATCGGAAGTAATGAATTTGTGCATTTTTGTAGCTAGATATCAGTGTTGTAATAATGTACTGTTGGGCTAGAATATATTTGTATTGCAATTGTCAATAACGTTATTTTATTGTAATTAGTGTCGTATATAGTATGTATTACTGTATGGTATGGTATTTTATTACTATAATGGAACGTATTGTAATTAATAACGTTACCTCTGGACTATAATTCGAACTGTAAAAAAAATTAATCATAACACGCTCAACTCTCGAAGGATTCACTAGATAAATGGATAAGTCTAATGAGATAACAATCCAACACTTTAATTTTGAATTGCGATCAGTTTTGAACGCTCTGCGTCATCATACGGCAAAATATCACACGGATCAAACCGTCTATTCCTGTGCATGAAACAGGAAATGAGGTTTTGAACAGCAGGAGTGGGGACGCCATATATTGCGGATAAATTTGCTCTTTTATACTAGGATGTTTTATGCTTTGTAAGGCAAAACTCCGGGGTTCGCATATTGATGGTCAGTCATTGGTTTTAGAGCAACGAGTCCAATTACAACACAAAGAATAGATTTTATTTAAGATCGAAGCTCATAATTGGTTATCGAGGTGCGCTTAAACTGTTAAGTAAATTTCAGATCGGAGATTGCGTCGTAGAATAAGCTTGAGTTCTATTACTGTGTGGGCCCAGTAGCATATACTGGCAGTACGTGGTTTTCAGCTATTTTAAATATGTACCTCTCTTTAATTCTAGGCACGTCGCAAACCTTGTTGAGTTATGCTATGCGTTTACTCGGATTACTTTGTATATGTAAAGTTAAATAAGCAGCTTTGATGCAAACCCACGTAAACTTGGTGTGCGTATATTATTTAAAACAGTCGCCGCCGGAATTGAACTGCGACAAGCCTATGCGTATTGTAAAATAGATCTTCAGACTACCAGGAAAAATTTTAGTTACACCCTTGTTATCTTTTTAAACAGATATCAACTGGAAATATTTAGGTTTTGGGCCTATACTCTGATAAAGATCATTTTAATTAGGAAGGAGACGCAAGGAAATGAACAAGGATAACTAAACGGCTCCTAGGATGAATTTTTCTAGGGTAAATGGATACCAGCTGCAAAGTTATGTTAGAATGATGATTTCATTAGGGATTTTGTCATCGTATGAGGAGTGTATATGCTGAGCATATATACTCAGTATAAACTAATTATGTAATTGAAATGATCATATAACAGATCTGTAAACAACAAAACACCGTTTTGCGTTTGCGAAGAAATTTTACATAGCTCGGATCCGAATAAATCTGAAATAACATTTTTCCGGATATCATCAACTTAAGCTCAGATCTCACCCACCTATATTACATAGTTGCATTAATCATTTTATACTGAACACCTTTTGGTCTAATATTCTAAGGAAGAAAACTTGAGATTTAGTCTCTTCTTACGTCTAACCTTTAAATTAAAGGACTAATTAAGGTACATTCCGTTGGAATCACAAGTCTTCGTAAGGGGTCATGAGGGTCTTAAATCGTTAGTAGACATTATTCTGTAAATTATTCAGGCTGAAAACAAATTTCTGTTACAGTGGGCTTCGTTTTAGCCTTAAAATACATGCCTTGAATTCATTCCGAATATTTCTGGCAGTTGGCAGTTTTGGCGAAAAACTCTTCCCCTCTCGTATCTGCATCCACGCCAAGTGTCTTTAAGCCGTAATCCTATACTGCTGTTTCGGGGCGCTAGACCCTCTTGCAGCGTAAAAAACTGCAGCTCCCAACTTCCAAGTGTTTTGACCTCCTCAGATTAAGAGGTCCTCTCATTCTATGAGTACTCTTCCGCACTACTCACTCCTGCAACTCTTTCACGGGGGTTTCCCCTTTCTTCCTCTTTAGCTCTGTATCTCCCTCTCTGGTTTCACCCTACCAAAGCCATTTTCAGGTGCACTTTACTACACAACGTATATTTCTCTCCATTACGTTTCCCCCGATCCGAGCACTGTTCCTGCCGCCATTTTCCTCTGTGTTCGTGTAGGATATTCTCGTTTAATCCGCCATATCTTGCTTTTCAGTTTTTATGCCTACTGCTCTATCTCTATTGTTCTTTATAACTCTTTCCTACACTTTTGCAAACTCATTTTAGTTTCCGCTGTGGAATTTTCTTCGGTCCTGCTACCATATTTTGATGAATTAAATATTTATCATTTGTCTTTTGGTACCGGATAGAGAAAAAGTATCTTTTATATACTTCTGTATCAGTCTTCTTCATGGGGTTGATGATTTGAAAGCTACTGAGGTATGCTGAATAATGGCATTCCAAGGAACCTCCTTATGCAGTATTACGAAAAGTGCTGCTCGTAAAGTCATTGTGTTTCACTAACGTGGGTTTGTTCTGTTCATAGCATTCTGGCGCAGTGAGAAAAGCAAGGGCAAATTTCCTCACTCCTCATCTTGCTTAGTAAGCCTCATTTCCCTCTCCTCGTTATTCGTAGTCGATGGTATAGGGGATAAGGTCCCAACCGGCCTTCAGGCGGAATTCTTTACAGATTATTTTATATTTTGGGAATGTTTTCCACCTTTCCACTCCACAACTCATATGTATTTAAATCTATCACAAAATTCGATTGATCTCGCATTTATTCCAGTCCACTCCCGTTAGTAAATGCTTTGTCGCCGAACGTGTATTAGTTTTAAACCTCTTAAGACGGAAGCCTTTGAGCGGCGAAGCTTCTGGAAGACCCAAATCAGTCAATTCTCTATTTTGCGCATTAATCTCTCGAATGTATGTTTAACCCCGCAAGAGACGCGGGCGTTTAGTCGAGCACGAGGTTATTTTGTCTTTCCCGAAAGATTTCCCTGTAATTCCCTGTCTGCTTATACTAATTTTCCCTCAACTCGGACTAATTCCATCCCTAACCCCCTAAAAATTTCCCCTTTCTACTTTCACCCTCACCCCTCTTGGCCCCTCAACGCTAGAGCGACGCTGCGTTTGCATACATATGTAGGGCTTCGCTTTGTTCCTTCGCATAATGTGGAAATGCTGATGAAATCCGCTCTTCCCTCGTTTCCGAGAAAGGGAAAGGAAGTGCCCCCCCTCCCCACCCTGGATAGCCATTCGTCCGGCGCCCCGAAAAAAATAACAAAACAAAAGCGGGTCGCACGCCCCCGCAGTCAAAATGCGTGTGAAAGGTGGGAAGTCCCCCCTCGCACCCTTTCATTTGGAGAGAAACGAGGGGAATTGTGGGAACAGAGGAGTGGCTAATCGGAGGAAGTGGAGCTATCCCGTGGTGTTTTTCGCACTTCCCAGTGTTTACTTTCAGGCTGTTTTTTCCGCGACGTTAAAAATGGACGGTTTTAATAAACCGTCTGTTTTTAGTCTTCTTTGTCGCAAATGTTTCGTCCCGTTTCTCCCACTATGTTTAGGATGGCAAAAATTCCCTTCATTCGGCTATTCGTACCGGATTTTAATCTAATCTACCGGTGCCCCGGAAGGTATTTTCGGCACTCCAGTGACTAATTTCAGTATATATTAACACTATCACTCAGTATATATTGTCATATTCTAGAGAGGATTTATCGGAATAGAAAATATCGGAACTTTCGTGGGTGTCGGGATCGGAGAACGTTAAAGCTAATTTAAGAATCCAAAAACGATTCTTTGGAAAGTTTCATTTATAGTTCTTTCGTTCTTGATAATTCTTTCAATTTCTGACAGCTAATGTTAATTAGATAAATATTTATTGATTGAACTAACAGGAAAACTAAAATCTCATGGCCTTCTGACTAAAGATTGGTGCCTAGTCGCTTTCCTCAACCATTTTTCTCTATCCCCCGTCAACTCTTTTATTTCATGGATTGATCTGCAATCCACCTGCTGCAAAACATACCGAAGCATGGGTTTATATCGTTCCCTTGCCTAATATATTTCCTTCAAATGACCAATAAGCTTCGTTTTCTCCTTTTAATTATACCTGGTACCTAGGGTTCTACTTTCCTCAACACTTGTTCGTTTGTTTTCCTTTAGGTTAAACCGGTTTTACTGATTTTCCTCAATATCCACATCCTAGCAGCTACTGTTTTGTCTTGTTTTCCTGTAGTCCACGTCTCGCGACCATAATCAAAACACTACGTATAGCTTTTGCAAGTATTTTCGTCGTATCGATGGAGAGGTGGTATTTTTTGTTTGTAAATGTTTGTCTTTTGAAATTTTTGTTTGGCTTGAGCTGTCCGTGTATTTATATCTTTAGATACGTTCAAGTCTTGCAATTTCCATCTAAAGGCTATATTCTCCAATAGTTCAACCTATTCCTTATATATTTGAATCCTTCGTCTGTCTTCTTCGTTGCTTTTTCCGTACAGTTGGTCTGCTCCCGATTATCTGTATAAATCGGGTTGTTCTGCCGTGCGGCTATTTGAACGTAGTTAAATTTCTTTCTACCGCAATCTTGCAGTTGAAAGTTACAACACGCATATGCAGTAATTTCGTCAATACAAAATATTAACTGTGCCATCTGTATTAAATTTGAAATCATTGAAACTGAATTCAACATATCCTATGGTTGTTTCGATTTAAGTCTTCAAAATTATAATTATATATTATTACTTATTTCTGGATTATTCATGCGCATATTTCGGAGACCCTTAGGAGTTAACATTTCCGCAACATTCAGCTAATCGGAAATTTTCTGTACGTGTACTCTCTCTGTACTAATCCGCCCCCTCTCAACGTAAGACCTATACAACTCTTCTTTTTCTTCTCCATTACATTTCATCGGTCGAAAGCTATTTCTCCTTTTCTCTTTTTCTCCACATTGACAACCTTATTTGTTCTCCCAAAGAGAAACGGACATGAAGAAAGCCTGACAGAACTGGGACTCGAACCCGGATCTCCTTGTTGCCGGTTGGTTTTTGTAGCCAATTAAGCTGTCGTGCCAGAACAGTTAATCATGCCGTTCGGAAGACTTCGTAGGCAAGGGCTTTTCCTAGATGCACGCCGTAACCCGCAAAGTCACCTTTAACCCTTTGTCTCGTCCATTGTTTTCTTATTGGCCCATTTTTGATAGTCTTCCTCTAACCCAAATTTCGACAACTTCCGATCACGTAATATTGCTGTTTTCACGTCCATGCTACAGTATACATTCAGAACAATCGATACTTTCGTATTCATATCTTTCTTAAGATTCTTCGTCGACGATTCGCTCACTTCAGCGAAGAATTTTGAGCGATATTTCTTTTGATAGAAAACTTCTCCTTAAGTTAGTTTTGGCATTGTTATGTGGGTAATTTCGTTAAAATTTTAATGCCTAGATTCTGTGTATGGTATTTCATACAAAAGCGAGCTTTCGTATGAAATACCATACACAGAATCGCGTTCTTCCTCGAGGGTGATAACCTCACGAAATTTCGTGTCTGTTTAATCTAAGTTCCGTCTCACTAAAAAATTTACACTGTCTAGACGACAGTGACTGAATTTGTTGCCTCATTGCTGTTTATCTTGTTCAAGCTGAGCTGCATTATTTATGTCAGCGAACTCGCTGTCTTTTTGGTTCTTGGGTTGATTGACGTCTATCTGTTTTCGCGATAGTAAAGATTTTGGTCGATATCTCCTTGGAAAACCTCGTAATAAATGCCAAAGCAACTCATTGCTACACATACCCCTCATTAAAACAACAATTATAATTGTAATTAAGAAATGGGAAATTGCTTATATTTATCTTAAACCGATCCCGAAGATAAAATGAAATCAATGAATATTATTATGCACTGAGGAAACCCTACGTATAAGGTGTTAAAAGTTATAATTCATAACTTTGTTTTAACACATGTTTTTAAAATGTTAATTCAGTGTATATGATAAAAATAATATTTTTTCTATTATGTATGAGAAGCATTTTTTGAACATCCGGAATTAATTGATTCGTACGCATGGAATATCTTGGATTCAGTTTGCTGCGGAATAGAATTAGTGGTATATTACCGAATATATTTACGTTGTTACATCAGCGCATACCGTCACCTTCTCGATGTAAAGTTTTCCGTCTGAAATTCAATGCTAGCAGAGGAAGATTTAGAAATTCTACGTAATGACCTAACCTTTGTAGACTCGGGAAGTAGCCGTCATTAGTTCTTAATGGATGTCTTGTTATTTGTTATGTCGGGTCTGGTTTGTAAGAAAAGGAACTGTATTTTGACCGCGCGATGGTTGTTAACTGTCGGGACTTCCTTGAATGTATACCTTGGCGTGGCATAGGGCGGCCATTCGCACGATTGTTGAAGTTGTGAAAGGTTCCCATTTAACTGCCGATTTGAGGCATTTAACTCCAGACCCATTAGGCGGCATTTCTGCACCGTCCGCCGGCGGGAAAATATTTTTAGGTCTTGTTCCCTGTGAACTTTTACATCGAGCGGATTTCTCTTGAGTATAACAGAAACGTTTTCCTTAATTTTTCACTCAATTTCATACACTGCAGGAAATGCGTATGCTTTCTGAGCAATTTTCGCACTGTTTTCTGGCGTAATTCTGAAACTGTAAATTGCACCTAAGAATGGTCATTAATTCGGAGAATGATTCACATGGCATTTATACCATTACTTAATGTATTTTCCGTAATCATTAATATCTTAATTCTTTCTTCTTCCTGTGTTTTTTTAGAATAATGATGATTTTTCCTAAAGAATTTCGGGTGCCTTTCGTTGATTTTTCGTGGAAATTTTTCGATAACTCTTCGCAGCATTCTAATATTTTGCATTTCTAACTAAATGCTTCATTGGTCGCGATTTCTTTGAAATTTTTAGGTAAAATCACAAGTTGTGGAAATTATTTTTTTATTTCATAATCTTTTTGATTGAAAACAGTATGTTTTTCAGAATCATGAAGACTCTGTTGGTTTGTAGGTACCTCTCGTCGAGTTTTTTTCGATTTTTTTATCCAATTATTTGCATTTCGAATGATGTGCATTTTATTAGAATGCTATTTCTTTTAAATTCCAATTCAATTAAATGTCAAAATCCCAATTTTTCGCCCCGCCTTAGAAAAAGAAATGATATATGTGGGGAAATTATTTAAATATATCATTTATCTGTTACATATCAATTAATTGGGAATTTTTCGGTATTCTTTTTATATGTAAATAAACGCAATATCTTCCACAGCGTACTATTTCAGCTTCGAAGCCGCGATGCATAAATCGAGTTTGTCAGCCTATTATAATATAATATTTACTGTCCTTCTTAAACAATCTTAACTTTTAGTTGAATCTATTTCTGTTGATGTGACTAAGAGCGAAGCTTATTTCATTCCTTGAATATCTTTAAACCTGTAGCCATTTAAGCTGGTTAATGTTCACCTCCTATCAAGTAAACTTCCCAGTTGACTATGGAAATGAATGAATTTCAAATGGCGATTCTATTACATAATTTGGGTCAAAGTGTGCATCAGGTCTATTTTTTAGTGTAGAAAGCCCTATTCCGTGTTAGTTTCTTTCAGCTTATTCTTTTTGTTTCTTTCAATCGATTCTATTTCTATGTAGTTCCTTGGTCCTTTTATTCTTAACTTCTGGCACGGTAATTGCATTCGACGCTTTTTCTTCTTTGATTTTCGTAACTTTAGTTAACAGTTAATCTCGGGGTGTAAGTCGTGCGGTAACCACAAAGCAGTTTCTCCTCCGAAAATTTCATCAGCTCCTCGATTTGGCTGCTTTTCCGCTTTTTACAGTCGCCAATTTCGCGTTTAATTTTGCCGGAAACTAGAGTTAATCCTTTTATCAGAAAGATTTCCCATCTCGTCCTTTAACCTGCCGTCAAGCGCAAGGCCTTTTTAATTGGATCGAGCACTCGAATTCAATTAAATTTTTACTCCTTCGGATTAAGGATAAGATGTTCGGTGGGAACCGGCCTCTTGGAAATTAAACGCGGAAGTAGTCCCCCGTTAACCGTGTCGTCGCCAAGACGCGCTTTCACGGGAAACGGCTGCGGGATTAGTTGTCGATCCTTATCCGCGGTTGCAATTGCGATCACGTCTCGTGACGTGCGCGGTCGCCATCTGCGCCCGCCCATTCACACGCTTTCCTCCCATACAATTTTTTTCGGTTCCGGGTGTGGCTCGCGAGCCATGCGGGGATGGAACGGGCGTTTTCCGCGTATCTCGCAGAGTGTCTCGCGTAAAGGACGGCCTCGGGAAACAAGCTGGAATGCCACGCCCCCTTTTATTCCCGCTATTATTTTTTCAACGGAAACATGTTTCCGAAATTAAATTCGGTTAAGTAATTTGCGACAAATGCAGCCACAGGTGACGGAGATGAGCTCCCAACCAGGAAAAACACTGTACTCTAACCTGGGACCTTATCATGCTGACCATTCCGACAACGACGTCGGGTATTATTGGATGATTCAGATATGTTCTTAGTTACTTCCTATCAAAAGAGATTTGGAGGAGTGATAGATAGTGTCAGCTCCGTGTTCATTCAATCGCTGAAAGTGAATAAGGCATTAAAAACTGCAGCAATGGAATACTTATTTATGTTTATTTATTAATAGGATTCAAAAATAGCCAGAAATGGCCTATTACATAAAATCATAACATTCATCGCAGTATCAGAACTTAATACTAAATAATTCTAATACGAAAACAAACAATACGAAAACGACACTTTAAAACATATAAACGTAATAAAGGAAAGAGAATAACCACTAAACAAAAAAACAAGAACGCACAAATAAAAAAACAGTAAAGGTTAATTGCGGAAGATAGTAGAGTATTGATAGGGGAAAAAAAGTTCGAGTTAAGAGATGTAGGACAGGAGGGAGTTGAAAAGTTGTGGGATGCGGTAGAACGAGGATCTTTGGGAAAGTCGAAAAAGTGTGTGAATTTGGTTGTAATTTCCTGTAGAACGGGAAGTAACTCTAATTGAGAAACAAGGGAGGATGTCATTGGATCTGCCATTAAAAATTGCATGTAAATATTTTAAATCAAAGGTTTCATGGCAATGAGGAAGAGAAGAAATTATGTGAATAGGTTAAAGAGAAGATGTGCAAACGACAGTTTTCAGTCAAGGTAAATTTTGAGCCGAATCTTATCTTTAAATAGGAATTATTTCTCCCGAAACCCTTACCGTGAACCATTCAGTAGGCTATAGGAGCTCACAAACAAACTTAAATATAGGAATTCCGTCGGTGATGCAGAAGCTGTTCGTGAGGCGCTTGTAACAGTTGAAGATCGAACTTCCGGTAGCGTGTATGTTCGGACTCGACTTCGTGTTTCTCGTAGACGTCGACAAATGTTCGCTCGCCTGGAAGGGATGTCGGCTTCGTTTTGAGGACTTTCCGCGCTAATTTTTTATTCCTTCTCACGTAATTTTTCCTTCCTGCTTTTGGCTCGCAAAGTGGCTGGGTTCATACATACAAGTCTCGTCACGGTCGGTAAAGTATGAAGGAATAACAAAATGTTCTCATTTAATTCCGCCGTGTTTCTTCCTCCACGAGGTGAATCTTCCTTCAAGATAAGGACGGATAAAATCGAAGTGGTTGAAGTAAGTTACGGAAAGGATATCTGAATAATTTAACATTTTTGAATTCCTTAGATTGTGCAAAAACATGATGTGTTTAGGATTATGTTTAACTTTGCATGTTACAGTTTGCCAAGAATTAGGCGAGCACTTAGAAATTTAGCTGACTTTCCGTCGGTTCCCTATTCCCCTCTTAGATTGGGCAGGTACTTCCTTAGGAATGCCATTCCCCTTGATCATATCAGTCAATTCAGAGAGACTGTTCTACATTTATTCATAAGCACTCCTTAAAATTAATATTAAACATAAAATCCTTAATCCTCTCCTTTAATTATTTATAAGCACACTTTGTAATTAGCATTGAAATAAAATGCTGGATCCTGGAAAGTACTACTGGCTTATTAAATTGTAGTTTGTGGGTCCAAGTGGAATTTTTACACCTCAGTTCGAGAGTGAACGATTAGACTTTTTCGTCTTTTTTATGTAGGATCTCACGAGAGAGTATTTTTTGTGTATCTCACTCTTCATTTTTGAATTATGTGCTTGTTTCTGCATATTTTTGTTATGTTATTTTGCGATATTCAACAACTATTTTACCCGAAATATTTAAGTTTATAATTACAGCTATTTAGATTACGTTTTTACAGATTATTGCCGGTCTCGGTGGCGTAGTGGTTAGCGTGTTAGCCTAGCAACGCTGGGGTCCCGCGTCCCGCGCAGGGTTGTCTGTGATAGTGACTTGTTATAAAGTTAATTGTAAGAGTGGTTTCCTAAGATTAAAACTCGCCCAACAAAGTCGTATTGCTATTAATTTTTGAAAATAAATATACATGTAGTCTCCAAATCTGTACTTTAGTTAGCTTAAAATTTGCTTAAATTTAAACCTCTATCGCTCGAAATAAAATTAATAATTTCAAAATTTCCTTGAAAGAATTAATGGCTAAAATTTGCATTTAATTGTTAAGATTCACGTAGGCTATTTATTCGACAAGAGAATCGACAGTTATAAAACTGTAGAAATAAGAAATACACTAAATTGTCATCACTTAAAATTCAATCAGTTGCCTTACAAAGACTATGTTTACGCTCCTTCGTACTTAATGGTGAAGATTACAAGCTAAGAGATAAAATTAGATAAAATAAGTAAGGTAAGCAAGATAAAGTTGATAAGCAGGATAAAATTAAAAGAAAATATCTTTCTGTACTATGGAAAACAGGTTCATTTACTTCCCCAAATGCGATTCCGATGTGGTTTCGGAGTTTTCGAAATAGTGGGTTTCGAAGTAGTTTTGGAAATATGGATAATGCTAACATTTTCCTTTTAAATATAAGCGGCCATACTTTTATGTCATTCAGATGAAAGAGCACCGATTAACTCGTAATTGAAGTGCGATACATAAATCAGCACTCATTTAAGATGAGGTACTTCATTTTTCATCCAATTTTTACCTTTGGCTATTTGAATTTATTGAATAACGGACAATTTTTTACATTACCAACGATCTAAATTTGCAGATACACATTTGAATGACATCTACTTCATCAATACTACAGTTAAGCACTCAAAATGCCCTTCGGAAAAGAAAATCAAAGTAACAGAATTGAGTATACAGTAGAGAAGGAAGGATTCGGAATGGATTTTGAAGAGAGAAATATGCTAGGCGATAATGAGTTAAATTGTACTCTTGAATGATATGTATTGCCTCAATACAATACAGATCAGATTTTTGTCGGTAAAATTGCATATGAAAGCTCAAAAGTGCCTCTTTTCGATGAAGAGTTGAGCGGAATGAAATTTGCCATATTCTGAGTGTACCGATTATTTAATCGCATAATTTCAAGGAGAATGAATTCAAAGAAACGAAAGTCATTTTAAGACAGATTTTCTTCGATACGCAAATACACTATATTTAATTGCATCTTCTGTGATTCACAATACAGATTTATTAGTTAACATGTTAACCTGTACGTCCCTAGTTAAACTTCCCTGCCAATAACGGCAAGAATTCCTGGCGATGGGTTTTCCCAATATAGTGAAACCTCGGTCTGTAGCTTAGTTTGTTAATATTTTGCAAGACGGGCCAATTTCTTTATTAAATATTAACTTGCAATACGAGCGAGGTCCTGCAATACGATCAATACATTGAGGACGTACACGCTGTTTTGTCTGCCGAGCGTCACGTGACCACTACTTCCCTAGTAATCATTATCATATATATGAATATTTTTTGTTTTGGAACGAATCGTGATCATCCGAGTTTCTATTATTTCTTATAAGGAAATTGCTTTGATATACGAGTTCTTNTAAAATTAGATAAAATAAGTAAGGTAAGCAAGATAAAGTTGATAAGCAGGATAAAATTAAAAGAAAATATCTTTCTGTACTATGGAAAACAGGTTCATTTACTTCCCCAAATGCGATTCCGATGTGGTTTCAGAGTTTTCGAAATAGTGGGTTTAGAAGTAGTTTTGGAAATATGGACAATGCTAACATTTTCCTTTTAAATATAAGAGGCCATAATTTTATGTCATTCAGATGAAAGAGCACCGATTAACTCATAATTGAAGTGTGATAAATAAATAAATAAACCGTGACATTTGCATGGTTTAATCAACATTTATGTAGCATCCAGAGAATTAGTTTTTAGGACTTTGACCTACTTAGAGGCTACAGGATTCCATCGCAGTTCTAGTATGTCCATTTCATCCAAAACTATTAAATTAAGTTAATGATTCCGTTATTCTGTTGGGTCGTACTTCAAGCGTAATGAGGGAAATGAGTTCAGTTGAATATTACATATATTTTTTTATTCCTTAATTTAGGCAAGATTGTTCGTTAAATCTCGTTAAAAGTAAATGCATTTTACACGGTGTATGACCGAAGTCGAGGATGATGGGAAGAAAACGCTGGATTCTAATAATTCCTTCAGATTAGTTTGTAGATTAGCTATTGTCTAAACCCGCTTGATTGACATTTCTAGTCGGGAAAAGTCCGTTATTCCCACTTGGCAAAAGTTTAAATTCATTTGGTGCTGCTCCAATTTTTTCCAAGTCGTAAACAGCTTTCTACAGGACCGTATCTTTCAACATAGATCCTTTGTTCGCCTTCATCTCTATGTATTAGGAAAGAAAAATAGTTTCTAGTAATAGTAAATAGTCGGGCCGAAATTGCTTTCATCTTGAACTAATGGTTCCAGATACAAAGTTGGTGTAAGAATCTTGGGAAAGGCTAAAAATTTCAACTCTAACATTACTCAACTTCTGAGATGACTCCTTTATTAATATATTCTTCATTTAACTCTACATGTATAGTTTGTAGAAAGTTCTTTTGATTGTAAAATGCGACGTTACTATACACGGATGGGGAAGAGTTAATATACCAGATATTAGTGATACATTTAACTTTGATATTGATTCGCAAGGAATTGTTCGTAACACATAGTCACTGTTTATCAATAATTAGTTATGAGAAAATATTAGAAAAAGATTCGTAAAAATTATTATTATTTGACCTTTGGTGGCGAGGTTAGGCGAAAGTCTCTCTTTCACCTAACCTCGATAATAAGGCTTTAGTTATTTTTTTGTTTTTATTCGATGAAATATTTATAAAATAAAAGTTCATTTTGTAATCAATGTATATTGAACTTAACTTAGAGACCGGTGGTTATTTTTGAAACGTCTGGTATTTTCGCTGAAAATCGGAAGTTCATTTTCTTCACATTATCGCAGATGCGATTTGTGTTATGATGTTACAGTTACTAAATGACTTGTTGGAAGTTAATTTTCGGTGTAATTTCATTTCAAAGTTACAAGGAATTTCCTACTCCCTCAGTAATTGAGAAAGATTTTTGACTAATGAACTCCACTAATGCCTAGGAAATTATACGTTTCCTTCAGATGTAAATTGCGATGGAAGGAAAGCTACGTTTGATAAGAAGGCTATTCCTGGTTGGCGGTGTAGGTTACCCTGTTTTCTCATGCGGATTTCCAATCTCTGTACCTGCTTTTGCTGCGGTAAGGATTTCCTTTGCAGTGCCGACTTTATAAGATACCCTAGCATTGCGTTGAGGATTATCTGAATTATTTCTCCGACAAACGTTTTTGACGGTGAGTATCTTCGAATCCATAACCTCGTTTTGCAAATGTCAGCTGTGACTGCTCTTAAAAACTCCGGTATCGTATAGTTTGCTCTACGCTTGTTTTTCCCGCAATGACAAGTAATCAGCTTGCGGGTTCGTTTCTTCCTGCTTCTCGAAAACCAGCCGTTCGGTGTTCGTTTTTTTTTTGTTCTGAAGCGCAGTTGCTGCCGATTCCAAGGAAAACATGCGAGAGAAGATTTCCATAGCGATGGGGGAGTTATGACGCCATCTTTTCCTTTAAGAAATTTCACGTACATTTTCGAATTTGAATTTTCTATGGATATCTCGATTTTTCAGTATTTAAATTGAAATATATCCACGGAGTAATGATGAAATATTAAGAAACGTAGAAAAAAAATTTTTAATTTTGAAATATTAAGAATAAAAATTAAGATTAAATAAAGGAGTGTCCGCCACAATAAAGTGGAAGGGGAAAATAGGAAATAAATAAGGAATAGGAAATAAATAAGGAAACATTAGCTTGCGTTCTACGCAAGCTAATGTTTCCTTATTTTAGAACTCTAGAACTTCATTTGCGCCAATAAATCCAATCTTTGTCTTTTTTTCGTAATGGAGCATGGGATTCATATGACGTATGCGGAAATTTTACAAATGTTTCATTGATAAGTCATCGTGAAGTTAAGTCAGTATTTAGCTTGATTCCAAAAGGCCTGCAGCTGAATTGTCAAGAGTCCCAATTTTCCTTGAGCAAAACTTTTGTTAAAGGTAGGTTTCGAAATACGATTTTATTACAGTTCAGTTCAGAAATAATTCGGTTCATTCATTTACTATTAAAAAAAATGCGTTTTCTTATGGAACTCACCCAATCATAGCAAAAAAATGTATTCATCAATTTATAGCTCTTTATTCATGCTATATCTTTTCATTTCCCTTGTCTGGTTCTGTGTACTACTGGTAATTTTAATTTTAGGCTTATGACCTATTTTACATTTCAAGTTAAAAGCAAATTTCTCCTTTTAAAATGCGACCCTACTTCATTCTAAGGAGTGTTGGTATTTGTTACTCACAACAGCCATTGATAATAACCTAGTGAAGGTATGCGAAGTGATAGAAAACTAGCGGAACGCTTTGCACAACTTTGATCAGAATACTATCGGTTCCTGACGACTATAAGACTATTTCAGTAGGAGAAAAGGCATTTCAAAGTCCATTCTTTCATTTAGCACGTTTACAGAGTCCCTCAAGGCCTCGCCCAAGCAAAAAATTTCGTGGAACTGAATTTTTACTCCAGGATTATTGTTGTCGAAAAGGAGATCCTGGAGGATCTATAATTTCTAGGACACCGCGTGTGTGGAATTCCCGGGCCGTTTCCAGAAAAGAAGAGCTACAGTTTCAAACGTTTCTTTGGGTTGGAAAGGAAAGCATAGTTACGTCAGAAGGAGATGGTCTTAATGAGTCATTCGTCCGGGGATGAAGCTATCGCTGTGGAAAGATCGTTTCTGTGATTTAAAATTCTCCCTCGCCGCTAGCTGTCGCTTCCTCTACGTGACGTCCGTGTCTGGATGCTGGATTTTTCGTAGACCCGTCATCATAGTCGGAAAATGCGGCAAGGTCTCCGAGGAAGGGGTGTGAGGTCGCCGGGAAGGAATTGCCATTCCGTTGGTGGTACGCGCTGGAGAAATAAGGGGCAAGGGTATCATTCATGAGCTCGCTTCTTTATTTATGTTAGATGGAGCAAATGCTCTGTTGCGATACTTCGGCTAATGAGAAACCCAGCTAACGAAGTTTTTGGCTTAGAGGGAGATTTCGCTGATTTTTAGACCCAGCTGTATTTTTTTTTAGACGAAAGCGTTATCTTCAAATTCAGTTATGACTGGACCAAAATATCTAATTGTTTATTCGGAGGAATTATGGGTATTTACAAGAATCAAGATTCTACAGGGGATCCTTGTTTGTTAATTATAAATTCTATTGCTGGAAAGGTTTATTTCATTTTTGGATCATTATTAAGCAAGTTATGGGCAAGCACGAATTACGAGGGCTTGAAGATCAAAATAAAATGTCTGTAAGGTATTCAGCCCGAGGGCGGTTAGGGTCTCATCCCCTCTACCATTAGCTACGCAAAGATAGGAGAAGGAAGTGAGGCTTACTAGGCAAGATGAGGATTGAGGTTATTTGCGCTTACCCTTCTTCACTGTGCAAGAATGACACAAGTGGTACAAGTACAGCACATTGACTGTACGAGTAACATTTTTCATCACTCATACCTCATTAGGTTTCATACCACGAAAGCCATGAACCTGACTGACATGAGACATAATTTAATGAAAGATACTTTTAAGACACTTTTTCTCTATCCTACACCGAAATATAAGTGAAAAATAATCCATTCATTCAGGTATTGTCGCAAGAGCCAAAGAAAGTCAGAAAAATTATATTAGCTTAAGTTTACGTTATATTATTAGCTTAAGTTTACGTCGTTAAGGGACATTTAAAACTAATGCTAATTTCTCAAAAATAATAGTTCGTCAAAGGAATTCTAAAAATAAATTTAAGTTGAGCCCAAGTTATTGTTTAGTACCCTCAAATTACTCCAGCTGAACAAATTACAAATACAGGCCATCAGCACGTTTCATCGGAGTTGGGCAATTTCATCCGCGAATAGGTTTGCCCTTCTACATCATTTAGTCGTATTTATTCGATTCAGAAAGTCATTAAGCCCTCAAATGTTTTCACAGCCTCCAATGTTTGTCGATCTGTAAATGTCGAAGTTTGATTTCCACTTCAGTGACCATTTCCATCGTTTGAGAGTCCATCGAAGCTCCCTACAAGTGGATCGCGCGACTAATTTCTTTCCGATGCCCTACCCCTTCTCGTATTTACATATTTATTCAACGTCGGATCGCAAACGGCGCTCGAGGTCGACGTAAGTGACCTCATCGTCTATGAAAGTCCCGAAACATCTTCGACCTTGACTGAACCCTCTTGGTTATTATTGAAAGGCGGTCTCATTACCCAAGGTTTTTTGCAATGTTCGCAAAGGGAAAAGACTCGCCGAACTCATTCCCTTTATTGCTTTAAGGCGGGGTTCGAGAGCGGCTTCCACGAGGGATCTCAATTTTCATGCGGCCTCTCCGGCGTCTGTCTCCCGTGTCCGGACGGCGCCGAATTCGGAGTATTAAAATCCAAAACTGGAATTCCATTGGTGTATGTCGTAGGAGGTAAAACGCTTGTCCTTGGGAGGAAACGTTTTAAGAACATTTTTACTTCGCCCCTCTCACTTTCTAAGCCTGAGTCATGGTCCAAACATAGGAAAAACCCGATTTCTTGTTGCCACGTAGATGTCTGCGGGCTAAGCAAGAAGGAATGTCAGTTCGTTTCTTGAATTTTACCGAATGAATCTTCGTCTATATAGCGTTCGGTTGATTGTGGTTAACTACGCACATGGAAAAATGTTGGCTCCTGAACAGCAAAAGCTGGGATAAAACGACCTCACTCCTCATCTTGTCTGGTACACCCCATTCGCTACCAAAGGCTTTTGGTAACTAATGGTGGAGAGGATCAGGTTGCAACCTTAACTTGTGATTTTGTCGTGCTAGTAGCACCAAGGTCCCGGAACGGTTCCTGGTCAGGGCATAGTTATATTTGTTGTTTTATTCATGGGTTAATCGTAAGAGTATTCTTGTAAGACTGAAATTTGCCGGTGATAAAGTAATGATTATAATTATTAGTTTGATTTTACTGCAAAAAATTCCTTTTAATTCATTAAATTACATACAGCTAAATGTCGAGTTTAATGTTAGTATAGTAACTGATGACAATACGAAAATTATTTAAAACATGATATATCGTATGCTTAAGAAGACCTACTCGCAGTATAGAGGCCTGCCGGGAGTTAATAAGGCTGAAATAAGTATAATAAGAGCTAAGAATTATAAATAAGCTGATAAGAGTAGAACACCTTGTCCAAAGGATAAATTCTAAAGTTATGGACATGGAAAATAGGAGTAAGGCGAATGGATAAAATAGATTCAAATTTGGAAGGATCCATACATTAGTTCGTTATTTTGTTAACAAAAGAGAAATTGGATTTAAGTGTTTTGGTTTAGAGGATTTCTAGGGAAATTTATTTTAATATGTAGTTCGTGGAAGCATATTATGAGATATGCGAGGTGATACTATTTTTGCAAAAAATTTATGTTATCTACATCTACATATGTACCCTGCATGCCGCCTTTCGGCGTGTGGCAGGGGGTGCATGTACCAATACTTGTTCATCAAGATAATCGTATTTGGAAAGGATGTGGTATAGTCTTCTGAATTGTCGTCTTCGTCCCGGAACAATGGAGGATAAGTATAATTTAAAGAGTATCCGCATAGGTTATCAATAACCCAATAACTTACGGAGAAGAAATACATAACATTTTGGTTTTATCGGCTGACATTAATCAGAGTTCGGGCTAAAATCACTCGCGAAGTTGTGGGACTATAATCTTAGAGCTAGGAGCAGTTCCTGTTTTCATCTGACAGTAACATGCGAATTATCGGCAATGAGGATGCGTCCTCTATGTCAGGAAAATTATTTACTTTCCCATATTTCCACTTTTTAATGCCTTCGGTTCCGCGCAAGTGCGCAAGATATTTGGGGATCATTCTTTTAAACGCTTGAAGCTCTTCTTTATGCGGGTCGTTAAAGCTCTCCGCCCAGTTTTACGGACCAGATCCGAATCTCCCCAAATTGGCTTCGATACGGGAAATTTCCCTCCGATGAAACGTGATCGGAACTTGTCTCATTATGGAACAGACTCAATTCCCCCTAAAATGCTCCTCTCAAGCAGCCCCTTGCGTGTATCATTTTCGAGGAAAAGAAAGGAAAACACTTATTTGGAGATGGATAGTCAAATATCCACGAGAGATTGATCTATTATAGCGTAATTTACGATTTCGCATTTTCGGAATTGCTCCAGTCAGTTTCCAAGCAATTTGGTTTTGCTGAGATGCTTCCTTGACTCAAATAATTATTCAATCCTGAAATTCGAGGATACTTGTGTATGAATTTGGTGGTGACCAAAAGCTCTATCCTTTCTTTCGCGGCGTTTGTATTGCTTTTCATTGATTTATGTCGATTAAGCTAGTTTTCACTACTCTTTTCCACTTCACCTTGGTTCTAATTTGGTTAGTATGGGGAGATGCGGGGGTGATAATGAGGAGATGTTATTTTAAACAGTTCTCTCTTAAAATTCTAAATTGGATGAAAGCGGGATAGAAAACATATTGAAGATTTCATAAAAGTTGTAAAATTCTTCTTTTGATTAAGTACAAGGCTTCGTAGAGAAGCATTCCAGTTAATGATTGGTTCCGAAATCACCCTTACTTATAATTTATTATTTAAAGCGTAAATACTCCCTAGACCATAGTAAATGTATATTATTACTTATATAAATTTTATAGATAATTTATTAATGCTTTCTAGCATTAAAATAATTAAGACCTGATATATTACTTTCTTTGGACGATGTGTGGATTATCTTATCATATCTTTATCTATTAATCGATAGATTGTAAGATAGGAAGCATTCGAGATGCATCCAACGACTCGTATCCAAGTTTGTTGAAAGAGCGGTACCTTGTATCTGCACTATGTTTACTCGTATCCTATGGTGATATATCACCTTGGATCGTTATGGCTTAGTCATTGACCGAATAATGCTTCGAGCGCTTGAGATGACAACCTGTTGATCGAGGAGCTCTCAACGACAGAAGTCGAAAATGCAAATGAATCCGTCGCCCAAGAAGGAAGTGCACCTTATGTGGCAATGTTAGCGTTTGTTTCCTCTTTTCCACTTTATGTTTAATAAATATTGTGGTGTGGATTTATCCTCTGGGGCTCCTTGACATTTGATCTCCTTGTTCTGTAATTCATTGATGCACTGGTGTTGCAAGGATGGCCTAATGTCATTGATGAATGGAACATGTGTGTAATTTTCTATTTTTTAAAGCTATGCCATCAATGTGGAATGTGGATTTACTCTTAAGACATATTAAATTTTATGTATTTAGGACATATTTTCATTTATTCCACATGTTTGTAGCGTACAGATATCGATAGGGTACTTACATTGATAGTCAATGTTTGCTCTTCTGTTCATACGATGACATAATCCGGGGGCCTTCCCGCGATTAATAAATGGGGCCCAAAATCAATACTACTGGAGGGCCTAAATCTCAGGAATCCCTATGTTGAAGGGGTTGCAGGGGTTATCAGTACGTCTGTATACATGCAAATTCAAATTAACAGTATCCACACTGACAAGGATGAATGGAACATGTGTGTAATTTTCCACACTGACAAGCCATTATTCGTTTTGTAACGAAATGAGTTTTAAAAGTTGCTGGAATAAAATATCGGTGTCAATACTTTCTATTACAATTTCCATAAGTTCAAGAATTTTTGTGATCTACCAGTGAAGTTACTTAGCATACCTTCCTAAGTTTACATTTTTGCTAAGACTTACTGCTCAGGGATCTATTGAGCATGAAATAAAATGTTTCTCTTTTTTGGTAATCCGCCGAATTAAAGTTCGCAAATGAAATTTCCCAATATTGAACATTCGTAATAAGGAAAAATGTGCGACCTGCACAAGAATTAGGCCATGCATGATTTTTTACATCGTGATCAACTTCTTTTCGCTTGTTTTAGATTATCGAACGGGTCCTTGTATTTGGTGGAATGATTTTGCGATATTGCTCCAAGTAATGCCGCCGGCAGTACCTGACATTTATTTCATTCTCACCTTTTGGTTATAATCGCACTATCATGGTAATTCGTTCAGCTGATCCGTTATTAATAAAGTTTATGAGGTTTTTGAGGCGTGGGATTTTCCTAAAGGAAATCTGCGAAATCTTTTGCTCACTTTCACCGGATGGGATTTGACATTTTGGGTCCGGGTCTTAAAATCATAGGTCACCCTTTTTTCTTACGAGAACCGTTCGTTTCATTAAATGCTTTATCTTTTTACACCACCGCGTTTTGTGTGTTGGTTGCAGTGTTGCCAGCGAGTTTCATACCTTAATGAGATTGGTAATTTTTTTAACAGAGGGTTTAGTGATATTCTTTCTCAACTTTATTTTTCTATGACTAGGGTTGGATTGGCTTCTTTTCAGAGACCGATGTAAACTTTATTGGAAAAGGAAATAATTTGTTGGATTTATTGAGGATGGCGTGAAGATAATTTTCAGGTTACAAGTGATTGCGTATTGGCATTACTAAAACATTATGCGTTGAAAAAGAAAACTTTCCAAATTTTACGCAGTAAATGCCTACTCTGAAAACTGTTGCAATCTTTAATAATAATAATGGTTTTCATATTCTAAGCATTTCAGATAAAGTTATACAAATTTGTTTGGATCCCAGAAAGCCAAGTGGGCTGCGCGCTCGCCTTTGCAGGAAGTGGTCCCGGGTTCGATTCCCGGTAGGACCCCGTATGTGCGAAATTACCATAGCACTGCTGTCAATACTACCGCCAGAAATCTGATCTTCACTTCTGCCGGTACTAACTAACTTGCACATAAATTCCTAATTTTATATGTAACCGGAATTGATTTGAAACCATTTATTTAGTAACACAAGATGAAAACAAACTATGTCTTCATTCCACAAAAATTAACATTGATGATGAAAATGTCAATTTTAATATTTTGTGGAATAAAGGCGCAGTTTGTTTTATCTTGTGTTAGAATGTTGTTCCACGAAGTGAAGGCCGATTTAATTTATTTCATGTTCATTATTTGTTGTTTTAATTTTCAAAGTCGTGTTTTGTAATTTTTTTGTGTGGTTCAGTATATATTAATTCATTCTCTCCATTTGTGTTTTATTGATTATGGAGTACTACCAGGTTAAGACCGAAACTATATCCGCAAAATTTTGATATTTCGAGTTTTATCTAGTTATTTATAACCTGAATTTTACCTCCTCAATTTACCTTTTGTAATAGTTGTTTTCATGTCATTTAATGAAATGTGTAACACGCGGTTGTAATGCCATGATGTAAGCTTTGTGCCTTTTCAAACTCAAGCTCATGAATTTAATTTCGATGATTATTAATCGATGTAGTTCTCGCTGAAAATGTAATCACACGTTATTCTCTTCGGGTGTCTTCATTACTACCCTGCAATGTCTTAAACTCATCTGCATCGAGTCCTACTTAAGTTTCAAGAACTCCGCTCCAAGGCTTCTCTTCAAATAATACATGAAGCACCAATCCTGTGTATAGCAAGACCTTATCTCGGACTGCTCACAGTCCAGTGGACTTAGGGCGATGTTTTCTTATTTATTTTGGGAGCATTGCATAGCGATTTGATCATGAGATGGTGGAGCAAGAGTTGAGAAGTATGCAACGAGTAAAAAGTTTTACAGCTCATGTTTATCCTGTGTCGGCGCTGCGTGCCATCTGCGTCATGTCTTGCGTCCCTAAGAAGATAGTAAGTGTAAGATATGTTGGAATCAAACGTAGGAGGAAAAAGATGCTGCTGAAGGTTGCCTTGTCTCTCGGAAACCTTTGAACCGTCGACGATAATTGCGCGAATAATGAAGAGGGCTGGCGAATATAATGGAAGCGATTCTTAACCGCAATTAATCGTGCTTGCATCGCCTATCTCTTTCTCGGAATCGTGTTCGCTATTATCTTTTCGATTTTCAACTGTTAATTATCAAGTTTAACCGTTCTGAGCATGGTTACTTCCTCAATGTTGTCTCGTGAGAGGTGATTTTCGTTTAGAATAAAATGGATGCCCGGATATGCAGGGATTCAAGCTCGATTAGATTTTAATTTTTTACGCTGGAGAAAATAAGGTTTGTACGTCGCGTAAAAAATACAGTTGTTCTAATACTATCAGGCTTTTATTTTTCGTACATTTTACTTATCTGATTCTACGGTCTTTTTCAAAAGTCCGTATGTAGAGAGTTTTTATAACCACATTGAGACCGTGAAAGCCGCCTACCGGCATGTGGCAGGGGGTGAAAATACCGAGCGATCGACCTATTTCCTTTTATTTGCATCCGAAGTTCATTAATTAAGTAATTAGTAAATTAATCTAGAACATTTAGAGGCTTTCAACCCAGAGAATCTCGTCCTGGAGGTGTGGGATTTAGTAGGTAAATGAACATGTTATTCTATTTATGTATTCCAAAGAAACATATCAAGCAATATCTGGTGGAATATCTGATGATGAGGTTATTATCTCGGAACCGGTCGCATATGTGTTTTATATATTGTGGACTTAGTCTTGTTTTGTTACATAATCTTTAACGACTCCAAAGTTAGTTACGTTACCAAAATTTGTATGTTAGGTACACTAACGGTAAACATCTACACTTTTCTGCTGATACACAAGATAAGCTTCAGAATTTATTTCTTGTATTTGTGAATAAGAGGCATGGGATAAGGAGGTACTTAAGTGACTTTTTGTCGTTCGCTGCACACTTTTATCACGTATATTGTGTTAACTCACCTTTCGCTGCGCACTTAACCTCGCTTTTATAAGTTTCAGTGTAAATACAAATCGCAATAGAAAGAATCGACCGATCGTGAAGTAAGTTGTTTTATTATTACCGTAACGAATTCCTATTAAATGGAAATAAAAAACAGAATGCATGTGAGAGTGAATTAAAAATATAAGTCGCTTTCGAATACAGCACGGGACACCTGAATCTTACATTACCTGGATACATTGATACCTGGTCACATTGTTAGTCTCAACACTTTTATGTGCAGCGGCCAGGAAGTACTGAAATAGCTTTAAAAGTTTCATGTTTTGCGAGGAGATCGATCATCTGTACAACCTCTATGCATTTAGGCGAAAAAAACAGCAGTCACGGTGTAAAGGAGGACATAATTTGAATAAATGATGAGTTAAATATCGTCTTGGTCTCTCGTCCTTCTTCTATCTGTCGATCGTGAACTAATCCTCTATAGGGCTAGATTCATCACGATCCTTAGGCGCGGTAGATTCAATCCCATTGTAGACGCTGTCTTATGAATGATTTATGCACACGCACGCACGTGCACCTTCCCTTGGAGTGACTCATCCGAGGATGAATGAAACCTCCGAGATGGAATGGTTAATTAAGCGCGCCAGAGTGACGCAAGGCCACAGGATGAAATTTCTCCACTCCTAAAGTTTGGCTGCAGGAGATTCCTCATGCACTATTTTTGGTTTGGTATTTTTTCTGAAATGTGGCTCCTAGGTCAGCAAAGAGTGTTTTACTTTGCCAGGGGTGGATCCTATAGGGAGGAAGCGAACTTGCCAATTTTCGGAGAGGACATTTAATACAATTTTCTTATGAACTAATCTCCGATTAACTTTTGAAATGCCATTTTGTCGTGATAAATGTATTAGATGTATAGTGTAGAGGTCTGCCGGACCTAGCTCGAAGTTTTCGGCCAAGTCCGGCCTTAGCAGTTCGTAATTCAGCCAGAACCCAACCCTGCCCGAACATAGGAAGAAATTTTCGCTCTCAAACTCGAGCCGAGCTCGAAATTCTCTAAATCGGTCAGGACGCAGTCGTTACGATGCATATGGAGATAGATAAATTAATTTTACCTCTATTATTCCTTCAGTAATGCCGAAATATATTTAGAAACATTGAAGCTTCTGTAGAGATAAGAGAAACTAAAATATGAAGGTAAATTCTGTAATCAAGCAAATTGTTTTGTGCGATAATGTTGTTTTGTAAATTAAATCTTAATCTTAATCATACTTAAACTCAACTGACTTTTGGAACAGAAAACAACAGAAGAAGTCTTCTGTGTTTTTGCTTAGTTAATAAATAGAGGATTTAGTTTCTTGAGAAATGTTTTTCCTGTGTTTTCTTCTTAAATAAGATTTATTCTACTTTCCATCGTGATTTCTCGTGTTACTTATCACCCTCTTCTTAGGGCATAAGTATTAGAGAATTAAGAAGAAATTGCATAGCGTCTAAGCATTGCACAGCAACTTTAAGAAGCCTCCGTCCCCATGCAAGAACCAATAATGCTGTTTGAGGACGAATTATGCCTTCCTTTCCAAGTTATACTCGGGCCCAAGCACAATAGACGGCCTGTTCACCCGGGTCATGCTATCCTATATTATAGTGGTCCTGGAAAATCCTCAGTCTGATTCTAATTTAATCTCCTAGTCAGATCCTATACCTACTGCTATGATTGCAAAATCAGCAGTAAAAAATAATATTGAGCGATACTGGGACTTGAAAGTTTCATCATCCATTTAGCCCTTATCAGAAAGCTATGCACAAAATATATCATGGATCCAGATTTTAAGCATTAATGTAAAACAAAGGTAGGATACCCCCCCCCCCTTCGCCCCCTACATGATTGCGTATGTCTTCATAATAATTGCAGATTGGCGGTCAATTATGAAGTTAATTGGAAACAAATCGTTCATTTCGTTAAATTCAGAAAGTCCGTTTTGATCTTGTCCGAGGATGGCTCCCTCTTCTCCTTAAGGGATTTGTGTCCCAGAAACGATAACATTCCAAACCACATCGCTTCAAGAGATGGGCATTTCTTCCTCCAATCCCATGAGGATCCGATAAATAAATTAAACGTATATTTCTCCCCGTCTCACAGCCATCGGTGGCGGATCACGTCCTCCCCAGAAAGCCTTTTCCAAGATGGCCTGGAGGATTTCCTGCAAATCCATTTTCTGCTCTGCCCCTTGACTCCCTCTCCCTGTGGGATACGTTCGATTATTTCAGATGCCCGTCTATGATCGTTCCTCGCCAGTGGGTTGCAGTGACCTCGGTCATCTCCTGGAGCCCGATAGCCTGCCACCCCGAACGAATCGATTCTCGTATTTATGAGTCCATGTAGAGATGGTGAATACGCACGTCCTTTATTTTCAAGGGTATTCCTTCTATTAGATGATCCGTCTTGCATAGTTACAGGTTGTTTTAATCTCGTCCTCAAGTAAAAGGCATAATATTTTGGCTTTCAGCTGATTTTCTATGTTGTTCCAAAAGTTATCGTTTACCTTTACATCTAAACCCTGCAAGCCGCCAGTTACGCTTGGCAGGGAGTGTAAAAACACCGATAATCCTATCACACCCTTACTACTACTAGCTTCTCTAATACTACGTTGGAAAAACGACCAGAAGTAACTATTCGTCCTGGGAATCACTTCCCTGAATCGCTTCTTAGTTTTCTCTCGCGCACGTTGCTGACTGGAATACCAGTATCAGCTATCTCGTCGACGAGATCTGTAGTGTTAAACTTTTCGAAAAGCTTTCGTCGGTAATCAAGTCTAAAATGATTGGAAACACTGTGAAAGTTTGTAAAGTCGGCTAGCTACTAGCCAGCTAGACTGCAGCTTTCAAGGGTGACGAATTTTATAACGAAACGTAATTCTTCTAATTTGGTTTCGCAAACGTATATTATTATTATTAATGTACTCATTGCGGTGGAAAACAGAGAAAAATACGGTAAAATAATCCATAAGTAGAAAAACTTCGAGGAGCTAAATGAAAGAAAACCAAAATAAAAGTTCAAAAAGTAAGAGTGTATGAAAAAAAATATAGGCGTACACGGTGTGAAATTACAGTAGGTATTGTGTATACAATAATACACTACTTTGCCATACTGTACACTTTCATAAGTTTTTAACATTAGATTGTTGATAAAAGCTACAAAAAGCCGTAGTTTGCAAGCAAACCAATCGTTAGGAAATTCCAACCAGAAGGGGTTGGGGTTCCATAGTCGCGCTTTGCAACGTATAATTCTCAGATTTTGAAATCTGTTATTTCCATTATTTTTATATTTGGAATAATGATATTGCCATTTAATGTTTCCTCATTCGAATTCTCACGAGTAGTCCAGAAAATGATCATTTATCACGGTACACGCATAGGGAAACTGCACCGAACGAAAATACCTGCACCAGTGTGCATTTATTCATGCCCCGGGGATTTCTCTCGCAGCACCGATTTCTGCAGCTCATTTTTTTCCTCCATAACCCCCGGCGACAATTCCTGGTGGCGCGTATGGCGTGACTTGCGGGGATGGGCGATTTAGAAACCCGTCGACTATGAGAAGAGGAGAGGTCGTTTCGTGTCAGCTCACGCTTTTATGACCGTCTCGATGGCTAATATCAGGGCCCCCCGCAGATTGGGAGGGGTGAGGGCCTTTGAAGAAAGTGGACATGAAGCCCTATTCCAGAATAGCTGCGACTCACTCCCTCCGGACGCTATTCCTTCTGCTGTGGGGGAGTAGGGTTGCCAACTCCGGAGGAATGTACTAGATCCTTCCGGTGTGGAAGTGTATCTTTTGCCATTAGTTACGGAATGGTACAATTTCCAGCGTCTTTTCCATATCTCTAAGTCTGCGTTTGCGGTGAATTATTATTTTGTTGCGGTGATTTATTATCTATAAGATACAGCGAGTAATCCTCTGTTTATTGCTTTGAACCTGTGATTATAACTTGATGATACCATTATAGGATTGAATATAGTAGTATTTTTCAAAGTGCCTCGACAGCTAAGGTCATTTCGCACGTGAGCCCCCACCGGGAATCGAATCCGGGACCGCTTTCACCGAAGTCGAACGCGTTGGCCACTTGGCTATCCGGGAGCCCAGGAGTGAATATAGATAAGTTATTTTCTATGAGAGGTATTATTCTATGACTGCCAATCTCAGCCATACATTGTCATCTTCAGGGCTCATAAAAATGTAATCTAATATTCAAGTTGGAATCATTTCAATAAGCTCACTTATTCAGAGTTCGTTATCCCAAATTTGTATTTTAAAATGTTTTACTTCGTTAATGACACCTCTCCAAAGGTCTTAAATACATAGTTTTTCTGAAAGTTATTTTTACGTACCAAATTTTCACATGAAGTAAATGTGTAATTAGTAAACGAAAACGGCTTAAAATATTTTTTAAGTTATTCTATATTCTCTGAGGACAACCGTCAAAAAATTTCTCTATAGTAACGCTGCAAAGATTTTTGTGAGAGAATGAATTCGAGACATCTTTTGAGGAACTTTTCCGTAATTTATTCGAATTAAAGAGTTTGAATCTGTAAATGTGGAACGAAAAACTTTTTTCTTTGTAGTTAAAACTTCGCAGTTAGTTAATTTGAATGTGGCTGTCCTTAGATAAGAAGATACGCGGCCACGCAATTATCAGGCAACTTGTACAAATGTACGCATTTTTAGAAGTTGCCCAATGTAGAATAATCTCAAATAAGACTATTTTATTGGAAATCAGTTTCTTTATGGTTGATGAACCCACTCTTTTAAACTCTCAAAAGTTTTTTCCCTCGATATATCTTTTGTTCACTGGTTGCAACCTTTTAAGAAGGAAGTCAGGCCTTGATTTTGAGGATGAATTTACGTTTCAAAAATCTCGCGATTTTTTCTTCGGAAAATTAGACTAAGTATGGCGCGTTGTTTCTTTCGTGAGTTGGCAACCCTTTTCGGAGTGGAGTAGGGGGTGGGACGTCCGTCTGGCGAGTAGGGACATAGCTGGACTCTTTGTGTTAGTGCGAGGTGGCGTAGGTGCCCCTATCGTGTCCTTCCCTCCCTGTGTCCTTCACCCTTCCGCGCCGACCTCTCTCTTTCCACCGTTTTTTCGTTTTTTTATCTGTCTGGAGCGATGTGAAATCGTCCTCTTCGCCGTCGGACGGCTCCCTATGTAAAAAGGGTGAATCAGTTCCGCTTCTTCGAGATCTGTTAAGTTGGCTCTTCGTGGGTGGACGGACGGACGAATTTTCTTTCGGAGAGAAATTGAAATTCCGGCCCTTTCCTCGAATAGCGAACCGAAAAGTGAACGTGTCCAAGTAGGAAAACGGCTCCGGAGCGAATGGTATCGCCATCAATTTTAAAGGCGATTTTTTTAGGGTGGCGGAAAGCGTCCTGAAATATTCTTGCTGATTTTTATCTGGAAGTTTCTAAAATTTCTGACGAAAGTCATGCACGTATCGCAAAAAGTTTAGCTCGGTTCATTCTGGCGCATCCCATTTTTTGATGCGGAGGTGTTTATTTTTTCAGCGCATTTGAAAGGGCACTTTCAAGTAGATGTTGATCGTTCCTTCTTTCAAATATATTTCTTGCTATTTTTAAAATATACACTCCTTTATTAAAAGATTATACCAACATCTAATTTCTTTTGAAGACTTGAAATTTTTAAATATAATGATTTGAGTGCTGAATCAATAAGCTAGAAAGAACGCAAATATATATTCTGCCATGGTAGCTTAGTGGTAAACTCCCGGAAAGTTGGAGACCCGGGTTCGATTCCTAGCTACGGCAGACTTTTTCTCTATAAATCCTTCATCTTGAATACTAATACAATAATATGTAGATGTAATCACATGTATTTCTGGAATAACTTAGAGCTAAAATTTGTTGATAAAAACAACAAACTTAAATATAACTTGCTCATTCCATAACATATATTTTATAAGTTAAAATCCTCCCGACTATGTTTTATTTTGTTTTGATTTTGAACTGGCTCTATTAAGACTTCATATTGATTTTAAAACCAAATTTCATACTTAATGTAAACGAGATAGTATCTTTTTCAAACAAATTTCAAAGGATAACCATAAACTTAAAGGATTATATTATTTCTAGCAAAAGTTCCCAAATCATACTTAGGTACTTAATCGTTCACGCTCTTCTACCAATAGCGAAACCGAATATACAGCTCCGATAAATATAATATACTACCTACTTATAATTTCAAATCCAGCCTCTGTTCTCATCTGAATTATTTGTAAGAATTTAGTATCTTTGTCTGTTTATCCAGCTTTGTTGTTAGCACTTTTCTTTTACTTAATTTCCCCTCTTATTTTAAAATTTAGTTGCTATTGGCTGTAGGTTTCGCAGGTTTTTCATGCCCTCCTTCACGTGGGTTTTCCCTGCAAGGTTTTAATTTTTTCCTAACTGCAAACTTAGGTTTTGTTTAAACCGACTCAATAGTTCCTTCTTTTATTGCTTTTCTTTAGTTCAGCTCCCAATACCTCTTTCTTTCTATCCGTAATGTCTAAAGGTTGGATGCAAAAAGAGGCTAATAAGTCTCAATATCGCCCTGAAAGAAAGACGTTTTATTATTATTATTATTAATAGCACCATCATATCATCACCACCACCATCATCGTTATTATTGTTATTATTTTGTTGTTATTATCATTTATATTGTTATCATCATCATCTTAATTATCTTCAATTCATCATCACCACCATCATTATTAATATTATTATTATCATCATCATCATAGTTGTTGTCGTTGTTGTTGTTATTATTATTATCATTATTATTATCATCATAATAGTTGTTGTTATTATTTTTATTATTATCATCAGCTTCGAAATTTTTCTCAAGCTCTCGCTGCGACTAACTAAAGATTTGCCATCTTTTCCAGTAAAAAGTTTTTAATCGACAGAATTCATCGAAACCACGAGTGTGTGAATTTCCTCTCTCAGGGAAAAAATCTTATCCGAAATCTCTCTCCTCGTTTCCTTCCCTCGGCCGAGAGATTTCGAGGCGAGAAAGGACTATAAAGAGACTGGGCGCAAGTCCATTTTTCCTTCGCGGAATTCATTTGTTCGGCTCGCATCTGCGTCACGGTCACGCGATAAGCCTTAGAAATGCTCAAGGCTGGATGAATGTTCCGTGCACGTTTGTTTTATAGCCATCCTCTTGTGTTGCTTTTCAAATTACCCATGGTGCGCGGTCAAGTCGGTGTTTTTTCCGCGGGAATTATTGCGGCTCTCTCATTTCTTTTGTTTTTGTTCCGCTCCTACGTCTTCGCCGAACGGTTATGCCGCTAATTAGATGATGGGGAGTTACATGGTTTTAGCGCGCGTTTAATTTTTCAAAGAAATACTTATTTGGTGCTTAAAAGATTTTTCGTGAAGTTTGTTCTATTTGAATTGCATAGATGTCGATAGCTTCGTTTACGGAAATGCTGCATTCCATAATCAAATCCGCGGGACGCTGCCGTTTTCTTTTACCGAAAACCAAGAATGTGGAGTAACATTTTTGAATAACCAAAACGCTCATCAGCGGAATCTGAAAAATTTCGGCAGTATCTTCTCCAGTTGGGTTATCCCGCAGCTTTGTACCGCTACTTACTGCATTATTTTGCCTTACACTGCAATAATAATGCACTTTTTACAGCAAAACTTATATATTATTTTTCTTAAATATATGTAAGTCGTTTGATAACGTTTTCGAATCCTCCCTATTCGTTTCTTCTCTGTAGCAATAATTCATACATCGGTATAAGCAGTTTTCATGCGTTAGATACATACCAACTCAATTTTACCTACGTTTGGTAATTGATGTGCTAAGCTGACGCCCTCTAGTTGATACATTACTCTCATAACGACTTGGATCCATTGGAGCCAGTTGGAATTTTTCATCTAACAGATATGTAAAACGGTATAGTATCTAAGAAAAGTCTGCTCTTCAAAATAATTTATCAGGCGATAATCCTGATGATATGCTTCTGTTGATGCACTCAATGGTATAAATTCGTGTGCGCTCCATTTATTTCCTTCCATTTTGTTGAAATTGATAAAAGATCGTGTTAGAGTGAGCGTTAAGTTTCTAGTAAACAAGAGAGCCAGTTTTCATCGTTTTTTTTCTGCAGCGGAAACTTAACGCCCCCGCAAATCTTTAACGGACCGTTTTAAATATTTAGGGAAGGGGCAAGTTTTTAAATGGTAACGAGGTGAATAAATTACAACGGTCGGTGGTTTTCTTGAGAAAGGTTAGGAAACGGCAGAGAGGAGATAAGCTTCGCGTGTTTTATTCACGTTGATGGAGAATCTCTCTTCGGAAATTCGTTTGGATTCATGGAAGTTTCGTGATGTGAACTGGGAGCGTTAAGGGAACAAAGTTTCCTTCCTTTCAGTATTGGCAGCACTGATGTTTAGGTAATGGTATTACTTCCAAAGGACACTGCTCTGTTAGTCGTGTTGCTGCATTTTAAAAGCTCATTTGTATCAGAAAGCGATTAGTAGATTGTCGTTAAAATAATCTCCAAGCTTATGTAGCCAGAACCATACCGTGAGCCAGTAAAACGTATTATCAAAAGAGTTTTAATCTTATTTTAGCAATCATTTGTTTATAGCTTGGTTTAAACAATTTGTTCGATATGTAATCATTTTTGCTGCAGTTTCTCCATTAGTATTCAACTTGTTATGGTTTAATAATTTCGAAGACTTGTAACAGATCTCTTGTTTTATTTCACCCATTCATTGGTTGTTAGACAGTGAAGCTTTTATTTTCTACTTTCGATTCTAATCATCTCTAATGTATACAATTTTAGAATTAGAGCCTTAAGAATGTTTAATTTTGCAATAGCTGTTGCCCTGAACATATAGCGTAATTGTTAAGGAAAGGAGTCGGTTCTGCGATTTTTTATTAAAAATAAGCGTTTTGTAGTATCAATTTGAAGCTATCTTTTGATGATCGTAGAAAATTAATAAAATTTATTCTTTAGTTTTTCATTTCAATTATTTTTATTTACATCTCCAATACCATTCAGGAATCCTTCTTACTGTGATTTAATGTACGAAATATCATTGATTTATTTGATTCATCATTTTAAAGGAAATTTTAGGAAGACGTTATACCTTAACGTAATATAAATATTACATTTGTCATAAAATTTTGATGTAATTCTTTATTGTTCAAGTTATATTGATTTAATTTTATATTGGTGCCAAAAATTTATCACCCTTTAATGTTTATTGAGTTGAAACTTGAATCTATATTGCGGGAGTGCTTCCTGTCGCACTTTTCATTTCCTAATATATCAAGAATGCATTTGTGTCACTTTCCAACATTAAATTAATAGAGAAAATTCGCAGATCTTCGCGTATTCAGTTTTCTAGGCGCGGTCGCACAAGAGGAAAAAATGACAATCGTTCTTCGGGAAACGGCCGCATTCAATCCATTTAATATCGAGCTTTCCATCGCTGCAACTGAAAGCCAGAAAGCGAAGCTGGGAAAGGGAAAAAAGAACGTGGAACTCCGGTTGCCTTTGTATTGTAACGTAATCGAAAAAAAAACGAGAAACTACAAACAGCGTCCCATTTAACCACCGCGAACGGTGCCACTTGTTGACGCGCGGACGTCCTCTGGCGGATTCCTTCCGCTTTAATTCATAGTACCGCCGTTCGTTACCTTTCGTTTCCCACACGAGAAAAGAGAATCGCAGCATAAAAAACGAACCACAGAGGATAATTGATTTTTCCGGATTGGAGGAGATGTTAGGAAAAAAGCATCGCGACCTACAAAAGTATAGAAATGAATTTCCGGGGATGGATTTTCGTGCTTTTTTTCCGTATTTCGCGGAGTCTGTCTCCGGGTTTCGCAAGCAGCGTGGAAATCATCCGTGCGAGTCTGTGAGAAAGAATGCGAGGCGGTATTTCTCGTGCTCGGCTCCAGAGGTGACGCAAATTTTCCTCACGAAGGAGGGTTACAGCTCTTAACTCTGCTTGGACGACAGTGGTACTACTCGGACTATTTCCTCATAATTTATCCTTACACACAGGATAAATTATGACTGTAAAGTATTCTTCCCTGAGGCAGAATTGAACTTAATATTCTCCACAATTAGGTGGGAAATTGAGAGATGATGAGGTTTACTATAGAAGATGAAGAGGGAGGTAGTTTGCCTTTGCTTTTCACGCTGTGATAAGTCCAGTACGATGACCATATCTACATCTACATATATACCCTGCAAGCCGCCTTTCGGTGTGTGGCAGGGGGTGTAAACACCCAAGCGTACGGGTTACCTCTTTAGCTTATTGTTATCGTGTATCGTTCGCGGAAAGAATGAGTCCCTAAAACGACTTGCCCTCGCATCTATTTCTCTTAATTTACGCTCATTGTCGGATCGGCCGAAGTAGCAGGGGGGTCGCATAATACCGATTACGTCTTCCGCAAATGTACTTTCCCTGAATTTAGCAAGCAATCGCAGTCTAGCTTCTAATCTCCTTTCTTTCAAGGATTCCTAACCTGCGTCTGAGAGCATTTGCGTAACGATTGATATCCTATCGTAGCACTTTCAAATCGTATCACCTTGCGCTGCACTTTCTCGAGTTCTCGTGCGTTCGCGAGCATATTCCAGATGTGGCCTAACTTACGTGAAATAACATCGCTCTCTAACCTTTTCATCGCATCTACGTACAGTTCACTTTATGAAACCGAGCTTTTCCGTTGCTTTACCGCATATCTTTAATATCATATGGATGACACTTCAATATTGATGTGATGCGTGACTCCAATAATCTTGAATTAATCTTCACCCAAAGCGGACGCATTAGCTCCAATGTAGTCTACGCGGGCCGCAGATAACGTAGTACTTTGCGCTGTTCATATCCACCCATAAATTTGAGCCATAAAATAGATCAATTGGCTACAAAAATCGCATCGAATGTATGAAAGCAAAGGGAACTCGTTTCATCTTCCTGGCATTTGCTAGAGAAGGGCGGGAATCCCATCGGAAATCCTCTATTAGGCAGTAGTCACTTGCGCTATGGATAGTTACAACATTACCTGAAGATATCAATTAGGATAAGTAATAGAATGCAATAATCCCTCTAACTCAAAGACTTACGCAAACATTAATCGATCATCAAACAATTCATTCCAAACAAGTTCTCACTTCATCACCGCATCCCCGCCTACAGCTTTCTTGCCCAAACGCCTTATTTAGTACATTTAGCAAAAACGTACTCAGAACAGCACAAATACGAAGAAAGAACTTGTTAATTACATTAAATCTGTTGTCTTTAAAAGTCTTCTTCTTTGCAACAGGGCGCCACTTCGTAAAAGATAATCATGGTATTGATTATGATCCGAAAAATATAGTTTCATATATTAATTTAGTTTTATTACAGTGGTATTTTAAACGTACGGTTTAAGGATAACCGTCTTCGTCGAAACCGATCGCGTTTGAATACATTTCTGGAAAATACGAAGTAGGTCTGAAATTATTTTTATACTTACAGGTTTAGCTGTCCACATTTGGATCGATAGCGAATGATTAGAAGTGCGCAACATGAATTAGAAAAACTTCCGATTAAGATCTGTAATATTGTGAAAAACTCAAGTTTTCCAACAGGAGGACGTAAGAAGGAGTACAGGCGTGGGTTTCGTAAACCTTTCCCAGGCGCGCGCGTTTAGGCCTTTAACCCTTGCGTTCCCTTGCTGACGCTTCTATTTATAGGTTAATTGTCGGACGATGAAAGCTGCTCTCCGTGGTGGAAGTAAGGCGGAGTTTTACGCATTCATAAAAAAGACCTCTCGGTTCATCTGTTATGGTTTGATCAAGCGGAATAATTGGAATTATAGGAAAGCGGTCGACTTCCGCGAAGAGTTTTCCCTTCGGAAATAATTCTGCGGCTGTTTGGGTGAAAGCGGTGGGCGAGCCGCGATCTTTCGCACGGCGTTGCGCCGCGTATAGCATCTGCGCAGTTCCCAGTCTGCCGTGTTTCTTGAGGAAACGCTACGCAGAATGATTTATTTCATAATTTAATTTAATATATTTCTCAGGGGATAAACGCATCCATATTGTTACGTGTGTAAGATAACATAAAATGTAATTACGGTGAATGGAAAAATTTTAAAATTTTTGCTACTTTTTTTTAGGTTTTTGTAGACAATAATTCATATTTTAGGTCATTAGTAATTTATAACTTATTAGTAAAGGGATGGAATGAATAATATTTGCTATCCAAGGAAAAAATTGTGAACGACGTCAGTTTCGGAAAAATTGACATGAACAATTCGGATTAATTAATTAAGTTAAATTAAAGCTATGACTAGCAATTCTACAAAATTGCTCATTAGTACACATATTACACTGCATATATTTCACTGCACGTATTACATTCATTATAAAAATATTTACTTACGAAAAGAGCAAATAATAAGCGCCAGAATATTTTAATACAAGAATTGTTCTGACGTATTAAATTTTATAGGATTTAAATTGCACAAAAATACTCGATATCATTTATATATACAAAATTACGGAACTGAAGTAATCACCTTTGGATTGTTGTATGTTTAGTTTTGCGAGAATTTCGATTGTTTATGTAAAATATGCAAATTTCGGTCAAAAACAAAAAAAAATATGATCATTATCGTGAGTTTTAATTGGCTAAAAAACGCGGAATTAACATGTAATTTTCAGCAAAATTTTGTTAATTAGTGTGTTTGATCAGTTAAGGTCTCTGCCTATTGATTTGACTCATAATTAGGTGATAATAGTCAGATCCTGCGTAAATTGCTAATACTGCAAAGGCCTCCGAGGGTGGAGGGGCGATCCCCCTCTGGATTCGCCAATCCGCCAGCTCAACTTTCTTTTTCATTCTATATTGACCTGTAGAAACGGAATTAACCACTTTCCTGGACTTAACTGAACGGAATTAAACACTTTCTTTCCTTCTACGAGATAGTTCGTAGAAGATAGTGGTTTAAGTCACTCCCGAGATATCTGGTATTTAGGATTTTCTGCTTATTGACCATTTTTGATTTTCAAAAAGTGTCTCAGTTAAAGTGTTGAGCTTGTATGGCATGCTTTCTTTTATCTGCGTTCCGTTTGTACGTTTCCGTTGATTTACCCAACAACAAACGTCATTCACCAAACAGATTGAAATTAAAAGAAGTGAAAAAGTGATATATGATAGCCATCCAAGGGGAAACGAGACTATATCTCGACTCTTAGATTAAAAAATGAAAAATACGCATTTTTCCAAGTTCAACGTATACCAAAAGTTCTTTAGGGAAGGGGTTAAGTTCGAGATTCGAACCGAGAAATCCGAAAAGATATAATGAAAGACTGGGTTTTGAGATACAAACTTTTCGAGTTACGAACTGGATCGAAGTTCGCAAGTCGAGGCAGCAGTGTGTGTAGAGAGGAAAGGAACGGCTGCGTTTGTCCGCCTTGGTTATTTCTCATTCATACCGTCCGTCCGAAGGTGAAGTGGTACCAATGTGTGAATGAGCTGGAATGAGATGAAATGTCCTCACCAAGTCTTGCTAATCTTCCCACCAATTGTTTCGTGGACCTCTCACGGTCAAATAGGGTCTACATCGCGCATTGCTTTTCGGGATTCCTGCAACGCCCAGCCAAGGTTTTGCCCGTGAGAAAGAAGTGAAGGGGACGGTCGTCAGAGAAAACAGCGGATTTTGCGTAGTGGGCGTTTTCCAGCGTTAGTTTCGCGAGGAAATTGAATTTAGAGAAATTAAGCCGGACCGCAGCACGCCGGATGTTGCTCTAAAAAGGATGAAATTCTTTTCCCCACCCCGCGCTCTGGGGCAATTCATGCATCCATTTCATTGATGAGACTGAATGATTGCAAAAGCGTCCCTTGTCAGCGATGCCGAAGGGACTTTAAATGCTATTAGCTAATTAAATTCGCGAGCGGATTTGGTGGACCGTGAACCATTTCGCCAATGGCCGCCAGCAGTAACAACCGAAATCATTCGCCGCTAATCCTGTACTCATGTTTTAAATCTACTAATACCCCAGTTCTGTGGATTTGTGCTGGATTCCGCGGATGGATTTTGATCGTTTACTGTGGAAGGATATTTGTGGCGTTCAAAGCTCGTTGTCAGAGCATGTCCCAAAGTCGCAAAACTTCCAAATATTTTCACTGAATATTCACATATCTATTACTTATCGGTGTTTGATTCATTAGTAATTTTATTTTTTTTTTATTTTATAAAATATTGTGTTGTTTTAAAAGTTCTTCGGCAGCTGAAGTCATTTCGCGTATAAAGGTTTCCATCGGGAATCGAACCCGGGACCGCTTTTGCCTTAGGTGAAATCCCTACCTACATACCTATCTGAGAGCCCAATTTTGATAAAATATTCCATATAACCTATAGACGAAGTCTTCTCTTTGTCGAACTCCATGGCAGAATGAAATAAAAACCACTAAGTCAAAATTTCACTTAAAACATGTTGTTTTAACTGGAATTTTTACATATTGATTCTTATTTTATCCTGAAATATTATAAGTTTTTCTTTCCTCTTGTATTGTATAGTTTTAGCGTCTATTTCTGTAGATTTTTCAGAATAGAGCAAATTCGCCACTAATGAAAACTGCTAAAATACGTTGACCTGCTAAAAATACCTGGGAACACTGATTCGTGGTACTATGTGTTGATGAATGCAATATATTCACTTTGTCTTTTGATGCAAGATATCGGAAAATGTATCTTACATTTATCGTTATCTCACTCTTGTTCGTTGCTGTGACTTAATGAAAGTTAATGCGGTATGAACGATGTCATTCATTTTGATCTCCAATTACAGAATATTATGAATATTGTCACTCACAGATTCTTAATTCCACTGATAGCACTCCTAACTGGACTGTTTGCACTCATAACATTCGGTCTGGGAGGTAAGTTCAAACCTACCTCACTCCTCATCTTGCAATGTAAGCCTCATTCTATCTATTGGTAGCTAACGGTGTAGGATATGAGGTTCAAACAGACCCTCGGTCTTGTAACAATTACAGGAGGACGGTCTGTTTCGTGATTTTGATAACTTAAGCGACAACTTAAACAACTAAAGAACAACAACTTTTAAGTTTACAACAACTAGAAAGACGCTACACTAATAGGTCTATATTAAGGCGAGATTGAGACTAAAAAGTCTCTTCTTCCATCTAACCTGTCGTCAATGTTATTAATAAAACACGAATAAATTTGTAAATAGAAATAGAGAGGAATACTTAAGAAAAATTTGTAGAGGTAAAAAACATAAGAAATAACTTTGGAAAAATATCTCCACAGCAGGGAAACACCCACTAAGAAGGGGGTGTGAAAAACTAGGAAATAATAACAATATGTTGTCGTGGCAGAGCTACTTCAGTCTTGATAGAAGTAACTGTAGATGCCCTTGATCTTTTGATACTCATCGTAGGCGTGTAACCGAATTATGCGAAGGAAAGTCGAAGCAAAAAAGTCTCCATTCGTTATTTTTAGCCTTTTTGGGGGTTTCAGTGTGTCTTTTGTTTCTTCCTCCACAACGTGTTTTCCTCCGCAGCTCCCCATCCGCATATTTTCGAGAGATCCCTTCACCTCTCCGCGTCGATTTTTTTAAGGCAGATGTACCCTCAATTTGGTCCGTCCCCTTTTAATTTGGTCCTTCAAGGCCGAGCAAATTCCCTCCGCAACTTATTCTTTCTTTCGGTCCCCTCTCTTGTCACCACCCACTAGACGCCAGCACGTTTTTCGGTATTCTAAGGAGGAGGCTCTGCTCTATTAATGGTTCGACCCCTTGAGGAAAGTGGGGCCAAAGACTTTCATTTTTCTTCATTCGCTATGCTAATTCTGGGACCACTTCTATGCTCAACCCTACCATTTGTGTTTTTCTCTATCGAATACTGTTTCCAATTTCCTTGAGGCTTTTTTTCTCGTGGTATTTTAAAAGTACATGCGTCACTTTAAAGACTCGGGGGCTGCGCGTATCAGGAATGTATCCTTCATAGAGCTTATTCGATGTGCAATTGTTTGTGCAGGGTTCAGTCCGGAAGCTGGAAATAATCTCAAACCCTCCCTTATCAGCAACCAAAAGCTCTGGAGAGGGAATGAGACTTGCTGGGTTAGATGAGGAGTGAGATAGTTTGGCCGTCTTTCACTCACTGATGTGAGCCAGTATACTTTGAATGGAAAACGTCCAAGTAAGAAAATTTCGTACTAATCAATGAAAAATGGCAGGATGAATGACATCACTCAGCCTAGTTTGTACCTCAGTTGTTTTCTTACAATCGTAATCTTCAATACTTGGACAGAAGTAAATGAAATATTTTTCTCTATCCTCCACAAAAGAAATTATTGTAAAATATTCCGTCGAGTTACGGTAGAAGGTAATTTCGATATTCATTGGAAAGGGTGAATGGAATTCAAAGGTTAATCAACAAAGCTGTGAAGAGTTGCACGCAGAGAGTGAAAAAATAGATCAGTTTTCTTTCATTCAAACTTCTTATCGAACAATGCTGCGAGATATAGATCAATATGAAGAAGGGTTGGTCTCACATTTAGAGATGGTCAAACGTAGGTCAGTTGGGTTCGTAAGCGGATATTCTTGGGCAGACATTATTGTTACGACTTTCATACAGCCCCTCTGGTAAAATTCGCCACAGGAGAAGAGATCAGATTTTTCTATTATTAGTTTTAAGACCATCCTACCTTTCACATACCAGTCCAAGGGAATCAAAACATCAAAATCCGTTTATATGCAGTTAATCCTAGCAAAGGTTGCTGATTTATATCTCTTAGGATATAAATCAGCAATCAGAAACGTTTTAAATTAGCGATCTGATCGATCGATCCCCTATATATTTATGTTAACTTTGAACTAGTTGACAATGTTAAATTTCATTCAGAGTTCTCCACGAAAAAACATTTTATCTGCTCTCGAGGTTATTATTACATCAACATGTCGTAGACTTGGTACCATCTTGACCACGAAAATAAACTTCCAAGAAAACGATTTTTAAAGCCATGCGTTCATACGGTGTCGTTTGAAGTCACTTGCATATCCTCTGTGAGGGATACACCATTGTAAAAAAAGAAGAGCAGCTATCCCATTCCAACTTTTATGACCTCAAGTCAAAGATAATGCTCGCGTTGCCCCTTCCAGGGTTTTTTCTGCGCCTACGTATCTGCTACTTGAATCTCGCCTCAGTTGCTCCTTCTTTTCCTTATATGGATAACCTCGTAAACGCTGGCCTTCCGTTCCAACTTATCTTTCATTACTCTGAGGTCGGAAAAAATTGAGGAATATTCATTTAAACAGAAAGCGTTACATGAGGTCGATCTTGCAGTCGTGCTATTCAGCCGCGAGACGTCCTCATCAACGTTGTATCATTTCATTCGCAGCTTAATGGTTCAGCTTTCTTATTCATTGACAGGTATTGGTACCCGGAAGCTCCTATCCTATTCCTAGTCCACCTTTCTTTTGGCCCTTCTACACGCCGTAAGTCCTGCATTGAAAGAAAAAGAAGTTGAAACACGGCTGTTCATAAATTAGAGGTTTAAAAACACTCCGTAATCCGTATTTCGGTAAGAGGAACTCGCGGTAAGAGACAAACAAACGGGAAGCTCCGGATTATCGATTTCTGGGAAGTCCCAATGATCATTTCAGAGACAAAGTCGCCATCGTCAGGGCGTCTGATTTCTTTTGTGGAGACCCCCTGAGGATGGAGGCTTTGTCTCTGAAGTGATCATTGGGACTTCCCAGAAATCGGTGATTCGGAGCTTCCCGGTTGTCACTCAGCGCGAGTTCTGCTTGCCGAAATACGCCTTACGGAGTGTTTTTAAACCTCAAAGGCCTGTGTTAGCCGGGTGTTCAGCGTTGGCCATTCAACGATTCTCTCTGATGTTCCATTAATTACTCTATGGTATTGTGCTCGGCTCTTGGGTTGTGGTAGCGTGTTCATTAATTGTCCTACTATAGGCAAGTCTGGTCTTCTTTATTATCCATGTTCCTTTTTGATAAATTTTGTGATGATCTGCTTGCATCTCCTTCCTGTTTCTTCGCAAGGTTCTCCGAACGCTGGGTTAATTTATTAATCAGCGTTTACATTTAGCAAACAAAATACAAGTCGAGCAATCTTCCGGAATAATTTCCCCTTTAAATATTTTGGGAAGGTTGATTTGAGAATGCTTGCCTTCCTCCCGAAAGTGCTCCATCTCGATAAGTTATTCTGTCCTTTATTTCCATCAGCTATCCAGATGCTTACTTAGCTGTTGAGAAGAAACATTTTTGGTCAACTTATTCATTTTATTTGTATTTATTATTATCTTTCATTGGTTTTCGCTTTTCATTTGTCTAAATTAATTCATTATTTACGTGTTTATCAATATTGCATCTGTTCAGATGGTCAGAAATGATCATCTGGTCAAATTTTCGCCAGTTGGCCATCTCTCAAAATAATGCTTATGACAGATCTTCTTCACCCTGACTGTTTGCGTCAAGATTGTTATCCGCAAACGAAGTTTCCGTTGCTTATTCTGGGAAAAGCTCAGTGCTTGGTACTCGGAAATGACGTATCTCTTCGCACAGGAAGTGCAGTAAAATTAAACCAAGGAAGGGCGCGAGTTTAGGATTGCGTAACCAGCGGCGCGTGAAGATTGTATCTAAACCGTCTGCCGAAAGATTACAAGACTTTCTTTCTCATTTATGTAGTGATTCATCTCACCGAATCAATTTAGAGAAAAAGTTATAATTATTATAATTCATACTATGAATATTATTTTAATTAAACCAAATGTCGCGAGAAAATTTCTTTCTAGTCACATTGTACGTACATGTTTGAACCTCAATCGCCCCTAGCTATCTAAAGTTTTTGAAGAGAGAATGAAGTATACTAGACTTCCTTGTAAATACAGCACAATGACTTTATGATTAACACTTTCCACAGCATTCAATTTTGAATAATCAAAACGAATTATGTTATTTAGCTTTACTCTTACCTCAGCGTTTCTTATTAACCTACACTGTTCAAGCTTAATTATCTTTCTTTTAAGGTCAAGAAGTGCCTTGGTCACAGTTATTATCACAAGTATCGTAGTCATTATTTTCTAAATGGAAGCAGGCTTCACTTGGAAGCAGGTTCCCATATGGTGTATGATGTGTACTTAAGACTGGGCATAACTGCTATGGGGTGTACTAACATTTAGCACAGATGTGCTTGTGTTTAATGCGCGATCAATACGGCTTTTTCGTCACTTCCTAAAATAAACGTACTTAAATAATTTTGTCTACCAATCTCGTTTATTTATTCAGTAAAAATAAAGTGTCAAATATCCCACCTAGCTTTATTCAGCGATTGAATTGCTTTTTTTCGTTCAATTCCAATGTCAAACTATTTGAAAACGCTACGCAAGTGCTGTCTGATTAGGCCATCTCAATTTGTTGACGACAGGTACCAGAAAGGTAGATGATCCGGGTTCGAGTCTAAGTAATTTCGATCTTTTTCACTACCTTTTATTCCTTTGAGTGATGGTATTTCATGCAGCCGAATAGTACTTAATGAAAAAAGGTTTCCCACTTCTGCGTTATTGGAATGTGTTATTCTCACGGCAATACATTGGCCCGGGGGGTACTTGAGCGAATGTAAATGTTATCGAAAGCGTCTCTCCACTTCATGTATCGGTTCTCCAACTCTCTCCACAATCCCCTCCCGTTTGCTCCCGTTTTCTCCATCAACTCGTCGTACAGTCCGCGGCCCTGCTACTCTCTTTTCGTCGCTTCCCAGTTATTGTTGACGTCATTTCTCATGAGTCAACTGACGACGCAGCATGCCCTCTTCCACCCCTATCCTACTCCCACGCACTCTCCCACACTTCCCGCCCACTCCAGATAACATCCCAAACAAATTCTTTTTTTCGGGCATGTGAAAATCGCGCTACGTTCTCTTCTCGCGCCTAAGAAAACCGACAGAGTCTTTCTCCTATCTGTGCGTGGGGAGGAATCTGAGGAGACGTTTCCACCAACAGGTCGTCGTTGTAGGCTTGAGAAGGGTCGAAGGGTCTTACGGCAGTAAATACTCCAATGTCATGCTCATTTTTGGGAGGAAGTTACATAAGTATGGACGCTAGAATTTTGTTGCAGAAAAAGTATTCGGGAAAGAATGTCCGTCTACTAAGTGATCAACTCGATGGATGACTGGATCCTCCACTATAAGCTTTGGATAGGGAATGAGACACTTAGCTAGATATGGAGTGAGGTGGTCCTACTTTGCTTTTCTCGCGGAGCCGCTAAGCTATGATGGATAAATGTCCGCCAGGGTTTGCAGTGACTCTACGAATAAAACTTTTCGTAGCATTCCGTAAGGAGCGAGCAAAACGAATGCTATCCCTCAGCACCACTGATGATTTAGTACGTTTTATATCATCAAAAGTATGAGCAGGAATGAGGCCAAAATGAATAAAGTGTACAATTTTCTCCATCCAACACCAAGAGACAAATGAAAAAAATTCTAATCATCAAAATAAGGTTGCAAGAATCAAGATAGAGTGAAAATTCAAAATATCTCGTTTTCGTTAATTAAATTGATCGAATAACTATGCTCTTGGCATTTCTTCATCATTGCTTACTGATCCGAAGATTGATTGGTCGCAGCTGTTTAGCCTTTTCCCTTGTAATTACTAACTTCAACACTTTCCAGTACCTGTTTCTTAATTTAGTCGAGGTCCTCTTTTATAATTCGCATACCTTATCACCATGTTTCCGTTCCGTCCTACCATACCTTCTAATACCGTTTCCAGGATGCTGGCACGTCTTCATGGGCACCCAATTGAAATTCCATGTCTATTGATTTGTTTACTTCGATTTTTTATCGTTATCACTGTTATTGTCAGTATGCATCCCAGTTTTACTTATCATCTCTATGACGAATTTCGTAATTGTTATTAATTCCGCGAGAGTTTCAAGAGATATTCTCATATCTTTATGTTGCTTAGAAAATTAGAGAAATTGCTATAGTTATAATCGTCAGTTATCAAAGTAAAAGAAGTGTGGCAAGGTTATTATTAATTCGAAAAAGGATTCTGCGTCTCCAATGGTACAAATACCCAATCTCTTAAAATCAGTGCAGTGTATCTAATAGTATCTAAATAGGAGTTCCCTTCTCCCAAACTATAGTTTATAGGTTTTCTGTTACAGGTACTTTTTTCTAAATATCTAAGTGGTCGATAAAGAATGAGGAAAGACGGAGTAATAAATTTCTGACTTCCCGGATATTCCACACACCATATATGACCCTGCTTCCAGAGAAATCTTCGTTATACTCTTCTAATGTACTTCCTTATGCCATACCTACAGTATTATGTCAAAAATAAAGCAATAGCGAAGATTTTTGGTAGATACACTGTTGAGCAACCTTTTTCTCTGATTCTTTAGCGTTTCTTCTACTTCCATTTTCACATCTGTTGTTACAGTCAGTATGTTTTTGCATTTTTAACTGATGTGTCTGGAAATTATTAACTACTATTATGATGAGTAGTTTAGATACTCTTCCATTCGATTAATTTAAAACGTTAATGCAATAATGGTTCTGCTAACGTAGATAACTCCGACCGAAATCATCCTCGTTTTCTGGAATTCGATTTCCTACAGGGTCCCAAGTAGTAAAAGGACAGTTAACACAAAACTCCTCTCATTTACTTTAAAGTAAGGGTGGTCAGTGAACTCTTTGGTCATTCCCATTCGCATACCGAAGAATTTGGGGGCTCCAAACCGATCTTGGGGAGGTTCCTCCTGATCATTAGTATTGACGCTCGCGTGCGTACGCGATCATCCTCCAGAACAATTCTTAGCCGATTCTGCTTCAGCTGATTGCGAAAAACAGTGGAAAATGATCGTAAGGTAAAGAAATTTGTATCCAAAGCCGCGAATTATCCTATGTTTCGCTCCATTCAAAAAATAAGTTAGAAGCAGTAAAATATAATGAGGGGGAAATTAAATTATCTGGGATTTTTCAACGAAATTCATGATGGATAAAAATACCAGCGCTTTTTTTACACATTTTTTGCCGTTTTAATTCGTGAAGTGCATTAGAGCTCGAATACTTGCGAACCAAATTCGGACAAGCGTCAGTCATCCTCACTCTACTCCTAATCTTTTAGCGGGCGTGAATTCAACTATTTCCCAAGGCGAGAAGCCGTCATCGTCTTATGACTCATAGCATTAGCCCGTAGCCGAAGAACTTGAGAAGTATTAGCGGTTTTATTTCGGGGCGATAGTATCATCAATGAATTACGAGCGCTTCTTATAGCGAGAATAAAAGTTAATGGACGAGTTTTTTTCTCTCGGCCGCAATATGCTTGATGGATCCAGATGCGTTTCTCAAGTGCAAATCCAGCGAACCTGTCTTGAAGGGTCTTGAGAGTATTGGGATTATTTCTGCTTAAAACCCATCTCTGGTTTCGTGGGTTTTTAACCTCCAGTGTACAAACCAAGCGATGGAATTACTGAAGATGTACGTAATCGGGAGTTTCCGGTGGGTAGTTGTAGTTTGTCTTGTCAGTAGTTGCAACCGCGTTGTTCCAGGAAAGCTCCGTACACTTCATCGGTTATGTATCAGTGAGCCTGATCGATCTTTACATTGGGATATAGATTTGTCGAATTCGTCATCACCTGTACCCTGTGAGCCTCCTTTTTGCACGTGACAAGGGTTCATGCACTACGAATCTATTTCTGTAACCTTTTACCGTCGCGTGTCGCCTGCATAATAAATGAATCTTGAAAGTAGCAAGTTCTAGAGTCTATTTCCGTGATATTTCATTCAATACCCGAATTGCCTATGTAACAGGATGGTCGTATATATACTACCTCCTCCGATAACGTGATTCCCTGAAATTATTTGACCAAGTTTAACCTTAAATCATAGAGTAAGCTTACTCGGTGCTTAATCTCCTTTACTTAATACTATTTTAAGGAACATCTTGGTATTCGTAATCGACTTTTCGTTGCAGTTCCTAACTAAACGCTCGGACCTTATATAATTCACGAATGCAACACTTCTTTGCAGTTATCCCAAATGCCCTCTTTCGGTAACGAATCCTCAAAGTGTAGTAATATCTTGAGAATCTGAATCGATCTATTCGCCATCAACATAATATTTCAGTCCCAAATTTCTGGAATGGTTCCTGAAAATTTTCGGTAGCACTCCTAGAAACTCTTTGTAACGTTATACTCGTGAATTTCGGCAGACATTAACACGGTCCGCTACGTGAGTGAATTCAGGATTTAATTTCAATCGATGACTGAAATGGATAAGATTTATCTGTGGTGAAATCTTGATAGTGGATAATGACTTCCTTCCTCTCAGTCTGAATACTTCCCCTTGGTCAGTGATTCTTGACCCTCCGCTTATACTGCCCCACCTGGCGGAATAACTGGAAACTTTGGTCCCAGCGGAATGGGTTTATAAGTGGCCTCATTCCAGAATGATCGTTACGTAACGTTAGCTTTTCGCTGCATTAATCAGGATAATTTGATCAAAGCAGACTTGAATCAACTTGAACGTTACTTTATTCGTATCATTTACCATCGGAAAAGCTTGAGTAAGGGTTAATGAAATAAGTGTGTTGATGGAGTATCGATTAGTTCGTTTTAGCTCTGCTTATTTTAACAATTGTTTTGATTGCGAATTAGCGATGAAATCTGACTGAATAGTGACTGAAATAGAAAGAAAAGTGGTCTTTCTGTAACCCTCCGTTACGTGGGTAGGTTTCTACCCCTGCGTGAAACATTATAACTTGGGAAAACATTTTTATTTTACCATCAAACTGTATATTAGTATTGTGTAAGAGGAATATGAACGAATGTATGATATTTTTCTACAATAGTTTCTGCTTGTTAACAATAAATTAAAATTATTCTTTCCACGAACATGGGGATACACATTGCAAAAGGAAATATGCATATTCTTGGCGATCAAATCTCAAATCAGCAATTGCTCCATTAAAGTGATTTTTGATAAATCATCAATATTCTACAGAAATAATTCGGTCCAAATCAGAGTGTCCGCATCCAAACAGATGAATACGGACTCTTAGTACTCCTTCAGCTTGTCTCCGTTCAAGAAAAGTCCCCTTGTCTTGTTCTTGTTCCCGTTCGCAGGAAAGCGCTTTGCATAAAACTAAAAATTTTTGCGCAAAAATCTTCCTAACAAGTGTCCCTACAGCTGATGAAAGGTTCCAGACAATAGAAATAAAAAAGAGGCCCTAAAATTGGTTACGTTGGGTAGAAATCCCCCACATTTTAATTTAACGTTTCTCCTTGGTTAATACTCCAACAGAAAAATCTTATATACAAATTAGAACGTTTGTATATGTGTATGTGTGCATGTTCACCTAAAACTCGAGAAGCAGATGTCGCACAGCCTTCAAATTTTGTAGATAGTTTAATGTCTTCCCCGGACAGATAATATGCTGCTTTTTACTCATCTAACTGTCCCCCGTTCGACTCCAGTTGTTCAAAACTATTTCCATAACAGATGCACGTACACCTCACTTTTATCGTCTGCGTGGTTTATTTCATTTGCAAAATTAAATTTGAAAAAATAGCCCTACGACATCGAACCAAACACCAAAATAAGGCAAATTGAATGGGAATTCTTATATTGTAATGTTACTTACTGAAATTTGATAAAATAGGGGAATATTTTGTGATATTTTGTGGTTGTAAAAAACCGGTCCCCCTGACGACTACTTAATTCCATGGTTGAATTCGAGATCATTCATTTTAGTTCACTTTTATCGCTTTCAAGGTTTGTTTCTTTTGCAAAATTAAATAAGTAAGAATAGTCGCATGAATTCGAAACATGTATCAAAAGAAGGAAATTGTACGAAGATTCTTACTTTGGTCGTAGAATATTGTATTCTGTTCAAAGTCGCGTGAATTTTGATAAAATAAACGAAACTTTTCTAGAATTTTGAGGTTGTAAACAAATCTTCCCCCTGACGACTAATTCGAAAACGTTGAAGCCGAGCTCATGCATTTTCATTTTTTCCGCGTTGAGAATCAACGGGCACTTCAGCTAGTTATAACTTATATTATCAATATAGCAATAAAAGAAATTAACTGAATGGAAGGAAAAACGTTAAATATCGATGAAAAACGCCATAGATGTAATGAAAATTGCATCTCGGGTGGACTCGGTGAAGATAAAGGGGCTAATAGTTGAACTTGGTGCACTTTTATTAGATTATTATATTCTCGATTAGTCATTCTAAGTGGATTGGGAGTTGGGAGACTTCTGCCAGGAAGCTGCTTCTTTTTCGATGCCTCCGGCGGACGAAAAATTTAACCCGGATGTTTTGCCCCGTGGAAGTTTAAAAATATTCCGCGCACGCGGTTGTTCCGAGAAGGGGCGAAAGGAAAGCATTTCCACACTTAGGACACGTCCTTTGAAGTTTTCTCTCCGGAGATCAACGAATTAATTGTTTATAATGATGAAACTTATTTTTATTGAGCTTTCGCTGTTGATCAAGATGTAAGAGAAGAAGATGAAGTGTGTTTGTATTCCATCTGTTATCATTCTTTCTGTTACTTCAAAACGTCAACGGCTAATATTTGTTCGAATCAGAGTATATCAATTTAACTTAAAAATGTAATCATTTTCATAGTTAAAACCGTGTTTCTGTCGGAATTTTAATTATGGAAATGGAACATACTATATAATTGATAATTAAAGCATAGTGAGGTTTTTCTATTTCCGTCTGAATTTATAATCCATTTGCAGAGCTATAAAGCGATTACAGAACTGCTGTATTATTTTCTTCATAACTACGTTATTATCGTTTAATCCAGAGCAATACCTTGTCATGCTCTAGGTTGCCACTATTCATCTTTCCGCCTAACGTGAGACATTTTTGAGTTTTAATGCTCGCATTTCCTTATTCACAGTTATTGCAGTTAAGTCGTCATCTGATTTCGTACGAATCAGTTTCAGTTTAGGCATTTGCTTTGATTTGACTTGCTGATTTTCTCTCTCCCTCTCGAAAATACTAAGATTGTCTCATGAGAAAGAGAATCGTTAGAATAAGGGAAATGTGATTTGTTTCGCACGATTTGGCGTGCGTCTGAAAACCGTAGGCAGAGCAGCGCCTAGCTTATCTGCTGCCCGGGCGCGAACATAGTTTGCCGCCCCTAAAAATTAAATATCAAAATATATATATCCTGATTTGCAGGTCAAAATTATTATGTAAAACATCGAAAACCCGGTGTTTTATGACTGCGTTCCCCAGCTTACAATGGTTGCTAAACATCAGTAACAATCAATCATGCATATTCCGTATGCTGACATAGTGAATCATCATTATGAGTTCAAATTACTTTTGATTGTCATTATCTTAGCAGCTACACTCTCCGGAAGAGTCAATAAAACATGCATAGCTATTTGCAAATTAGGAAAGATTCCGATCAAATATTTAGTAAAGATATATTCCAAAACCTTAAGAGGATTTATTTTTGGTATCAGAATATCTTTTATCGATTCTAGTATTTCGATTAAATCCACTTCACAAATATTCCTTTCCCGTCTTGAGTTATCCGTAATTCTTTCCTCTGAATGCTTGTCTATCTTTGATTTCATATAATAATATTTCCTAGATTAGATCCTGTGTATATCACACAGAAAACAACAAATAATGTTGCTGTGATAATGATAATGGCTGGCTACGCTTCTGTTGCCGCCCTTTAGATGCCGCCGCCCCGGTGCGACTCTGTCCGTAGGGTAAACGAAAGTGAAATTTTTTGACGTAACTGAAACTCGAACCTGGGTCTTTCGCTTTGCCTTCCTTAGGTTTGGCTTACAAAGTCCTGGGTACTTATTCCTGTCGAATACAGACTTTCTCTTGAAAGTTACTAAAAAATTATGGAAATAGTGAATTTTCTTCGTGGAAAGTAATGTAAGTTTGAATTTTGTTAATTTTGGTTGATGAAATGCAACTTGGATATTTTATACCAGTGATGTGATTTTATCAGTGACGATAGGCAAGCATTCATCAAGTAACAGAGTTTGTTCGATGATGCATTCTAATCATACGTCTTTTGATCGTTTTCCGGTCCAACCCGCTATTTCCGAGTGTAGTTAGTCCTTTTGGGATAAATCCGGATGATTGCTTGCACAGGAAGTTTTCGTGTTCAATCATCGTCAGAAGTATTCCTCATTGTGATTCCGAATGCTTTAATGGAGCAGAGAAGGTGATGGACATGGGCAAGATATAGTAGTTGGTAACCGAGCGGCCAGCCGTATGCATAAATGGAAGATATATCCTCTCCAGATGTCCATTATTCCTTTCAGTAGGGGATAAAGTGACTGCGAAAGGCTCTTGAAGGTCTTCCGGCGAGGTAGGAGACGAAAACGATCGCAATCTGTCGTGCGCACGAAATGTCACGACACCCTTGCACAGCATTATTCATTGAATTTCATAACCTTAGTTTTTCTCTCCAAAAATAATCTTCGGGGTGCAAGAATACTGCACCTATGAATGGAGATGATGGAAAAGAAACATTCCCTGCATCGATGAATATAAATCTTAAGGGACCACTTGATTTGACGAGATGGAGTGTGTCTTTGTTTCGATTCGATACATCGATCGATAGCGTGGAATATTTCATTTCCCTCCTCCTAGAGCGAGATTCTTCTCTATAACTTCCGGTTGGTTCTATTGCTGTGAAATGGGAAATAATCCCCCTTTTAATTTTTTGTAATTTTTGTCTTCTCTCGAGAATCTTTACCATTGTTTCTTATGAGAATTGTTTGATATTTTTAATGGATTTGATTCTAGCCATTCAATCTCTTTTTAACTAAGGGTATTATTAACGTGCGGGTTTTCGAGATTTTCTCAAACGGTTATTTTTAATCTAGCATTGCTTTCGTACTAGATAATATACGTGTATTACATGCGGTCTAAATTAGCTTATATTTTATTGCTCGGTTTTATAGCCCACTGTTTGCTTCCCCTTCAAAAATTCCCCTAAAATGCTCAAATGGCTTCTTGGCGCCTAAGAGTGGTCAGGCTTCTTATTATATTCGATATCTTTGGATGGGTCAGACAAATGCTATAGACATGGCGTGGAGGAATTTAAGAGAATTTTCTTCTCTGGTATTTCCTTTTCTTTTCCTCCCTCGCAGCTTATATCGACGTTGATTTATTCATACGCCGATCGATTCATGTTCCCACTGGACCGAGAAGTCGAAACATATGATTCGCCACAATCGCCGAACGTCTACCGAATTGACATTCGTTGGAGTGGAAACGTTTATCACTCGTCGAATAAGGGAAATGCAAAGGTTGCCGAAGACGGTCGCAATTTATAAACCTCCTTGCATGAATTTCTCGGAAATCTGCAGCTGTTATTTCGCTCGGAAATAAAGCTATACGAGTACTTGGCCAAGCCTCAAGTCACTCAATTCTACCAAGTCATCTCTCAATACCTTCACAAGAACCGCGAAAAGATCTCGCGTCCTTCAGTTCAAGGAGAATAAAAAAAGAGGATCATGAGCCGTAGTCTAAGTCGTTTTAATGCAATGCATCCTTAGAAGCGGTCGTTGCAGTTCGATATCGTTCGAGATATCGATCAATCGATCGAGATCGCAATTTCAGGCTTTCACCCCACGCTTCCATTTTTGCCGTTCCAATAAGCAGCGGCGATCGGTAATTGTCAGTCGATCGATTAATTTCTCGTTCTAATTCCCTTCAGTTGTTGCGAAACCGGTCGCGTTGAAAAGATGTCAATCGGAATGCGTGCCATTTTCCCTGCAATTTTTTGCTCTGAGAAAAACTCTTGTGACAAGGTAAAGGATCTTGTTTTCTCGGAGGTGAGCTATTGAGTGGGTTATTTTTTTCTTTGATTAGATGTGAAAAACACCCTTTTGTCGGTGTACATACATTTTCGGTTCAAGGATATAGCTGTCTGGTGAAGAGGTCAGTTTTCATTCACTATATATGATATCTTAGCATCTTTGATTCATGGTCTTATTACTCATAGAGTTATTTTTCCGAATAATTAAATCTTAAGAATGGAGTTAATCAAATTCTTTTAGAAATTTTTGAGTTATTCGGTATGATTCGATTAAACTAAAGTCTCGTTTTTTTCGTAAATGACGATATTAAGATTATTTTCGATTACCATTCGCGATCCACCGAATGCCCTTGACAATCAATAGGATTTTCCTCCAAAATAGCTCGAATCTATACCATTACATATATTAATATAGATCTATTACTATAGATTATAGCTCGAAACTATACTACATATTATATTTATACTAATCGATAGGATTTTCTCCCAAAATAGGTCGAATCTATAATATAATATCTATTGATATAGATCTGTTGCTATAGATTATAAGTCAAATCTGTACTATTATATCTATACTAATCAATAGGGTTTTCTTTCAAAATAGGTCGACCGCGACCGATTTTGGAAAATAATTGTCCGAAAAGAGCTCAATTGTTGAATTGTCATAAATTCTACAATATGTATCGATCTTCACAGACAGATATTCACAAGTTTTAAATAAATCCATCAATTTATTGTTGCTAAATATTTCGTAAAATAATCGATCGCAGACTCAGGGCTAGAAAGATCGGAGCTCGATCCCTCAACTTAGTCGGACCGGTGAGGCTGGGAAAGAGTTCGTGATTGGCTGTCGCAGAAATGGCATTTCATTTGTTTTTCCGCCTTCGGCGTCAGTAGAGGACATTTTCCCGCGAGGACCATAAAAAAGAGATTCGCATCCATTGGGAGTAAAGGGCCATCTAGACCCTTTGATCCGCTACCTGGAAACGTCTTATTCAAGTATACCGTTTTGATGACGTTGTTCGTCTCCCTCCACCTTTGAGAGTGTTTTACCGAAATACCATTACGGAGGATGGCAGCGGCAGAGCCGGATATCTGATTTAACTAGTTTTCTCCCATCGTTCCCTTCCGCCCGTGGGTGGCCGGTCGCGTTCTCTTTGGATATCCACTCCTGTTCCTCCTAAAAGGGTTTTTTTTCCACTCTCTACGCTCGTCTGTTTTTTCATAAAACGAACAGTGGGACGCTGGATTGCCTTCGTGGCATGCCTTTGATGCCGTGACTAGCATAAAATACGGCAGTGTCCAGTGTACTAGCGATGCTTGGGAACATAGAAGTAGAAATATAAATCTGATGGAGATCTGTAGGCAGGAGACCTTTCTCTTGCTAAAAACTACACAGTTTGGCACGCAGAAAGCTGGACATTCACTTGACGAATGGTAGATGATGTTTAAATGCGGAATGAACATTTCGAAATTCAGATAAATACTACCAAACTGTTTCGGAGATGAAAATTTACCAGTGACACCTCACTGTAGAAGGGAAAAGTTGTTCTTCTTACTTATTAATGGATTAAGAATAGGTGGGGTTAACATTTGCAAGCCTAACATTATGCCGGTTACAATCCAACTCCTTCAGCGCCTCTAGTGGTGGTATGTTTGGGGCGACCAGGTGTCCCGATTTAGCCGGGACACCTCTTTGAACTCTGCCCCGCTACGTACATTGGTCAAGTAATGTCCTGCTTTCTCTTTGTTCCATTGCCTTGGAGCTGTTTACACTGTATCTAGAATTTAAGAGTGATTTAATGTTTCATTACCTCCGATTGTCTTGGCGCTTCCTAAGAGGTTACGAGCGTTGTGCGTGTAATTCGAATATTTAATCTGGATACAGAAATGAGAGAGAAAAAGTCTCCCGTACCGTTTTCGTTACGTAGCTATTTAATCAGGACTCACTATGCAGTAAGAGAACTCTACTAATTGCCGATACCTCATAATGTCCCGCTCTCACTGATCTGGAATCTGATCACGATATGCTACTCTTTACAGTATTCTGCCCGGAGGCAGAGTTCCTCAAATCCTTCACAGTTAGCTATCAAAAGTTCTGGAGAGGGAATGAGGCTTACAGGAAAAAGTGAGGAGTGAGGTAGTTTACCTTTTTTCTTTTCATCGAGTCGAAATTTAGTGAGTAGAACAAGTTCACCGAAAAGCAGCACAATGGTCCTTTAAACTTGTAAGAATGATGAGTAATCAAGTAGAATATATTGATTCATCATCACTCATAACTAGATAACTTTCACAGAATTACAGCCTCGAATTAAATTGAGGCAAAGTAAATGAAGGTTACATTTACCAAAAGACAAAGTAAGAAATAATGCATACATGAAGATCATTCAGCAGGAACTGAACTCATTCGTCTTAAATGAAACACGAACATCGCCATGCTATGTTCTGGCTTTTTCTAAAAAACAAAAGTATTTGTTCCGAAACAAATCGGTGAGGCCATCGCTTTACACAAGTAGAAAATATTTCAGCTCGTTTTATATGATAATCGATTCATCTTGTCATGACAACAAAGCGCCTCCATACGAGATCGTAAGTGCGTCACAGTAAAGCTATCAAAAGCAAATTTTGATAAAAAAAGAATTGGGTCAAAAAGTTGCGAAAACAATTGTACCAGGTGGCGTGGTACAGTTTGACGTAGCTGTTTCCGTTCTCCGAGGCAAACCTATATTTGAATTGCACATTGATTAAAGCGGATCAAGGGGCGTTGCATGCGTAAGCGATGTAAGTAATCCCGAATGCCATACATTTGCTCCGAATAAGAGTTTGGCTATTGGCTTTCAATGCCTGGCGATTCGGTATTGCTACTGAAGACAGTACGGGATGCCTGAATCGTACTTTTTATCGTTTTCTAATATTTTGTACGTTTAAGGACAGCTTCCGTTGATCCGGACGGTCTTCGGCTGTCGCTGTTAAATAACTCCTTCCCAAAAATGCGTTATGAATTGTTTACAACGATAGAATTAATTTGAAAATCTCACTGGTATTACTTTTAGAAGAAGCTTTTTTTGAGTGTATTGAATTTTTTATAAAACGACGAACGAGATTTAGGAGGTATATTTGAAGCCTGTAGTTTACGCATCTGAGGTTCCAGGATATTCAAGTGGTTAGCTTATTCGCCTTTGGTGAAAACGGTCCCGGTTCGATGCCAGGAGGGGGTGGCTCATGGGAATGGGTGCTTAATGTAATGAGATGTCGAAGCACTTTTAAAAATACTACAGCTTTTATACTACTAAAGATTTATGTATATGTACACTGATAGAATGCCAGGATATTTTATTTTTTTCGCCAGAGAACGTTTGTAGAAATAAAATTAATAAAAAGGGTTTAGAGTCGAGAATTATGATTCGTTTTGTTAAATTTATTTTGTTATACGGATCGCGTTTTCATAAATCAGCCTCATTGTACTTAGTTGGAACAGTCCCAGGTTCGATAGCATTGGATTTGTTTTTAATAATATTTTGCGTAACAATTTAAGCTCCGGAAGAACTTCTTAATCTTCCAGAAGGCAAGCGATTGATAAATATATAAGTAATTTTGAAAAAGGTAAGGAAAGTTGGTTATTGTAACACTTAAATAACATTATCTTTACTATTATAGTAGCTAGTACTGACTGCTCTTATAAGATGAATTTATAATCATCTCAACTAATTTGAATTATGGTAGGAAATGCATCGTGCAAAATGTGAATAATTTGAAAAAACGTGACGTTTCTTTAAATATTCCATTTTGCAATTCCTCGATGTTTTTCATCCTAAAACCCTTTCTCAGTATCCGCGTTCGTAGGGAAAGGTTAGAAGTATTGATTTATCAGACGGAGGCTTCTCATATTTTCTCGTTTGTATGGTAAATTTTGGAAGAAACTTCGCCGAGGTATTAATTATGTAGCTCACGTCTTCATTTCATCCCGTCAACCAATTTTTCTCGAGTACACGGCAAATTTGTAGATGACTCCGGAACCGGAGGACAGTCACTGTTCTTGACACAAAAGCGTTTAATTTCCGAGAATAATTGCCCCATGTTTTCACTGTTTTATTACCACGTGCATGCCGCGTTTCTTGGATGCCCTAGGGACACGGTACGAATTCTTCGGAGCCAGCCTAATTGCATTGCAGCGAGATCCTTTGTTTGGAATTCCGGTCATTACGACGACGCTTTTTTACGTTTTTGAGAATTTTTGTGTCGGCCTGCAGGTCAGGAGGGCGGCCGCCGATTTACCCAGGGTTGGCCGCCTCGCGTTAGATGTTGGATGATTTCTAATACGCCTAACGGAATCAAGTAGATGATTGAATACGAACGGTTGGAAAGAGGTCAGCACGGAGCTTAGTGCCTCCGTGGTGTTGTCGGAAGCTTTGAAAGAGCTGCTGGCATTCCGAAAGAAGTACTCGAAAGGTTATGCGGAATTATTCAAGCGCACGCCGAGACTTAGTTGAAGCATTTCTCGGGGGTTTTAATTGAAGAAATTCACGTCTGTTCGGAGTAGTTGTTTACAGCGATTCCTGCTGTTGAATACAAACAAGCTGTTGAGGAAGAGCTTTGATTCGGAGCGGCCGAGTGAAATGCAAGGCTGGCAAGTAATTGGAAAAGGTGTCCACTAAAGGAGTGGTTTTTTAAACGTGTGTAAAAGTTGTAAGAAATTTGATTAAATATTTTTCTTGATGATATCTCGGCAATTTTTCTTACCCGAACATTTTACTATGTTGTGTACTCAGTTTACGCTTCACCAAGTTTTACTTCTTCAAAACTTTACCTTTCTTGAGTATCGTAATTGTAATGTAAGTATTCTTTTATGAATGTTATATACTAGAGCACATTCCAGTTTTTCTACTCAGTAATGACGGCAACGAAGGAATCAAATCTGACGTATCACTTCCCTTTTAATCTAATTTCAGGTCGCCTTTATAAATAATTCTTCGCTAGGAGGAATATAATTACGAATCATAATTTAAGTTCGAAGATTTAACCTTGATTTTTCACCGTATTTTCGCCGTATTGACTGGATAAACTGAAATGAAGAATAGAAACCATGTTAATTATTATACCATTGAAGTAAAACATGGAAGCAGCAGTTTTTTCTGTAGTAAATTTGCCATGCATAAATATCTCTCTTTATTTTCATCAACATCTTCACACATAGCTGCGAGCCGCATATTGGGGGTGTGGCAGCGGGTTCGCGCGCTTCAAGTCGAATTCTCCAATCTGTTACTGTTTCATTCCGATCGGAGATAAGTGAATCTTAGATGTGGCTATTTCCAGCATCTTATTCCCTAATTTTTCTTGCAGTATCTGATCACTCTATGTAACGGTGGGCGCATATTATGTAATGCGTCTTCCTAAAAGTTCTGAATATGCAAGATAACCTAAAAATTAATATCCTTCCTTATAACAATCTAACTTCCCATTTGAAGGAACATGGATGTAGGAGTATATCCTCTGCTGGCAATAAATAACTTACTGATGAAGTATCTCAGTGTCATCAAAGTTGAAGAATATGAAGATTCCATTCTGCATACTATTCCCCCGGAAATTTTGTATCTTATCTAAGGGAACGTTGATCTTAAGATAGAACATGATCCTCCTCGGCAAATAATATTACAATGATCGAAGGCCTTGCATGGTTTCAGCAGTATAAATCTCGATCCTCTCGTTGTGCAGGACCTATTAGTACGCCCCGAAATAGACTCGAGGCAAGGTTAAAATCCCGTAAAAACAGTTGAAGCAATCGTATAATGTCAACCATTTTTGTGAACGGCGACCTTACATCGATTAATCTCTATCACCAAACCTTACTTAACATTCCTGCGTTGGGCAAATTTGTTTTACTACGCATTTTAAAGCTGCTGAAATTTGGATGAGGTGGCGTGAAAGTGGTCTTACAATTAGATATACGTGGCAAAGATTTAATAATATTTAATCTATGGTACTTAAATAGAAAAAAATGAATACCTTCATTTCAAACCCCATTTCCTGCACTCACTCGTTCCGCCAATTTGTTGCTACTACGAGTCGCAGACAAAGACCCCTACAGAAGAAAAAAAACGGGTAAAAGAAACTGCATCGTCAGTTGTTTTTGTGACACTTCCCGAAAATCGCCCCTCCTTTGTCAGCTCCCCTTGTTATTCTTTCCGATTCATCCACAGAACCGGACATACGGTACCTAAAAGTTCATTTGGCGTCGGTCTTTGGCTCCGAATAATGGCTTCCGCGACCGACCCGCCGCCTACATCCCGTCGCGAATTTAGACGAGCGATTTTTGCGCTTTCGGGACTAAAGGGTTGGTGAAAAAGTCGAAAAGTCTCTCAAAAAAAATGTGAAGCCAATCCGGGCCGGGAGGACAACAATGGGAGAACATCGGACTTCCTCGTTCGTTCAGGCGACTTGGCCGGCCCCGTAGTTCCTCGGAATTAATGGCGGGTTATTTTTAAATGCGCACCTTCCAAACAATGCGTTTTGGTCTAACGAGTGGCGTTGTAACCGCTGACATTGAGCAGGCCGAGCTCAATCCTTAAAACTTTCGACGACGCCAGAATTTCCTCCTCGCGGACGCCGGTGCTGCTCCCTGCGCGGCGTTCGTGGGAAACTGCGGGTGCGACGCGGGGAAGGGCGAACTCTCTGACCTTGCGTTAGATGATATATTCAGATTTTCCCTTGATTGATCGCAAGTGGTATTTGTCCTACTCTCCCCGCGACCCTTCATTGTACGTCTCTTTCCTTCCACCTCTTTCTGCTCCTCTCTCCTTAACATCTGTGCTACTCCCACGCTGTCGCCAAGTCCCCGTCACCTCCGTGTTTTTCTCCTTTCGACGCACTGTTCTTTCACCATGTGTTGTGTGTGTGTGTGTCCCCGTTCTTTGTTTTTCAATTCACACCCCCGTTGGAATTTTCGTTCTTTTCGTCGGCACGTGTTTACTAGCTTTCTAATTTAGCTCTGCACTTCTGCTTTAGTCTCCCGACGCCTGTAAATGCTCTGTTCAAACGTAGAATGTTTGCCTGAAAGATTTTTAAATATAAAGTTTGAATTTCAAAACATGCCTGGAAGATTTAAATTTTGGCTGTCGCGGCAGTCAAGATGGCGAGTTCGGTTATTTGATTCATTGTCAGTCAAATGCCGCTGTCTAATATGCCTGTTATTCATCCCTCTGCTATAGCCTTCTATATCATGAAAGTAGAAATGAAAACCCCTTAGCGAAATTCTGAATTATAATTTAAAGGGATAAATTCATCAATTTATGTTGATTATTAAATATTTTATCTATCAAGTAGTGCCATTAATTTTTGATCGATCCATGTTTACGTTTTGCTACTAAATTTTCACTTTGTTTCCTGAATTTTGGGCTCCAGAGGTCTTGACCGAGCTATTTTCACTTGCTGCCGCCTCAATCTGTCTCACCTTAAGGCAGATGCGTAGTAGATTGTCTGGGAAGAACAGGTTAAGATATCGATTATAGGTGAAGATGATGATTGACGTAGTCCATTTGTTTTCCTCCTGGATTTTCTGGAGGCTATAGCAGATTTTTTTTCTTCCAGAAACTAGTTCTTATGTTTAGTAACGGATACCTTGACTCAGGCAAAATCTTTCGGAATGTTTTTTATCGAAAATTTTTTATTTTGTTGTTTATTGGCTTCTTCATTGAGCCTCTCAAACTTCAGAGGGCGTATAGAATTTCCAAATAAATTATTCGAAAAGATCTTATGGTTAGGAAGCATTTATTTGCTTTCCTGCATCAAATTCCCGGGGTAAAATTCTCGGAAGAAATCAAACGTAATTTTTTTCGGAAATTTGAAATGTAAGGTACTAAAATTTCACATGCAAGAAGTATGATTTAACTTAAGTGCTTGTTGGTCATTCTGCTGTTCGAGAGCGTCTTTGTACGCAACATCTTCACCCCTTCGAACGTAAAACTTTTAAAAGGTTATTTCATGAATGTTACCTTCGTTGAGTTCTTTATTTCTGTACGTATGCATAATTTAGCTATTAATATAGTTTTGTTTTGCCTATTTTCTTTTACCATTATTATGTTAATGTTTATTTTTGCTATTGCTTTAACATTGATTTTATACTATTAATTTGGTATGTTTTAATTTTTGTTGGTAATTTGTTGGGTTTTGAAAGTGAGATCTCATTATTTCTTTATTTCTGGAGTATATTCGGGAGTAATTCATGTTATATCTTCTCATTCATTTCTGTTTCACGAGTAAAATATTCGTACTTTCTGCAATGGTCGAACAATAATTTGCACTGAAATTTATCTTGGACCAATGGTTCAAACACACTAAATAACTATTCTTATATTATTGACACCGTATTATATTATAATTACAATAAAATACGGTGCATAATATAATTATATTGTAATTATGTTGCGACCGTAAATTGACATAGCCCTGTATTATTGGGTATTCTTAATGACTGCTTTTTCTGTTAAATGATATTTTAACTCACGCGCGATGTCTCCTGCTCGATCAGGTGCTGAAGTACGCATTCTGGCTTTTTATTCGTGTTCCACCGTGAATCAAACTTTACTATCAATTTTATTGTTTGTAGTCAGATGTAAACAAGCTTTAACTTCGTTCTGGAGATCTCACTTGTCAATCCGGCTAAGTTACCGTTATGTTTTTACTATCGCATTTTTAATCGATGTTGTATCTCTTCTCTCTTTTTCTTCTTTCATCCCCGCCAACCTACGCACAGACTGATGTGAAGTGAACGATTTAAAGAAATTCAAAGGAAGTAAGGTTCGGGCGATAGGAAATCCCCATCCCCGTAATATCGCATCGAAAAACCCTGACCCCGGATAAAGAGAAGGTTAACTTCTTCACCCTCCTGTGGATCCTCTTCCCTTTAGCTCCCGCGAGAGGAAAAGACAGGCAGAATCGCCCCACAAGCGGCTTGCTTCGGAGAGGAATGGTACCGCCATCCTCCTCTGCCAGAAGATTAGCACCACCTATGAGAACCAGGGGTAGCGGAGGTGCGTCAGAAGTGTTAGCGTCCTGGTGCGCCGTGTTCCGCGTGGATGAGCTACGTCCGTGACGGTGGTGGCAAGAGGAAGGAGTGGGGGTCGAACTGCGGCCACTACGAAGGAAGATCTCCCTTGGACAGGGGAGGTGGAGTGAGGCGAGAGGGTGGTAAAGGTGTGAGGCTAACGGGTGGTCGAGGCTACGCCCCCGTGGTGATGCTAGATGCTATGGTTGCTGAAAATCATGAGGACATGTATTGCGCGCCGAATTACGAGTACTACCCCCCGGATTACCATGTGTTTTCCACGGGACAGCCCCCGCACCCGCCGCACAATCATCAGGACATGTGTCCGGCTCTATGCATCCACGACTATGGTAAGAGGCATCTTTCAATACAGCCGTTTTACTAACACGCTTTTATTGGGTCGGAATTTTCCCACTCACTAACACATTTTTTTTTCTATCACCGCTCACTCACTCCCTCCAGCTGGTAAAGCACTTGGATGATCCCGGCTTTATATTTTAGATAATAGTGTATTTGTATATTTTTGTATCTTCGGTTTCCTCAACCGCCTTTCCGAGAAAAAATCCCGGATCCTGGCATGTGGTTGCGTGTAGCGATTTTCTTCTGTTTAGGAACCGTGCGTCAACGCAAAGTGTCTAGTCTCTCAGGAGTTTTTTTCTATCGTGTGACTTCCGCTTTCGCCAGTGGTTCAGACTGGGAAAATGAGGAAAGATGATTTTCTCATGGATCGCGTCTAGAAATCGAATCAAAGTCGATGTATCGAAAATATTGTAATTTAACGGTTCCATGGAGGATGATAAATTACATTGAATGTATGCCGTGGATATGGTATTGATCATTCAAGAAGAACGAGCAGTTCATACGTATTTCTATTCATAATTTTGGGAAAGCTGTAGAAATACTTCAAATCTCAAAGGGCTAGATTTACTGAAGTCTGCTGTACATTAATAGCACAATAGCACTATCTACTGCTAACTTTCATTATCGAAGTAAAAGTGAACCTGCTGACAACCACGTACTTCAAAAGTAGATTCGCATCACAACAATGAACAACAGCCATCAAAGTACAGGATTATCTGATACAATTTAAAACGTAATTCCCCAAGTCCCCAAGAAACATGTAAAAAAGTATTTTTCTCTGCTTAATTATACAGCAATTTTATACTCGCATTAATTTTACAAGCACCCTTACCAACCTACTTAATTTTTGCAGAAATAAATGCCCTAATTTCTCGATTATTTTTTTCGTATTTTAAAATTTAATTACATACCAACCACATCGAGGATTTACATCTCTTCTACTTTTAATGCTAATTTTAGTGAACGAAAGTTTGAGCTTACAAGTGGCAGATGAAGTGTCTAAATGTATTGTTCAATTCAAGATTTCCATCAAAAGTGGTTACAGATGGAGACCAAGTTATAAGAATAAAGAAACGGGTGGAATGGAAAAATATGAGTTTCTGAAATTTCGTTATCTTTGCAATTGGTTTTAGCAATTCTCTTTTTTACTAATAATGTTTCTTGACTACCATTCGAAAAACGTACAAGTGAAGCTCAGACAGACTACATGTCACTTCTTCGGTGACTCTAACAGAGAATTGTTGTCCTTGAAAATCTATATATCTTAGTTGCTGGCCTCGGTGGCGTAGTGGTTAGCGTGTTAGCCCAGCAACGCCGGGGTCCAGGGTTTCAATTCCTGGTTAGGGCATGGTTGTTTGTGATCGCGACTTGTAAAATGCTAATTGTAAGAGTGGTCTCTAAAGACTAAAATTCGCCCAATAAAGTCGTAATTATTATTGTTATTTATTTTTTGTGATACTGAACACTTCCGTTAAAATCAGATCAAAGAATACCGCTAACATTTTGAGTTAAAACTAGTCGTTAAAAGTAAATTCAATAATTGCGAAATATTTAGGTCGATGGAGATTCCATGTATATAAATGTATTTACAGTTTCCCTCGGTGGCTGGATTCCTTTCAATTTCCACCCTCCTCTTCTGAGGTGCCCCTGTAGAGTAGACTGACCGCCTCTAAGCGTATTACGGGTACCCGATAGCCTACGATTGTAGGTGTTCTAATGTAAAACTGTTGGCATTTTACCGCTTTTGCTGCCCACTTGTAGGAACTGTTTGATATGCCATTATTGTTAGCCAAAATAGCCATTCCTTTGTCAAAAGCTTTGTTCCTCTATCGTTAGGAAATCTATTCCGGAAATATTCAATCTCCCAGAAAATTTAAGATCTTCTCCTTTGTCTTGCGGTTTCTTTAACTGAAGAGCTAGGCTGAGATTTTTTTCGCTGCTTCATGGTTCCTTTCCAAATTGTTTTGTTTGGCTAAAGTATTCGGTTTCTGGGAAATGTAGGGGAAGAGTCGCGTGCTTTATTTTGTTTCTCTAAATTTAGGTCCCTCTACTCCAATTCTCTGCATTGCACTTCACAATCATTCCATAAATGTGCCAATTTTCGTTTCGATGGTGATTTTATCATCACTCTACCCATCGTGTCAATGATGGCATTCATTGTTTGCCATCGGTTACCGAATTTCGTCTTAGTTTACCGTAGATGTGAAAGAAATGAAATTAGGCTAGGAAACCCCTTGAATCGAATTCTCGGAATATTGATTTCCTTTGCTGAAAATGTTATAAATAAAAAAGGATTATCATCTATGAAATTTATAAGTTTTAGATCAATTTTCCCTTGATATTTATACATTTTCTCGTCTAAGGATCCTAGAAGTGGAAGGGGGAAAGTAAATGGAGGTGATTTCTTGTAGGTTGAAAGTTGTCTTAGCTTTATGTAGAGTTGCATTTCTAATTAACTGTTCAAACATTTTCTTGTAATTAAAGAAAAAAATTTGGTACAACATTGTGTTCCGTCGATTCTACGTTAGACTAGTAAAATCTCGTAACGAGTCCGTTAAACGTAGGTCTTGAAGGGTGTAACGATTTTGCACAATTTAATTTATTCTCTCGGTTTATGTGCACTGTTTGGCTCAAATTTTATCTCCTGGAACACATTTAATGATGAAATCGTGGTATACTGAAAACATCCATAACTTGAATATGACAGATACGCATGTATGCCATTCTAAACTCAATAAGAAATTGTCTGTCATTTCCAGACGGTGTCTTTTAGACTCTCCGGAATATTCTTTGCGCAATCGTTTCCAGGAACGTGAAACCAGACTTAAGTAACTCACTAACACCACTTCGCTATTACGGGTCTCTGGAGTTCGAAAATTCGTTTTGAAATCGTTTCCAAGGACGTGTCACATTGTAAATGGAGAGGAAAAGGATTGTTTTCCGAGTGTCAAACTTTTGTTCTTCTTCCTACCCTTTTAAACGTTATGCAACGGGGAAATCCAGGAACACACTGAAAGGTGGTTTTAATGGATTTCTCAGATAAATCAACCTAGCTTAAGTAGAGCTTTAGATGTTATGAACGAGTGTCGGTGGCTTTTCTAGAACGCAAATGTAACTCGCACCCGAAGCACTATAACGGAAAGACGGACGTTAGTCGTCCTCTTGGCACATTTTATTCACCGTATCAACTGCTTTAATTATCACTCGTAATTAGCATGCAAGCTGTGATCACATTGTGTGTTAAACACGACGTTATTGCACCTGTAATGTGTTGTTTTATAATTGTTTGTTAACGTTTGATCAATCTTTGAACGTAATCGTGTTGTTTGGATTCGAATGCATAAAGCCTGTGAAGAAGGAAAGGAAAGTGGGTTTTCAGTGTCGTTAAGAGATGATTTTCTCCTTGGGGAAAGTTACGTGGAAGTTGAAGGTCATTCCGACATCCAACTTGCCTTGGGAAGGTCGTTTCCACAACAGGTGCTTTATAATTTCGTCTGCTGTGTGACTCTCGCATTCAAATACACGTTTTGGTTTCTTTGATGTTGAGTTAGTATTCAACTGCACCTAAAATAGAGGAGTAATTGGAAAAATTTCGGTTCTCAACTTACTCTTACCACTCCACTGTATACCCTTGATTTTCTATAAGGGGCAACGTGAACTATTTTTGAGATAATTCCCTGTATGAGCTCTTAAACCACCAAGCATTAACGTAAATAAAGAGACAGGGAATCCTAGGATTAGTTTGTCCTGAATAAGCTATGGTAAATCATGGATGAAGATTTCGATCTTTCTAAGCCTTGATATCGTTTTTCTAACTCTTTAAAAAAATCCAAATGTATTAAAAATATCTTTCCGAGATTTTGTTTATCATGTGCATAGTGCCATATTTTACGGTAGCTAAAAAATCATTTTTTCACCCTTGTAGTGAATTCATTCGTTACAATACTCGATTCAAAATACGGCATTGTTTCCCGTAAAATATCTGCAGTAAGTAATAATAAAAGAAATATTTTAAATATGACAGAAAATAACGCATTGGGAAATAACTGAATAGTGACCTTTAAGTTCTTATCATTTTCTTTCATCAGCATGGAGTTTGTATCCTTTTAACTTTTGTCGTTCATCTAACAAAGCTATAGCGGCAAAGGGATGAAGAAAGATCAAAGAAGAGTCTGAAAACATCAGTCTCGCCCATAATAAACGCCATCATAATTATTATTATCATCATTGCTTATGCCTTATTTGCTATATTACATGTCACATGTCCGTATACAATTTCCTTTAATGAGTGGTAATGAGATTGATTAATGAGATGTAATGGAGCAGATTTCAAGAATTACAGATTTTTTGAGCGAAATGTATGTTTTTGGGGCAAGTTTATGTCACCACCTTCTCAAAGACAGGCACACCGCTCAAATTTAATGATCATTCTTTTTCACCGGCAGAAAAGTCATCACAGTTCTCTCAAACTTAGATGGAAAAAGAGAATATTTCACCGTAAATATCCACACCTTTTAAATGTACCTCACATCGGTACATCAGCTTCCAGTGCGTGTCTTACAAATGGAAATTTATTCGCGGAAACAGATGGATTTATGATGTATGCAAGATCAAGTTTTCGCGGAAACAGAAGGATTTGTGATGCATGCAAGATCAAGCGATTATTATTATTTTATATTTCGTTCTCGCCCCAAAGTGACGGTATTATGGGAACGGAATGAAGTCAAGTTCCATACGATTACAAAGATTATTATCCTTCACTCAAAAATGTTCTAATTAAGTGGCAGGTACCCAGGATTACTGATTTTTTAATTAGATATAAGTTAACTTCAACGTTTAATCATTCTAAACTGGCTGCCAGTGTTTTTGGTACAACCCCTTTTGTTGATTTAATTATGGGAGCTATAATTACATTTTTTAACTTCCGCTATTTTTTTTATTTCTATTGCTAACTCTGAGTTCTTGGTTATTTTTCTTGAGTAAGTGCTTTGAAGATTAGAGTTGAGAGTTACTGCAATGTCAAATATTACACCTTCCTGATTAATTTTATCAGTGAGAACTATATCTGGTCTATTGTTGAGGTCTACTATCTCTCTATCCTAGTATAATTTGTATTTCTTATTTTCTAATATGTATATCAGTTTGTATTTGTTATTATTATCATCATCATGTATACATAATAATAATAATTATTATGTATACATTATTAATATGTATATCGGTTTGTATTTGTATTATTTTCATCATCATCATAATTATAATAATAATAATTATTATTATTACTGTCATCAACGTAATCATCATCTTCATGAGGATTCCAGAGTGTAAAATACAATTTAGTAACGGGCCATATAAGTGTCTTTCACGGGCATAATGTGTCGTAGTTTGGGGACCATTGATGTAAATGATTCAATGTAGATTTTACGTGGACACTTAATTACTGAAATTTCCGTTGGACTGCAACGGTCTTTTTCGGTTCATTAGGCCTTGAACAGTTGAACTCGCCCTCTGCTGCATTTTCTCTCCTCGAAGAGCATTTCGACGTGAACTATGCTCGTTCTCTCTCGCACACTTTCCACTATCACTCGAACCACAAGAGAGAGAGAGAGCAGTAAAGTGTTTTACTTGTTTAAGTGCGTTTTTATTGCTGTCGGGAACATTTTCTCCCGTCTTTCTCAATGCAACGCGTCCTTTTTCCCCCTCGGAATCCAGGACGCCTTCGGTCGAGCGGGTATCTGAACTAACTTACTTTAGCACTCCTCTCACGACCCACATTCTTTTCATTTCCATTGCCGCTTAGAAGCGTTTCTTTTGTTTCTAATGATTTGGTCTAACTAATGGGATTTTTATCGCAAGCAATTTAAAATACGGTTTGTTTTACTCTAATAATTCATCGGGGCGCTTAAATGGATGTTTGCGAGTTTTCTGATAGGGTACACGAAAATGAATTGACTTTTTCTGCAACCGCTGCCTCGTGTTCCTAAGGACAGGGGTCTCCAAAGTACGGCTTGTGAGCCAAAGCCGGTTTAGGAGGTAGAGATGACTCCCTAGGTAGAGATGACTCCCAACCGTCGAGGGGAGTCATCTGTACCTAAGGAAAAGATGACTTCCCTCTGGCAACTAAGTGTGTCGCGCTGCCTCAATGCGCTCCTGTTCAATTTACCGGGTTATTTTACAAAATATTGTTATATATGAAGCTCTACCGTGTGCAAATGGCGGAAGACAATGATATAAACAATATATTCATAAATTGCTCGAGTAAATGGTGGACTGAATATGTTTTTGTGTCTCAGTCACTCGACTCTTTGCCGTGCCGGGACTTAAGATATAAATTCGTATTTATGTGTTTTTAATAAACTTCGAATTTAAATTTACACGTTAATAACATTCAGTATTTCTTCGAAAAATCTTATGGATTGTTCTTAAGCAGGTATAACGAAGAATATAACGAACTTTATGAAAGCATGATTAGGAATTTCTCGAAAATAATTCTTAAAGAAGAAACGAATTAGGAACTGACTATATATTATTCTTTTTTTTTACCATACTAATTTTTCCGAATTATCGTGAATTTATAAGTATCCTAGTTGTTGACGAGGAGAGGAATATTCATAATGTTCTAATAATATAATTAATACTTAATCTTGTGATGTTCATGATTTATATAAATAAATAACTTATCAATATTTGCACGATTAATTCCACTATCTTCGATTATTTTATGGAGTAATGAAGAGAGCGTCGACAGCGTCACTGTAGTCGTATTCCCACTGCTACCTAGAAAAGACCTTGAGTGAGTCCTGCCTGTAATAAAAAGCGAAAATAATCGTGTGTTTTTGTGTTTGAATTTGTTTTAAAGATAGCGGAAAATATCGACGAGGATTAAAAAATCATGCACAAATAATCCTCTAATCTAAATATCCGCCCACGGATAATTGGGTATTCACTATGAAAACTTCAATTGCTATGTGGAAATTAGATGAATTCAGACAGGGATGCAAAAATTAATCAGGGATGCAAATATCTTTTTTTTGCATCCCTTTTAACTTTTTTAAACATAATCGAATAACGAAATTATTTTGTTTTACCCCATTCATCTCGTCAATCAAACAAAATGTTCTCCTTCGGTCGACTTATCTAGCAAAATCATACAGTTTCATATGTCTTATGTAGTGCTTTTAATTTCCTAATGCTTCTTCAGTAACATTTCTGTTGAACATTATTACTTAAATGTTTAAAGAATTTAATGTTGGGATGTTTTGTTTGACATGCTATTTTTGTGTATTTTTATTGCTTTAGTGAATTAATTTTAGTGAATTAGTTTTAGTGAATTATTGTTACAATACTGCTCAAGTGATTCTTGTATACACAGTTTCCCTCATATCTTTTAGCTTGTACTATCAGTTTGCGCAGGTTTTTGCTCACCCCCCTTCTCTGTAGGTATTTTCTTGCTATGGAGATTTTTTCCTAAGTTAGCACTTAGATTTTTTACATCCTCAAATTCTTCTTAAGTTTTTCTCTCTATTTCTATTTTCAAATTTATTCATGTTTTAATAATAACATTGACGACAGGTTAGATGGAAGAAGAAACCTTTTGGTCTCAATCTCGCTTTATAAATACCTTAATAATGAATGAAAAAGAACACTAGTACACTTCCACAGATTTCTGTGGAAGTGTACTAGTGTTCTTTTTCATTTATTATGGCCTTCCACGAGGTAACGCCTTCGCACATCGAATTTACCTTAATAATGACCTTAATACAGTTACCAAGTTGGACTGCGTAAAGATGGTATCATTATTTTAGTGGTTAGCGTGCCAACTTAACGCCAAGCTCCCGGGTTCGAATGCTGGTTCGGGAATGGTTTTTTGCGTTCGTCTTATTATTATTATATGGAAAATTTATTCTAGTGGACAGTATATACTCTAATGCGACGTAATGGGTTCACATGCCGCCTTGTGATGAACGCTCGTTCCTCGCCACCGCCACAACTCCTTAATAAGTGCAATGTCTTCGCGCAGGCGATATTTTACACTCATCCTCTCAAGAGAAATATGTAGCATCATCTCGTCACACATGTAACTTCTATTTTGGTAGGGTCTTAAAAGGGTTCAAGTCCAGGGGTTAAACAAAAGTATTTCTTTACGCTCAATTGCCCCGCCTTACATGCGCTGCGACTGGCCACCAAGGCCACTCCTCTCTCAGCCACCGGCTGCCATCGTCTATTTTAATTCCATGATACCCGTCAAAGAGGATTCGGAGAATTTTAAATGGAAACTGCCGTTTCGGACCGCCACCGCTCGTAATCTCTAAAAGGAAGGGTCAAAGAGAGTTCTCGGCGAGGCTGAGGAGTTGCTTGGAGCAGAAATCGACCGCTGGAGGAATTAAGTACGTAGCAAGAAATAAGCGAGATTTAATTCAGAGATTTTTAGTGGTGATCTGTCCAAGTCAGTGTTTGGTGATCGAGGAGGAATTATTTTAACGCATTTGTTTCTCGGTACCTAAACTTAATTCTTAATCGATTGTTCAGTTAGAGACGAGAAGTACATTCCTCGATTGATATCGATTCTATCTCGATCGATACAGATTACATAGCGATTAATTCCGTTTCTGTCACTATTCGATAGCTTCGCTGTCGGTAATCTCGATTATAGACCCCTACCACTTATCTACGTTGTAGATATTTTTATCAATATTTTGTGATTTTTTTAATTGTTTCTTTTGATACTTCCATTTATTGAAAATTGTTAATCTCATTGACTCAACGGTTTCAAGGTAGTGCGCAAAGCGTATTGATCATGGGAATTGTTTTTCGCCAAATTTCTCAAATTTAATACCCTTAGGGAAGTAAAAAGCTATTTGCTGACGGGTAACTGATTGAAAATGATGAAAATGTGTCGTACTTAAGTTGTTTTCGGGATTTAAGAAGTAATTTATTTATTTATTATATATATAATGACTACTGATCGGCAGTAAGCCAATGGTAGTCATTATTAAGGGAAAACAAAAATTATACACCCTGCCTGATAGTCGTCCAGGTCGGAAGGAAAACCCTTCCCAAAATCTCCGGAATGCAGGGAGTCACGCTATTCCATTAAAAGATCTTAAAAAACCAATTTACAATTTCGAATTATTTACGTAATCAGCCAAGCAATTTACAAGTAAGTTCAATCCACTTACATAATTGCACATAATAATTTCCTTGGTTATAAATTCAAGGTATGCTTGTAATGAATTTGACCGAATTTTACAATCGCTTCCTTATCATTGTAACTGTCACCGCCACTCTGAGCCTATATATAACCGTTTTCGTTTCCGCTTGAAGAATTAACTTCATGCTTCAGATTTGGTCTCGCAGTTAAAACCAGAAGCCATTCCTTGAAATTTCACTTTTCCTTGACGAAAATAAAGTCCCTATTTTCAAGAATATTAGGTATTTCTCTATCTCAGTTTTAAGGATATTTTCTATGGCATTATAGAAGGTAGTAACGGCACAATTTGATGTTTTCCACCGAATGTCTCCTGTAAACTCTCGGTGCTAAGGTATGATTGTTTATTGATTGTGCTTTTTTTCGTTTTTTTAGTATATTATTTATGAAATTTAGAGTTGATTATTCATACTTGCTGGGATAACAGTCTCTATTGAAACCTTCGTTCATATTCCATTTATTCTATCGTTTCCACCACCGAAAATTCCGTTTTTTATGATATAACTTGGAAAGAAAAAAAATTTCATTGCTAAGGGATTATGTGTTTCCGGTAAAATTTAAGAATAACAGTTCCATCATCTTTTTTTTTTCTTTTAACCTCGCGATATTTCCTGTTGATACCGAGCCATCTTCCTGGTAATAATCACGGGAAATTAATTAACACTGCTGATTCGACCTTAAATTCGGAAATAACCTTCAACTTCCCGCAAAGCTCAAAATATTCGCGATAAAAATCATTTCAAGTGGCCCCAGAAGAAAGCAATTGGCTTCGTTTAATCGTAAAATCATTTTTGGTTTGGAGTACATGTACAGTCAATATCCTATTGTGCGCTGAGTTTCAATGAGATTTCCTGTCGTATAAGGTAGAGTTTATTCTTTTTTTAGTAAAATGCATTCTTTCGCTGCTCACCAGCTATAAATCTTCGCAAGGATCGTTAAGAATGTAGACGTTATGTGTACTAACTCATTCATAAGTTGAAGGAAGATTTTTATCTTCTTTGAGCGAAGTGTTGGTTTGAAGGAAAAATTCCATCGAATTTCTCATAATTATTGCCTGGTATAATATAGGATGATTGAGGTATAAGTTGATTGTTAGGGATGTTTGCCACAAAAAATTGAATGTTGGTTAAGTAACTTTAAAACATCAATTTCTGTTGATTATCTTTAATCACCGCTATCATATCTCTTACTTCCAACTAGCATTTATAAGGAAAATGTGCCAGTAAGCTTTGAATCTTATTCGTACGTTGACGCAGTTCATTATGTTATAATAATTCAATGATGAAGATGACTGACAGACAGTCTGATCGCGGAGATAGAATTTCACTTTTCTTTGTCTTTCTGGATTCCTAAAATATTTCTCACGAAACTTAATGATATTGAAAGGTGAACGTTGCTGTAATAATTCTGAAATTTTGTCTCATTAATCAAACTTAGCCTTCTATGCACGAAATTTACTCTAAAATGAAATATTTACTTCCGAAGAATTTCAAACATTTCAATTACTTTACTAATAACCAATTGAAAAACGGAATTCGCCCAGTCCTAATCATCCCAATTTATATATAGAATCCTGTGTGGGATGGGTGCACACGATTTTCTCCATTGGAAATTGGAAATTATTGATTTTGGATCTTATTGACGCTTTCAGACAACTAATTTCGTGATTTAAAAAAATAATATTTTTAACGGTATCATAAACAGACCATCTTCAAGGTGCATTGCCAAACATAAATAACGATTAAATCTTCTCAGAACAATCCTCAGTGTCCTTGATGCACCGCGATTCGAGACCTATTTTCTTCCGGAACGTTCTCTTGGTCGAATGCCACCAGCGTCTGTTGTTTTTGCGGTCGAATTGGCCACGTGGTTTCGCAACCGGCCTGTTTGTAGGCGGCGCTTCAATCGTTCACAAGGTATAGAATGCTACTTATCCGCGAGGATGATCCCAGATTTCCGCTCTATTCGGCCCGTGCTTTTCTGGGCTAGGGCGCAGCGTGTGAATTTCGTTACATTGTATGTACCAAAAATAAAGGAACACTCGCCGCGAAAGATTTTTTTCCATCCTCTTCCGCTGCAATTCATCGGGGCGTAGACTAAATCAAATTTACAGCCATTGGGGTGGTAATATGGTTGCGAGGGTGCTTGTTATTTTAGCCGCGGTTTCAGCTCGTGTGAAACAGTTCGATGCCCTACTCCTCCCTCTTGTTTGTTTGGACTTGTCCCCTTCCATCTTTCGCAATCCCTTCCTCTCCTTGTAAGTTGTTCTTTTCGTCTCCTCATCTTGGTCTTTCACCCCCCGTCTTTCCGTGGTACTTTTTTCTCCCCGTAGTCTCTTTCCCACAGCTGCTCATTCATTCTCTTTTTCTGTAGAGGTTATTAGGCTTCCTTTTTAATCATACCAGACCCTTCTAATCTTTAAGTTTAAACTGTTCTTAACTCACCAATAGAGTACATTGTCTTTGGCTCTAGCGGCCGGGCATGCACCTCCGTGAATTTGTGGAGGACCTCGAACATTGAAGAAAGAAAAATTGTCGCAGTAAATTATTGCCAGTAAATCATTAACAAAAGTAAATCGCAGAAATTATTAATAATTAACTTAACTAATTAAATTAACAAAATACATTGCCAGCTCATTTCTTACTACGAAATTTTCTGCATCTATTATTGGTAAGAAATAACTTTTCAATAATAAAAATTGTGCTTTTTGTCTTTAATTTTACTTATCAGATGTGGAAGGAATGAGATAAAATTATTTCTGGTGCTGCGAAACTCACGAAGGTTTCCATTCTATTATAATTTAATTCTTCAACTCACTGGCGTTACTAAGGGCACGCGTTCCTTGCTGTAATCAAAATTAGGCCCCGATATGAGATCGGAGGGCCCAAAATCGGATTAGCTATATCCACCGTAACTGCTGAATTGTTGTTACCTTTAATTACAAATATGAATGTACGAGCAGGGTTTGGTTACTCAACCATAAAAATTATTTATAACACTTTAAAAACTTCAGTGTATCAGATTTTTTCTCGAAAATGGCCCCCAGGCATGATCCTGCTCTCAATTTAGGGCTCCAATAGCTGTTTTCCCCTCTTTTTAATGTCTTTTAGTCATCATTAGCTACCTATCTTGACAGAAACGACAGTACTGCTTAGTGAAGTAATCAATGTTGTTTATCTTATATCGCTTGCATTATGTTAGGTATGTGTTACGATATATATATTGGGCTCCCGGATAGCCAAGTGGGCAACGCGTTCGACTTTGGAGAAAGCGGTCCCGGGTTCGATTCCCGGTGGGGTCTTACGTGCGAAATGACGTAAGCTGTCTAAGTATTTTTTAACAATACTACTACTACGATATAAATATTGGTCGCGATGGTCACCGTTTTGACACAAACAATTTTAATGTCTGCTCACCAGCTTGTGTAAATTTATAACTAATACTTTTAACATCGTCACACCTTGCTGCTTTCTTCGCCACCCTCATTTAAGCCCTTCGCAAACTTCTCCGTCTATCGATAGGAAAAACTACATTGTTTGTATTTTATCTTCGCACATGTGCATCTATCTACGTCTATAAGAAAAAACCGGACCCTCATACTCCTATCCTCGGAGGGTCGAAAAAACCTCTTCAAGGAAGCGAATTGCTGAACTTGTTACGTAACTTTCCTACTTACAAGTGTTTCCGTTTTTTCTTCTCCGAGGAAGGCAAGACTGTCTTACTCTCCATGTCTCCTTGTTACGCTCTTCTTCAGAGCATGAGTTGACGTGGAGATCTTAGCAGAAAAAAGGCATCGCGATTTTTCGCTCCAGTTGCGTTCATAGTTGGGGATGTGATAACTTGTTTAATATTCTTGTAATACGTTGCAGAGTTTGTTGACGTTCACAAGTCATAATATGGTATTGGGATGCGGAAGGTGCTGCAGCGAGCTTTCTCTGGTTAGGGTTATGTTTGATTATTAATTAAATTAGGGTGGCTGAGTGGTCAGCGTGCTCGCACGCTAACGCTCCGACCCCAAGGTCCCAGGTTCGAATCCTGGCTGATTTTTCCTCTTAGGGATTGGTCGTGTGTATTTGTTATGAAGCCCGTCACTGTAATGGGGGCATTTGGAAAATAAATAAATTAGCGGTGCTCGATTAACGTGAATAAGTTTCAGCGGGAACGTAATGAATAACCTGAAGAAATTCGCATGGAATACATCATGCTCCCGTCCGCTATTCTTTGTTTTTTTGTTGAAAATACATGATTTATCGTGTTCTCCGTTTAGCTCTAATTATTCAAAATACTATAAAAACTAAATCTTTTGATGACATAAAATATACGTATACAGTCCGGAGTAGGATTCCCTTTATGCTCCGCGCCTGGACGGCCGCGAAAAAGTTTGGGTATTGTCCAACTAATTTGTCGTGCGCCCTTTATATTTAAAACATTTGGAAGCCTTTAGCTTTGATTTTCAAAAATACATTTACATCACTTATTATGAATTGTGTAGTTGGAATAGTTGGAATCATTTCGTCGTTTAAATGAAGAATAAAAGTTACACTTAAATCTCTTCCTGGTCAATAGTGGCGCAGCTCCGTAACTAAGCGCCCGCAGAAATTGCCTTCCCCCCCAAAAAAAACGGAAAAATGTAGAGGGAACTATGGTCCGGAGACCGGTCTGAATCTCAGTCCTTCCAACTTCTGGGTGGGGATGAGGCTTACCAGGTAAAATGAGGAGTGAGGTAGTTTGCTTTTGTTTTCCTCGCCGAGTCAGAAGAGTTGAACGTGTTAGCCTAAAAGCAGCACAATAACCCTACCGGAATTAACCGGAGAGTGGCCAGCTGAACGTAATTTTTTAGCATTATTCATTCATTAGCAGCAATTGAGCGCGCGGTAGGCAGTAGTGAGACAAAAGTAAATGAAAGACGTATTATCCTCTCTGATGTATCAAAAGACGACGAAAGATCACCTTTCACGGTATGGTCAGTACTATCTTCAGCCTGAAGGTTGTTTGGAACCTCATCCCTCCACCGCAAGTAACGAAAAGCTTTGGAGAGGTGGCGGAGGTGACTAGACAAAATGAGGAGTAAGGTAGTTTTCCATTACTTTCTTCACTGAGACAGAATGAGTAGAACAAGTTCACGTAAGTGAAGCACAATGACTCCAAAAGTAACAGTTTCGTAACATTCAAAAAATGATGTCATTATTCAGCATTACTCATACCTAAGTAGCTTTCACATTTTCACAGCCTGTTCAAGCTACTTAGTGAAACAAAACTGAGATATAAGTAAACGAAAGATACATTTTTCCCTATCCTGTACCAAGAGACAAAAAAATATTCTATTCAGCAGGACATGGTAACTTACTGTTACCCATGGTACAGGAACGATTAAACTCATCATTGCTACCTTAATGTTATTCATTTCGATTTATTGTATACCAGAAGATTCTCTATCATTATTCAGTAACGATTTTCAGAATTGGTTTACACAGTGTGACCTGATATCTTTGCCGTCTTGTATAGACATATGTGCTATGTTCAGTTCCGGACACCTCAGTATTTTGGCAATGCGAGATTTTGATACCAAACAGCAGCTATGTATGGATTTCCCTAAAGATATGTGAAATTAAGTCGATTGTTTTTCTTCCAATCATTGAATTCTGGGAAATACCGCAGAAACAACAGAATTTCGTTTTAAATGAAGTTTCGAGCAAACAAGTCGAAAAACAAGCGTAGTAAATTCTGCATTTGTTGTGAAATTTTTCCTAATGATCCAAGTGGTTTCTGCGCAGTATCATTTTATTTACAGTTACTTTCTCGCAGTCCTCTCGTGTTTGTTCACGTCTTCAGAGAGGTGATGCTACTTATCGTTTAGGGAATAGGTCTACTGTTTGATTTATTCCCATAAATTTCTTCGATGTTCTTAGATTTTAAGGAAGAGAGCTTAGCAACTCTTACTGTACGTGAGATACGAGAATGACATTAATTTTGGCAATTCCTAATTAAGAAAAGTTCAATTCTATTTCCGCGATCAGACGCTGTCTGTCAGTCATCTCCGCCAATGAGTTATCATAAAAATGAATTGCCTATCACTGGTCAGAATTTTTTGGAAAAAATAAAGTTTTCTCGGTACTTGAAACCTATAAGACACGGAAAGAAAAATATCGATGTATGCAATTCGCACCGGTTACCAAAAAGATCGGGGAAGTGATGAGACGTACTTCTCTAAATGAGGAGTGAGTTTACCTTCGCCTTTCTCGCTATGTAAAAATGCCTTGAATGGGAAATATTCACGTAAATGCAGCCAATAACCATGTTAAAAATACTTTTCAAAGAATTCAAAATATAGAGTGGTCAAAATTAATGCCGTTCTTCAGTATCACTCACAGAGATTTCATACTACCTCAGTCCCGAACAAGGCTATAAAATTAAATTAAGGTTATGAGAAAAATACTCTATCTGTCGGATTTGGTATCAGGAACTGATTGTTTTGGTGCTTTTCTATTTCCCGAAATCTTTTCATACCCATCGCTCTACTATCCTTCAACTTTTCTTCGATCAACTTCACGATTTGATTCACCATTCATAAGTTAGTTATTTTTTAGTGTTTAAACTGTTCAATCTCCTTAGGAAACCTTCTCCAGAAAGAATCTATTTTGAAGATTGAGCGACTATTGAACACTATGTTATCTAGTCTATCCTGTAGTCCTCCATGAGTTTCCCTCGTTGGCCACTTTCTTTTTGGGGCGTCACGAATCCTTCCAATGTGCTTAAATATTCCCCTTTACTCTTCCCCTAGAAAATCAATGAGCGCTTTCCCGAATAGAAATTATAATTTGGAACTGTCCTTAGCCTCCTATTTACATTTCCATCTGCGACAGTTTCTCATTTTGGTTTACCTTCAGCCTTCTCGAACCGTTAATTAATTCAGAGCTCCCGTTAACCCATTGACGTCAATACAATAACGACAACTCTCTTTTTCCTCGGTATTCACTTTTCCCGCTGCTCTCCTAAGCTCAATGCAAGATTCAATTGATATTTGTACCGTAATGTATCGAAGTGTGATTCATACCGGAACTCAAGCCCTGCCCGTCTAGATGTGTAGCAGTCATTGGTGGTCTGAATGCTCTGTGATCGATTCCTGTGTTCGTTTTCTTTCTTCCATTGTTAAAATGACTCCGAACGTAAGGTTTTCTATGGCCGTTAGATGTTTCCGTATTGATGAATAGATTTAGCTTCCTGTGCAATTCATCCACTTCTATTTATTTTCTTATCTATCTCTAGTGTACTTTTTAGTTGTTTTCGTCATAAATCGTTTCACAAATTGCCTTCTTCCATGCCCTTCGATGGTATTTAATTTAGTATTACCATTTATTAACAATCGAAGCTTAGGCCCGGTATTATAATGGTTTATTAATGCTAAAGTGAAGATTATGGTAATATTCCATATGTACATATAGGAGATTAAGGTCTGGTAGCATTATGTATACTTTAAATGGACCTTAACTAAAGTTTACTTTAAGGCCTGGTATTATAGTGTTTTGTTAGAGTTACAGTGAAGATGATGTCTCTAAATCAGCGGTTTGACTTAATATTTTTGCAGCAAGAGAGTTTTCCTTAAAGCTGAACATGTGAGACATGACGAACGAAAGGACATGAAGCGCTTCTGTTTGGTGTATCGAGTTTTTCCGTTCGTAGGACCTTGATCCTTTATTTGGCTTTGACATTCCGAGGTTCTTGTCCACCAAAGTGCTTCTGCTCGTTAACTACGCGCATTTTAGTGGACGGTTGTTAATTAATTGAGTAATTTATATTGTAATTGGTTCCTATCAGGCTAAAACGTACATACAGTCATTCATCATTATTATTTAAAATGGAAAATTAAACAATTTTAACGAGGAATGGGTGTAATGATAATAAACCGTCTTTATCGAATGGCGAGTTGTCCCTTCTTACATCTAACCATTTGCAATTGAATATTTAAAGGAAAGAGATAAGAGTTTTGGGAGATACAAAAAAGAAAAATCAATGTAAGAAATGGTATATTTTGAGGGTTTAAAAAAACCTGTCTGAACTTAAGGGAAAAAATAAAGCCCTTAGGAAAAGGTCAAGAGAAGGGTGCATGAAAATCTGCGAAAACCTACAGACAGTAGCAGCTAAAATTTAAATTAAGAAGGCGGGAAAATAAGAAAAGGTAAACTGTCAGCAACAAGCCTGGAAAAAACATTCATTGCACATTCATGCAGAAAGTACAGCAACAGAAAATAAGAGATGTTGAACTTTCGTAAAATTAAACTAAGTAAAACTAACAAAACAACAAGGAAGATATAAACAGCGAAATATCGAATACCAGAGAAATATTGCAATAATAACAAAATAATGGGGGAAAATCTAAGAGTTCACTATTTACAAGGATATTTAAAATTTCACCAGCGGTTACGTCAATTTCTCGAAGAAAAACTAATAAAGAATACTTGAAATAGCAAAATTAAATCATACGCTGCTGTAAAATGTGGTAAAAAATCTAAATTTACAAAAGGATGTTATGAATAAAATTACAAGAAATTTTCCACAGATGTATTTAAAAAAAAAACCGCGACCGATCTGCGCCGAAACCGGTCGTGTTTTTTTTTAATGGATCTATGGAAAAAAGTACTTGTAATTATATTCATACCATCCTTTTCATATGGATTTCCACAACGTAAAGCCTGCCACAGTAGATTTGATCTAAATTTACATTTAAACAAACGAAAGATATTCTGTGTTTGAACTGAAGTCCTCGCGGTTTCTCCGATAATTCTACTTGACCGGTCATTGCAACTATAAAAATGCAAACTTTTATTTCATATATAGAAACTATCTAGGAACACCGTAATAGATATCGACGCGTTCCTGTGCTTCCATCACTAGTGCTGTTTAATTTTCCCCTCAACAACTTTCAAAAAGCGAACAAAACTTATTCCCGCAGAAGTCTGTTCGTGTTTCACTCACAATCAGTTGGAAACGCCCGTGAAGTAGCGAGACGGATCACAACTCTTTTCCTCCGAAGGGATGATTGAAGGAATCCATAGAAGATCCTTTCCTTCTGTACTGTTGTGATTCCTGATAGACTCACTTAGGTTCAACTTCTGCCCGACAAGAGTACGCACACGCGCTACATTAGTAGGTTTTCTCGTATCGTTTCTACCAGTTGACCCTCGAGTCCTTCCCTATTTACTTTTCTTCCCTGGAGAATTGATTTTTTATATTGGAGCCGCTAAGTCGTGATCTGTGCTCCGCGCATTCTACCCTTGTAGTGATAGAAGCGCGGTTGACATATTTCTCTTTTCGAGATAAATGAAAATTAACTAAAATAAAAATATGCCATTGTAATGCGGAATTAATCCCTGAATGATTTTTCTGCTGTTTTGATAGTTAGTATTTTAGAAATACTCGATTAGATTTTTGCAAAATCCGTGCGTTATTTTTTACCATCACTCCTACAGCAAGGAACGAAAACCCACCTTTCGTGTTTCGCATTTCTTCCCAGGCGAGCATCTTGGATTCGATTCTAGCCTTGGAAACGGAAGTTTGCGGTCTTCGGCGCCAGCCACACTTCCTCCTCACGGTCACAAGGAAGCGAAATATCATTTCTTCTTCCGCAACGCCGCTAGAGAGATGCTACCTATTTTTGCAAGAATTTCAGCACCGCGAACTAGATTTATTGGCCTTGATCTCGATTTCAGTATTTCCGTAGTGGAATTGCTTAAATTTTGGAAGGACCGAAAGATGTTCTGGTAACGCATCACCATAGGTGTCCTACCTCACGGTAGTTTCATGTATCCCAAAATTCTCTTCAGTTCTTGATAAACTATCCCATTTTTTTCAACCAACATCTTTTTAATACGAATTACCCTTTGTCATTTTCCCTGCGCTTTACCTTTAATTGTTTTTCTCAGCAATTATTCTCCTTTCAATATTTTACCGGAAATTACCTCTGCCGTCTCTTAATTATTTCAGTCGAAAAACTCTCTTCTTCGAAAATCTCCTGCAGTATTTGTTTTTCTATCAGCTCAACTTCCTTTTTCCACTCAACGCCACGCCCACATCTCAAAGGCTTCCTATCGTTTGGCGTCCTCATTTCTTCCGGGTCCACGTTCCTCATCTGTACAGCGAAACCCTGCTCACCAACTTTGATAATTTTTTTCTGATTCCCTTATTCTGCCGAATACTTCTACTAACAAAGATATGTTCGCTTTTTTATCGGACTGTGCCAACCAATTCAGATTCCGCTTAAGGATTCTATTGGGGATACATACTCCACACCAGCACAAAAAAATTTGAAAAAACGACTAAACCTTGCTTTTTACTTCGTCTTGTTTATGAATTTTCTGGTAGTTCTTTTTCTGCATTTTACTGTTCGGATATTCATTGGAAACTACTATTCCGCTAATAAATGACAGTTAAGGACAAAAATCTTCCTTATCCAGTGTTATCACCGTAATTTCTCATGCTCATTATCATAGAGTCAGTAAAACTAACATCCTGTTAACAACGGATTGGCTTTTAGTTTTCGGTAAGCCTATCGAGAATTTAAGATTTAGTCTTTAAATATGAGATTAAATGCATTACTTAGAGCCAATGCTATTACTCCCTTGTTTTTACTGTATTTACTTCCCGGTAAATTTTTTGCGCATTAAATTAATTTTTGTCGCTATTTTTCGTTATCAGTGCGTCATATAGGTATTATTCCTAGGAAAGGAAATTTAATAATATCTGATAACGAAATCAAAATTATGGAATAGCTTTCCGAGTTTTTTATTTAATTGAGATCATCAAAATTAATTAGTTTCTCTTTAGATACGAACATATTACAAATTTGTGGATTCCAATATATTAAATATTAAATTTTATATTGAATACAAACTGTTTAATAAACTTTTATGTGATACGTATTCGTACGTAATTAAGTTCTGGTAAATAAGTTAAACAATTACGTTATGCACGCAATTTCCGTTTAATTATGAATGTGATTCATGATTAAGGATGAATCTCAAACAATAGATAAATGTGAATAAATCATATTATCACACGAATATAAAAAGTAATTTAAATTGGATTAACATTAAGATGGGTTAACTTATAATTAATTGTACGGCCATTACTCAGGTCATAGCCGCGCCGTCCTACGGGTGCAAAGGGTACATCGCACCCGGGCGGCGGCATCTTAGGGGAGGCAACAGAAGCGTAGCGAACCATTACTATTATTACTACAATATAATTAAAGATTTGCAAACATTAAGAGAAAAGAATTACGGATAAGAGGAGAATGGAATATTTCTTCAGTGGATCTAATCGAAGATTTAATCAATAAAAGATTTTCTTGTGCCAAGAATAAATCCTCTTCAGGTTCTGGAATATATATTTAATAAAGATTTGATCAGAGTCTTTCCTAACCTGCAGATAGCTCTGCTTGTTTTATTGTCACTTCCGGAGACTGTTGCTGCTTAGATAATGATACTGAAAAGTAATGTTAACTATTAACTCTTAATGACCATTCACTATGTCAGCATACGGAATATGCATAATTAATTGTTATTGATGTTTTCAGATCAATGTAAGCTAGGGAAAGAAGTCATAAAGCAATGGTTTTTCCAAGTCTTACAATATAATTTTTACCTGCAAATCAGGAAATGTATGGTTTTGGTATTTTACTTTAAGGGGCGGCAAATTATGTTTGCACCCGGGCGGAAGATAGGCTGGGTGCGGCTCTGACTCAGGTTATTGTTAGCGCAAAAAATCCCTTGTTCCGAAATCTTGCATGTTTTAGATATTCGTTGCATACATCCGATTTTTTATGTTTTCCTCGTGCAACCGAAACGTCTTCTAAAAACAGTGTAGCCAAAGTTTCTTCGACTGTTACCTAGGTAATGAATCTTTTTTTCTCCAGCCCTGTGAATTCACCGTTAGAATAGTCAAATTAGCCTAAGTAGAATTGAGTGTCGTTTGCACCCCTCAAAAGGAACTTTTACCTTGCTGTAACTATCCTTTAAACTTGCTCTAATACTTCCAATTTCTCCTCGCTCACCTCATTAACACTTTCAAAACGATCCCATCGTCGCGTCTTGTAAGGAAGCCCCAACTTGCGAAGGAATAACCCCCTCATCCATTTTCTTCATTCACCGCTCGTTCCCGGTAGCCGTAACACTAAAATAAATTATCGCGAAGAACATGAAAAATTCCCCTCGCCTCGTCGCCGGTGCTAGATTTATTCCCACACTAATTAAAGCCTCATCTGACCGCTTAATCCTGCGCTTCGGTAATAACAGTGAATTTTTATTTGCGTTGGCGCGTATTTCAAGAACGGGACTCACTAGAGACATTTTTACTGTTTCGTGCTTTTTTTAACCAGGTATCTTGACATTACTATTGGAGAAGTATCTTACGTGCTTTAATATAACTAAGCCAATGTTTCTGAAGCTTTCCCATCTTGGGAGCTTTTTTTATCAGTGCAGTTTTCACTCTGGAGACCGGTTTACAGTACCATGTTTCCATCATTATATAGCTACTAAAAGTAGTTGAGAGGGAATGAGGCTTACTTGGCAAAATGACGGTTTTGCTCTTGCTTCAATGACTGAACTATAAGGGACTCGCTGAGCCATTAAATAGTAACCGTGAATTGATGATTTTTAATTTTCGTCGTACATAATTTCCCCCACCATCCTTAAATGCTACGTATTCGATTCAGATTTCGTTTGTAAATTCACAAATTGCATGATGAATATTCAGCTCGAGGGCCATTTTGAACCTCATTCCCTTATAATCCTCCACCAAAAGCTCTGAGAGGGCATGAGGTTTATTTGGTAAGATGAGGAGTGAGTTAGTTTGCCTTTGCGTTCCTCCCTTAGCCAACCTTATGAATGAATAATGTCCACGTCATTGCAGAACGATGACCTAATGAATATTACTATTCATGCGATTCGATAAATGACATAATTAATGCCATTAATTCAGCATTATTCATAACTCAGCAGCTTACTCGTACTGTCAAGGCCATGAACAAGACTGAGGCAGAAGTTAATGAAATATATATTATAATCTATCCTCTACTGAAACCCAAATGAAAAATACTCCATTCATCGCAGTTGGTTGGAGGATCCAATCCTTTTGCATCTCCCTGAAATAAAATTGAAGAATTGTTTACGGTTCGTAAAATTGAAAAACATAATTTTACACCGCCTGTCATTGTTCTTTTTGGGAAGTATCTAGACGTTTTCTCATTTAGTTCGTTATTCAAAACATAAAAATGGACCTATTTCGTCGAATATCAACGATATTGGTGTTCATTATCAATGATAATTAATACCAACAATTAATAATAATATTATTAAGAGTATAATTTCAATAATACCAGCAACAATACGTTAATAATAACGAATCGTAATAATAATTATATCATGATGATAATAACAACCGTGTTGGTAATTATAATTATTTTTATTGACGAATTCTAAGAACGGTCTATCTGTAAGCAACCGTCACGGTAAACTCTGCTCGCAGAGCTCCCTTTCGTTCACTTCTCAAAGTGCACATATGTCCCAGGGAACAGTTTCGCGATTTCATTACTCCTCGACTGCGTCACTTCCTCTGCGTTTCCGCGGTTGACGCCTTTCCGAGTCCATCCGTTACATTCCGCCACTCATAATCCACGCACGTCCGCCGCTGATAGCGCGCGCAAAAAAAGCGGGAAAAAATGCGAAGAGTCGCTAACTGTCCATTAGATACACCACCGGCGACACTCCTCTTCCCCGCGACGAAAATGAAGAAATCCTTCGACACCTCCTTGAAACATCACGTTCGTCTATATCCTCACGTTCGGGAATCCTTCTCTTTTTCTCCCGAACGAGTTATGGAAGCGGAGGAAGTTTGGTGTCGATCGTGAAAGACGTGAGGTCTTCGAAATGGGTCGAAGTCCCATCGTTGGCTTGCCATGAACGAGTGGATTCGTTGTAGATGAAAAGTCAAGAGTTAAGTGATTATGAGGAAAACACCGTCGGTGAAAATGGAGCGTCGGTTTGGAACTGAGGGAAGGCAATAATTTGCGCCCCTGGCGTTTTGCCCAAACCAGGCTTCGTTCCAAAGCGGGGGACTCTGGATGTATCCAGGGTGATGGTGATGATGTTGTTAGCAACGTAATTGTACGATACCGACGTAGTTTTTGATTTTTTTACGGTAGTAATAACGTAGGTCGGTTAGATGTGAAGATGAAATTTTTTCTTAAGTGACAATGTAAGCTAGAATTTGAGCCGTTAAACAGAAGATACTCCGAAGTCACTCAGAAAGAAAGATGGAGAATCTGGCACTAGTATTGTGTTGTTCTTTCCGAGGATAAAAGTTAGGCTAAGAGATGTAAGATGTTATGTTGATACCATATTTGTCTTTGTATACACCCACATATTTATTAAACTTTAAGGCTTGGTTTTAAAGGCGTCATAGGCTTTTATTTTAATTATGTATCCCATCTCCATTTGAGGGGCATGTTCTAGCTGAACATTCTTCACCAAACATCTCTATCCTGTTCATCGTTCTTTTTCTGTTGGTAGATGCTTGCACGTTTTAGGTCTTTCAGTGAATTGTATTTCCTTCTATTTTTTCGCGTTTTTCTGTATTTTCCCTCCTTAATCCTACTCATCTAGCAGTTGTCTCATTATATGCCCATCCATTTGCTATTTTCTTCTGATTAATATTTATAATTTCTCTCTGAATTGTCTCTAATAACTGATCAATTGTTAAATGTCCATTTCACACTCAATTTTCCTGCGTCTCTACATTTCAAAATTTTATAAATTCTTTCTTTCTCACTGTCCAAGTTTCTGATCGATATAACTGCACACTTCATATAAAGAATTTGCAAATCTCTCCCTCGAATTCATGGACATTTTTGGGAAAAAATCAGATTTATTACCTTTCCAAAGTTTCTTTTATCCATTGCTTTTCTGTGTCTTACCGGTTTTATTGTGGAGAGCAATGGACAACTAAGTTCACTCTTTTGATTATCCCGTGACACTAAAAGACACTCGTCTAAAAGATCTCTTTTATTTAAATAAAAATAGCAGTGGTAGTCATGCATACACATGTATTTCGGAAACTTAACCCTCTATTATTTTGAAATCAACTTCTATTCTCGAGTCGGTTAAACTACTAAATGTTGGCACCTCATTCGAGTATCCTGTATTTCATGAATTAAACTATATAAATATTTTAAAAGAGGAAGATAGTGATCATTTGTGAAGCGAACTTTTTTATTACCTCTGTTAATGTTAAGTGAGCATCCTGCGGTAGTAAAGTAGTGTATATCAAAGTCTAAATTTTAATTTTGGCAGCTCTTCCCAATCGAGTTCTCTGGGCAACCCATTTCCTCCAAAATCTGCTGCTACTAAAAAGACGAATTTTGAAATGTGTAGGATAGCTTTAGCGATTAGAAAAAGTATTAGTTGGACACATTTTGGCTTAGTTAAGGTGAGGTAGACGTTTGTAATAAAAGACTTCATTCCCTTGAAGTAATCTCGAGATCGTGATGATCGGTTGAGATTACCTCGCCAAATAATTTTAGAGTTAATTAAATTTTAAAACCCGAGACATAAATTCAGGCTTTATTGGAAACAGAGGCAGGGAGCCGGTCGACCGCCAAGCGTGTTTTATCCAAGGGGGCGGTAAATTAAATAAGTGATGAAATATATCTTTGGTAGCACTCGGCAAATGAAAACTTGAGAGTTTCACTACACATCAAAGTTCTGAGTCGGAACTGCCTGTCGAAAGATTGTCCAAATTTGGCTATTTAATAGCGTCAGTGCTATTCGGTGTGAAGCGGAAACCCCCACGCTGTGTGGGATGTTATTTGATGGTACTACAACGGTAATTTGGTATTTTTTATCAGTTAATTTTCGATTGTGATAAGGTTGAAACTTGAAGACGGTGAGAGACTGATATTTCCTTTTCAAAATCCTAAATTTGAATATTTTACTACGACCGGGCTTTAATTTCCTCAGTCGTGACCAGCAGTTTCGTAAATTCATCACCGATTTATCAAAATTCTCTATTATAGTGCAAGAATTGCATAGGTTATTCATTAAAATACGAGGGATTTTCGAGATAAGTCTACCGACTCATTGCGTTTTGCAATCTCATCTCTGATCAAAATTTGTTAGAGTATAAACAATTTGAATTTTTAGAAAAAAATGGAGTATTCTCCACCTCAAACATTTCCTATTTCACAGGTTTGCGCTATGTATAAATAACAACCCGACTCATGCCGCATCCACGGGAGTCTTAAAACTTTCTCGCCTCTTATAGTCTACGCTCGCAGTCACGAATTCCAGATTTAATCCATGCTAACGGACTCCAATCTTCCTCTTTTTCAGGTCCGGTGACGGTTCCGATGGTGTCTACCAACGCGTCACCCCCGATGGCCATGCCGGTGCGGGTTCCTCCCGGACACGTGGTGCAGCAAATCGTGGACGAAAACGGAACTCTTCGCCACGTCATCCTGTCGCCTACCACCGCGACTCTACTGCCCCTGCCCGCCCACTACGTGAGTACTTGGTCACAGACGCCGCCCATCGCGTCACGGATAAAGGGGGGATTTCTTTTGTACTCTCCTGGTGGAGGGAATGCGGGAGGACGGAGTTTGCTCGGAATTCCTCCGCACAACCTCCAGTCTGTCGCCCTACATACCTCTTGGGATCATTTTAAGGCCATCCGGAGTTCATAAAGAGGTTTTCGTACGCGCGCGTCTTAGGTTGGTCTAGGGGTAGGTTAGGGTTGGTCTGCACCTATAACGTGGTTGGGTTCACTCGAGATTTCTCTGCCACTTGGTCGACGATTGTGAATGGTTGTTTAATGAACAGAAATATATTTTTAAGAAGCATTATTATTTCTTCCACGGAGACAATTTTTTCCAATAATATTCGTTTTATAACATGGGACGAATACGAGCTGATATCGATACCCTAGCCAGGCAAAACCCGGTTAACTGGGACTCGAACCCGGGACCTCTGCGGCGTATGGTTGACACCACTGAGGTTGGCTTTATCAGCTTAATCTATCAAATCTGGCCTTCTCAAACCTATAACGCCATCCCCCTTAATGGTGCATATCCACATTTCAAAGAATTCCAAGTTATCATAAACGAAAAAGATGTGTTTGTCCTCATTATAGAGGTAAGCATTACTTTTATTTCACGACAAAGGGAGTATTTTCTAATTTCAAAAGCCAAAGTCAGGAAAGCACCAGTATGAGCTTAAGTTATTCCTTTTTGACTCCCCTTGCGTGCCATGAATCTGTGTGGATCGCCTCCGCTTCTTGGAATGCGCCTTGTATTCAATCTAGACTTCTTTTAGAATACCTGGATGATGAATGTATTACGGAGAACCCTTATACAATTATGACGCATGATTTCAAGTACGATGGCATGGTTTCTTGCCATAGATGGCAGGGGTGTGTAAACCACTACCTCCAGATAAAGTTTTCGCTGGATGCAGAGATTATACTTTGCTTTATTTTCAAATAATAGTTAGCCATCGTGTTTCGGTAATTTTGTACTACGCACTACGTACGTAGTACAAAATTACCGATTGTACTACGTACAACAATGATATTTTAAGTAAGTTTAATGTCTCACATTTTAGGGTGAACACCAACCAATATTTGCCTCTCAGTTATTACGTTTTACGGTAAAATCGATGAAACATTATTGTGTTGATTTCGAAAATGATACCTTTACATTTATTTTGCTATCCTGTAATCCGATTTACCAACAATCAAAAGAAGAATAAATTGTTCTCTTCTTCGGTATTTTTTCCAAGTTTTTCGTGGAAATTCAGTGATTATAAAAGAAAAACTATACCTATAAGCATTTTCTGTCGCATCAAGTCTTTTCTTATAATTCTACCTCCTTGGAATTTGACTGTTTCTTTATGGTGGGAATTTCTCGGATTTTGAATAGGTTCATTTAGAAATAAAAGCTTATAAAAGATGAATTTTTATGATAAGCTTATGAAAGATGAAAATTGAAAACGATGACGATAGATTTTCCCCGTGTACGCGTAAATATTAAATGTTATGTACGAATAACGATCCATCTCGAGGTCAAAAGGCCATTTTCGATTAATCATTCCCGTAACATTGATCAAGAAACCTTTCGAATTCGGCGGCCGAAAATGATTTATCGTTGCTATAAAGTCATCGCCATTACTCGAAGAAGTACAAGAAATGGTCATTATTTTCAGCTTTAAGTTTCCAACAGTGGCATTTTCTATCACAGTACCTAGTATTTTGAGAGTATTTTTCGCAGAAATGCTGTTAAATGTAACGATTTTTCGTTTCCATTCTGGATTTTGTTCTCAAGGAGAATATGGTTACATATTAACAGAATTTTAATAGATAAGGGGTACATCTACATCAATACCCTACAAGCCGCCTTTCGGCGTGTGGCAGGGGGTACATAATAATAATTCAAAATAAGATATATATGATCTAGTTTAAGTATTCGAGGACTCACTTCAAAACCTAGATCTTTTATTTGTCACTATTTTGGAATAGTATAATTTTGTTCCTATGGATTCACGTTTTCCTCAGTGCCAGTTAGATATGATATACGAATATATAAGCATTGATTATCAAGCAGGAGATAAGTAAGAAAAAAGCCATTGTAGAAATATTGAGGTGTAATAGCCTAGCATCCTTAAATCCTTCCTATAAGACACGCTAACGTTCTTTAATAATACTCGTACTATCTGAAGTGCCCCCCTGACGCTCGTGAGCAGGGGTGCTATGCCCTATCTTTCCGATACGCACGGAATTGGGTTTTGATCGGAATTTTCGGCCATAGTGGCAGTTTTTACGACTGGAATCTCATTTGGTATGCTCTAACTCAGAATTCCGATTATGGAACGGAATTGAATTCCGTTTGTACCGGAATTGTTCTCACCTACAAAAAGTAGGTGGAATCTAGCATGTAAACAACAAACATGGCGGACCGACTGTCTGCTACGATAAAGATTTGGAAGAGGAGAACGAAATGATGAGCCGTAGCACCCTTAGGGATTCTACAAATCCATTTGCTATGACAGCAGAGTACATTCGCGAGTAATTTAGGTTACCCCAGGAAAGAGTAGCGTATTTAACGTAAGCCTTAACACCCCAGCTGGGGCAGCTGGCAAGAAGAACTGGAATTCCAGTTCATTTACTGGTATTATACATTAAATATTGATTTTATTGGGACGTAAGCAAACGGGATATGCAATGCATGTAGACAATAATATATTTATGTAATTTACGTATGATTCCTAATCCTGCAGATTCTCTGTGCCCTTAAAATCTTTGCAAGTGGAAGCTACGAGGCTAAAGTTGGGCAAGATTATTTATATTACTAATGCTAGAATGTCCTAATCGTTAGTGTCATCGGTTCCTTAAGTAAAAGTGAAATACTCTATGTTCTATGAGTCGTATTTGGAACTCAACTTTTATCGTGAAATGCTGGGATTGGATTGTTTGATTTTTTTTGAAGGTCTACCTAAGCATTTAGAAATAGGTAACTATATTCTTCTATGATTTATAAGTAAGGAGGCGGAACGAACTCTATGACTAATCAAACTAAGGTAGCATTTTCATCATGAAGAAAAACGCAATTAGTGTTACTATGATCTACCAATTCGTTTCGAAGTCGTAATAAGTGCATTTTCCTTTACAAATAATAGCATAGCATTGCTCAGCGGAGTCAAGGCTGAGGTAGTGGATTATAGAAGAGGACACAGAATTTTATACAATTTTATATTTGTAATTACAACAATATTAATATCTAAATGACATTTAAATAAAAGTTATAAAAGTCTCATTTCCCCCTACCATACGCGACATTTTGTATAAGTTTATAAAGTATAGCTCTAAGGTAAACACAACTAATTACGTTCTGTTCACAAAAAATTATATCTTAAATACTTTCTATTAGTTCCTTACAACATCATGATCAAAAAGCAAAGCAAGGAAACCCAAAAGAGGATTTGTAATTCACACTATGCCATATGCTTCGCATATCTACAATACACATTCATCATCTTCGGAGGCTTTCAGTCATTACTATATTTAATCAGTAGTCAACGATAAGCGTAAAACGAATACATTATATTCCGTAAACGATGGCCTTATTCTTAATCACGTAAAAAATGACAAATCAACGTATACAATTTCTATAGAAGGACTCAACGATTTCATTAGTTTACGGAGAGGTGACCCATGCACTAAATAGAAATTTATTTAAATACTTTTTCCATGACATGACATTATTTTCCACTGAACTCACTCTTCAAAATTCATAATAGATGTAAACACTGGTAAACACCCGCCTAGCAGACTGCAATTACTCGCCAATGCGCATGCGCTTTGATGAGAATGTAGTAAAGCAAGTCAGTAGAATACGTAAACCTTGCAACACCGTTACGAAGAAGCTTACTCGCAACGATCGTAAGCGAAAGGAGATCGGGCATACCAATTGTCACGGAATTCTAATTTCGGTCGTTACGGAGAGGCTTCTTCGGAATTCTGGGATTACTCATTCCGTTCGTTACGAAAAGATAGGGCATAGCACCCCAGGTCGGTTACCTCGGACAGTTGGGTTTTGGGGGATGATGTCGAACGTTCGTTAAATTTTCAGCGACGTGTAGACATATCGGCAAGGCCTTATAGGATATTGTTTGTCCCAATGTTTTTGAGGTTTTGCAATCATCGCATCGGAATCAAGAAATCATAAAACAGTGAGTTAAAAGGATCGTTATTTAAGGTAATAATCGATCCCGAATACAATTTTAAATTACATTATCGAAGGCAATTGAAATTAATGGTCTATTGTTCGCTATTTGCCATTTTTGTTTACATTTTGTGCTATAGCTTTAATAATAATTGAGCGATGATGACGAAATCACCCTGACAAATATAATTTCTTATGTTATTCTTGAATACCTGCAAACATCATCAGTTTCAAAAACAAATTATTTTGAATGATGGATGTTTAGGAATATCGTTGAGGGTGTAAAGACTCCGTAGCGTGGGTGCCAGTATTCCTAAGACCGGCCCTGAATGCTATCCATTTAGAGATTTTAGAGATCTAGATTTGTACTCCGCAAGCAGCCAGTGGTGTATGGCAGGGGTGTATTAACACCTTACCTAATCTACCCTATTATATTCTCTGATGCTATTAGGAAAGAACGACCGGAAGTAATCATCTTTTTTAGCGATCATTTCCTATTAACGCTTGGTCGTCGCCTCTCAAAGATCGCGCTCGTTGTTTACCGGAGTGACAATGTCTTTTACCTCGCCTAAAAATTCTGGACCGATGAATTTTTCGAAAAGCTTTCGGTAATACATACTACTGTCGGATTGAAAATAGTATTATTTGTTCCACAAAGGTGTGAAGATGACCGAGTCATGGATTTGCGCGAATTTACCGTGTTTTGATTTGGTTTACGTCGACTCACATAAAGCAGGAGATCGATATTGACTCCTAATGTATATCATTTTAAAGACCAATAAATACTCTTTCGAACGATGTATAACATGTCCCAATATAATAGCAGATCATCAATGGACAACGCGTCAAAGTCCAGGTCTATACTATTTTCAATCCGAATGTAATTCTCATTTCTGATATTGTCATTAGCCGTTAGTGTTGCGGAGTGCTTCTGTTAAATTAAAATAAACCGCACCACAAATCCGTTCAACTGACTTATTCGAAATCCGGAAACAAAGAATCTTTAAATATACCTCGTCCCTTCGTTAATTTTCTAACCTTCTTGATGGACACCAGAAGAGCTGGAATATTTCCCACAATCTAACGTCAGCTTTTTCAGTAAAAACTCATTCGTCGCACCCCAGTTATGCCCGAGGCGAGCTGATTAATTGATACTGTATGCGTTTGCAAAACCCTCGTAAATTTCGTTTCTTCAGCATCTGACAGCCGAGTGAGCGCATTTTCTCACGTAATGCGTTACTGACCCACTTGTTTTATTATCGTCGCACCACTTAGCGCAAGAAGTCCATGTACTACGGCTCCGGTCTCGATGCTTCTTGTCATCACTATTCCTTTACGGGCTTTAAAATTTATTGCGGCTCATTTAATCGATCATGGTTTTCTCTTAACATGGCGTCTAGGCGGTCGCCAAAATACGCGACGATTTGTCTAATTTATTTTGACATCGCATTAAAATATCTGTCGTTGGCATCCTTTATTGAAATTTTTTTTAGTTTTCATTTTTTAGTTTTCATTTAGTTTTCATTTTTTCAGTTTTATCGCTTATTTCGCGCAGACTCCAACGAAGAAAGCGTTATATAAAGAAAACGAGGAATACAAATGATTATTACCTTGACTCGAAGGAATACTGCTTGGAAAAGTAATACGTAGTGCCGTCAGATGTGTTTCTTAGGTTCGACGTAGACACCAAAGTATCTTCGTTTTGCGTAACTCGTTTATTTTTATAATATTTCGTATTAATATATCTAAAGAACTTCGATTTTTGTTTAATATTCTCCTTCCTTATGTGTTTTTAAGTCCTAGGTCGAATTTAACAAAGTTCATTCGATTAATATATTATATTCATTATATTTTTTTATATGTTGTGCCAAAAAATACTCAATTACGCAAATTCGCGATTTTTCTTCGTTCCCACCTATCGTGTAATTTGGGGTACGTAATCACTGTACGTAATTTCATAATAATCGCTATTTCCTAAAATAAAAATAACTTCGACTATCGTCGTGCGCATGGATTTCGTTTATGATATATGTTTCTCTGCGAATATTAAAAAATAATACAACTCGGAAGAGGTTAATGCGATTTTAAAGAAGATCGTCGTCATGAATATTGATGGTAAGGCGAGACGATGGAGGTTAGTAACCGTGTAGACGGCGTGGGCGGGGCTCTTCGGGCCATATGCTGGCAGTCGATGGCAGCGTCGCAGAAAACGGGTCCCGCTGCTCTCTTGTTTATCGCCGCCGTGGGAATCTTTTGGCTTTGGCTGAAGGAATTGTGTAGCTCGGAAGCAGACAAGTGCACCCCTCTTCGTTTCTTCTGGTCCTGGACCTATTTGTGTCAGTTGTGTGTTTGGTAGCGGAGCTAAACTTTTAGTCGCCCGGGGTTGGGAAGCGAGGGCCAAAGCTACCGGGGAGGAACGAAGATTTATGATTTTTTCAACAGTGCGTCGCAGGTGACATACCGCATTTATTGGAGCCGCAAAAAAGCGTCTGGCCTTCAGTTATTTTGATGGATTTCCTTCTGATGACGTGTCGTTTCCGTGGTTTTGTTGTGTATTCACTGAATTATGGTTGAGTGGAACTTTATTATTTCTACCGGAAGCTGTCTGCTAACTTGAGCGTTTACTGATAAAACTGAAACATCCTATTGAATCAACGTTATATTTTGTAAATACATTTTCACCCTAAATTTGTTATTGGTCAACATTTAGTAGCGACTGATTGTATTGAGCGTAAAGGAAATAATGTTAACAGGTAGCAATGAATGGTGTATGTTACCTCAAGTGTTTCATTGCTTTAACAAAATTTAAAAATCCACAAGAGTGAATGATAAATTGTCAATACATTTTATCCTTATATATTTGATATATGGCAGACAAGAGTAGTAAAATGGTTTCATTAGAGGTACATTAATTATGTAACAATAATAATAATAATAATAATAATAATGGTATTTATTCCTTTGCATTACAAAGTATACAAACATACATGATATAACATAAAAACATAATATTCAAAGGAATATAGGTACCCCTATTGATAATAAATATCAGTTTCGGGGTTACCGACTCTTCAGGGAAAAACAACAAATGCAATAGAAAAAATAATGTAGAAAATAAAGAAACTTGACCAGTGTCACTACATTAAAAACAAAAATATAATACTTATAATATATAGCACGCTAAACCTTCACACAATCTTCTTTAACAAAAATTCAATATCCTTATAATTCAGGAGCCATTTTTTGACCGCTTTTATAAAGCTCTTTTCATTAGAAATATTCACAATAATAGCAGGCAAAAACGAAAAAAATTTTGAACTTAAATAGAGATATGACTGCCTAAACAATTCTTTATTGGGTTTTGACGATAGAAACTTACATGTTCGAAAATTATACACTGGAGGTTTCTCCCTTTCTCCTCCTCGATTATAATACATTCTTAGAACCCTATACACAAATAAATGCCTTACAGGAAGAATGTTACATTTTTTAAATAAAGGGAATGAATGCGCTCTCCTATTTGCTCGTAGAATAACTCTTATGCACTTTTTTTGAGCAATCACTAATGGTTTTATATTTGTTAAATATGCTCCCCCCCAACAGAGAATACCATATTGCAGTCGGGAATTTACTAGTGCATAATAAACATTCCTCAGAACAGAGAGTGGGCATATAAATCTTAACAAATAAAATTTCCTTGTTGTTGAAATTAGTTCCGAGTGTATCTTATTAATATGTTGTTTCCAGTTACAATTTTCATCAATATAAATTCCTAGATATTTGATACAACTAACTTGTTCTATTTGAATACATTCTTCACAAGAAACAGTATTTTCATTAAAACACTCTGTACATCTGTAATATAAGTAGTTTTGTCCGACGGTCCGATTTCTTAAACTAAATATTATGTATTTAGTTTTAACACTCAACAACATGCAGTTCATAGTAAACCAATACTTAAGTTTATTTAAATCATTTTGTATTTGCCGATATAATACATTTAAATTACTGGCCGCATAACTAAAAGCTGTATCATCGGCAAAAGAAGTAATTTTTCCCTCAAACATACCTTCACACAAATCATTTACATATATTAAGAATAAGATTGGCCCCAAAACAGAACCCTGTGGTACACCACAAGTAAGTTGCAACTTTCTGCTGTAACAGTTATTTATCCTCACGCATTGGTATCTATTACTAAGATAGCTGCGAAACCAATTATGAGTGATGCCTCTTACACCAGCATGTGTTAATCTTTTTAATAATATATTGTGGTCAACGGAGTCAAAAGCTTTAGTAATATCAATAAAAAGTCCTGCAACTTTATAATTGTTATTAAGTCCTTCATAAATGCTCGAACAAAATTGTAGGAGTGCATCCTCTGTACTTTTACCTCTTAGAAAACCAAATTGGTTTTTACTGAAAAATGAATGTCTGTTTAAGAAGCTCAGCAAACGAATTTTCACTATTTTCTCTAATACTTTCGAGAACACAGGCAACAGAGATATCGGCCTATAATTATTTATATCTGACTGATCACCTTTCTTAAATATTGGTATTATAATTGCTGTTTTAAGCTCATCCGGGAAAACCCCTGTTTGCATGCTGAGATTAGCTATAAAAGCAAAAATTTTAGATATTTTAGTATTCACTTCTTTTATAACAAATGCAGCCAAATCGTCAACACCTTTAGACTTCTTGGATTTCAACTGGGTTATGATGTAACTTACTTCCTTTTCATTAGTTGGAACAAAGAATAAAGATTCTCTCAGAATGCGTTCTGGAAACCATCCGTCTTGATTGTCTAAATTACACCGAGGATTTAGGTCATCATTCCATACTTTCGTGGCTTCAATGAAATGCGTATTAAATGCATTAACAATCTCCTGCTTTTCATTCAAGTAATTTCCATTACATGTTCTAATTTTGTTAATGCTACTATCCTTTTTTTTACCACCAATTACATTATCTAAAATTCTCCATTGTTCTGCTGAGTTATTGACATTAAAATCAAAAACGTGCATATAATAACTTTCTTTACATCTTTGAATGTCTTTACCCAGCCGCATTTTATAAGATTTATAGTGGCGCAATAATTTTTCATTATTAGGTTGTTTACGCATTTTTTTATAGAGTAGATTCCGCCTAGACACTCTTTTGCATAAAGACCTCGTCATCCAAGGTTTAATCGATTTGCAATTGCTACCAGTTTTAGCTATATAGGATGACTGATGTATGCAAAACTTCAATTTATTCAAAAAGAGACTGTAAGCCGTAGTTGGATCACTCTGAGAATAAACATCTTCCCAAACACAATCCGATAGAAGTTCCCTTAAAAGGTGGAAATCTATTTTCAAATTAGACTGTTCTATTCGGCTTTTATTCCCATCATCTACAATGATGGATATGTTGCACTCTATCATGTGATGGTCAGTAATATCTAAATCAATCGTATTACCTTCGCGTTTCAAATTATCCCTACTTCTAAAAAATAGATGATCAATGCAGGTTTTACTAATTTTTGTAATTCCAGTTGGATTATGAATCAGCTGTTCCAGCCCATGACTGGCCATAATAGTTTTATATTCTTTAACAATATCATTGCATTGCATAAAGGAAGAACATTATGGGGACAGGTAACAGTGACTGTGTATTGATGGAAAAGTAGAATGATTTTAATACAAAGTAGACTGTTTGTGCTGTGAGATGCTTTTATGTTTAACGGTGTATTTTTCCGTCTGTAAAATTTTGTCCTAAGGCCATTTTGAACCTCAACCGCTTTATTATTTACCAGAAGCCATGGAGAGATGAGGCTTGATAGGCAAGATTAGGAGTGAGGTATTTTTCCTTTCCTCGGTGAGCAGAATGCCATAAGTGGAAAAAGCCGCCTTGAATGCAGCTTAATGACCCAATGAATAGCATTTTTCAGTAAGGAGGGACCATGAAAACAATTTCTCGGAATCTCTCATACTTCATTAGCTTTCGTATTATCATACTCATGGACAAGACAAACAAAAACAAGCGAAAGATACCTTTTTCTTCATCCTGTACCGAAGAAAACTTCCATTCGTTAAGATATGATAGGTGGTGGTTTATTTCTAAAGATCGTAAGGTTCTTTTCGCTTTCATATGGTTAGTTTTTTTTTTATTTTAGACCTAGACATAATCGTCGATTATGGAGCATGACAGTTTTTTTCTCGAAACACACCAGAGGGATCGGAGGTCTCATGAATGTGTCGTCGAATGGGTTTTTTCTGTTTAGGGGATGGTCCTATGGGAGTATCTTGACATCCCCAAGTTATGACACTCCCGCTGTTGTGACGTCGCCTCTTGAAGTATGGATTAGGAGGCGGAAAAGAAAAGGGTTGTGTTTTAGGTAAGAATTCGGCGCAATTCGCGAAGAATTCAGACTTAAGCAGAAATATTCTATAGTGTCGTAGTTTCCATATATTCCGTAGTTTTCGAATGCTTTTCGTCATATACTGTGAAGTATTATTTTAACATTATTGGTCATGATATTCAAATGTATGTATTTTTACAGGCAAAATTAGGTTAAATGATATATAGCATTTGATTTTCAAGGGGAAGCAACAATTATAATTGAATAAAATTATAAATAATCATAAACTTGGATCGATAATGTGTTGGATGGTTGAAAAAGTGTATTCTCGAATTGTACGCATTGACTTGTATTAAAAATTAAATTTGCAAAAAAAATATTGGGTGATTATGAGATGAAGAGACGATACAATGATTCTAATTTATTGCTTTTTCCATTGCGATTATCAAAGGAACATTTAATTTAGGTTATACACCTTAGGATAGGTAGGATGCCTTGTGAATGGTAGGATATATGAAAACGAAGATAATTTTTAATTATCTTTCCATGTCTATTTTGTATCGATCCAAACATTTTCTACCCTTAAACTATCTTCAGTGATTTAGCTTTTCACTTTTGAGCAAAGCACTTGACCTTCATTTCTCTTGTAGTTCAGTCACATTCTCCATTCTTCCTCGAGCTCAAAATATGCTCATTGCAATGTGGTTATTAAGATCCTCCATACGTATGAAGGATTTCATCATCGCGGCATACCTGGTTGGTTTATTTCTATACGTGTAATTATTAAATATAATCGATAATAGCGGTATTCGTATTAAATATGAAGGCTTATTATTCTAAATTAAATAATTTAGAGGAATAAAAATCTTATTTTCCTAATGATGTTAGGACAAGAAGATTGCTGGAGTGAATGCACTCCTCTTAGTATTGGGCGTGAATGTGTAACTAACGAATTTATGAATGTGAGAATTTTCCTCGATGTTTTTGCTGGAAATTCCTAATTCTGGATAAAAGGGAATAACTGTTTCATTCAGGGAGAAAAGGGTGATTCCTTAACTAGCTGAGGTTGATATTAACTATAAATAGCCTTCTTTCTTTTCCCATCTGAACTCAACGCTATAAATATATATGTCTGAATAAAATATTCAGGAAAGATTTTGCGGAAGCTTTAGTTTGTTTATGCAAGGGTGTGTTATAGTTAGTGCAAAATAAATACTTCGAGCAAAGCCTACTCATCTTCAGCACTTCCGCGTTTGTTTTTATCCATCCTAAGCCTCACCCACACCTTAAGAGATTTCGATCTTTTAATATCTTCCTTTCTGTCGGGTCTGTGTTTATCATTCGTGTATTAAAATGGCAGAGAAGCTTAAATAGAAGCAAAATAGGTTGTTGTTGCAGTTAAGTCAACCATTATACGGAAATAACTCATCGTGTATACATTTTAGTAGCGTCGTTGCTTGAAAAGCAAGTTATAGCTACTAATTAATTTGTTTAATTTTCCAAAGATTATGGATTGTACGGAGTGCGATTTTTCCTCAGATTTCAATTTCATCCACTGTCCTTCACCTCTTGCTCATTTTTTTCATCATCTTAGCTATAATTTAGTCTTCCCTGTGAAGGAGTGAGGAAGGACGGGTCCTGGAATCCTGCCTTTGGCCTCTTCACAGTTATGTAAAGATTTAGCCGGCATCTGTTCTCTTTAAAAGAAGCTCCTGTCCTAGGACCGATTGGCAAAGGAGCCGCGGAAACGAAGGAAACAACCCTAAATTTTCCCTTCAGTTTTTATACTTCATTGATATGTTTAGGTGTATCGGGAAATGTTTATCCTGGTCAGTATGTGGAAAAGTTAACTGATAAATTACGTGCCATCGAGGAATCTTCTCGCAAGGCATCGCAAAACATGTTTGGACCGTCAGTTTTTTATGGTCAGATTGTGTTTTGCCCTCGGAGTAAATGGGGATGTGTATAAATACACCAGCCCAGTTCATCTCGGGCAATTCACTTCATTTCGGGTGCCCGGTTTAAGCGGCGAGGTCGTTAGGCATTAGAATTTCAGCGTGGTGAGATCATCATCGTGGCACGAATTCCGCCGAACTAAGTCAGCGGCGGCATTTGGTGCAGTCCCAAGAGGAGACCCTGCAATTAGCGGATCATTGGGAATATTTTTAAATTATGCGACAGATGGGGAATTCTTTCATTGTGACTTGGATGGGTATGAAAATAATAGATGCGCGTCGACTATTGCCACTCCATTTCTTCCTGGTTTAATATTCCCGCTGAGGATAACTCTTAATTCCCCAGACATAAAATCCCCATTGTCAGCCCATCTTGTTTCGCAGACACCTAGAATGTCTATTTCTCTTTTTTTCATCGCGTTCTTGGTTTCGTGATGTTAGAATTTTATATATTTTGTTTGTTATTTATATTTTTCTACGTTTATTGTTTGTTAATTAAACTGGTTTCAGTATCAAATTGCTTAGTGCTGATCAGCCGAGAATTCCTCGTATTTCCTTACAAAAAAAACGTAGCTTCGTTCTTTGACAATTTGCCAGCTGTGAGCTGTATTTTAGAGTCAATGTAAATTATTGACTTGTCCTATAATGCTTGTGTATGTCATTGTGTAAATAAAATTATTATTACTTTATAATTCGTTCTCGCCAAAAGGTGACGGCGTTATGGGAACGGACTGATGTCAAGTTCCATACGATTGCAAAGATTATTANCAATTGTCACGGAATTCTAATTTCGGTCGTTACGGAGAGGCTTCTTCGGAATTCTGGGATTACTCATTCCGTTCGTTACGAAAAGATAGGGCATAGCACCCCAGGTCGGTTACCTCGGACAGTTGGGTTTTGGGGGATGATGTCGAACGTTCGTTAAATTTTCAGCGACGTGTAGACATATCGGCAAGGCCTTATAGGATATTGTTTGTCCCAATGTTTTTGAGGTTTTGCAATCATCGCATCGGAATCAAGAAATCATAAAACAGTGAGTTAAAAGGATCGTTATTTAAGGTAATAATCGATCCCGAATACAATTTTAAATTACATTATCGAAGGCAATTGAAATTAATGGTCTATTGTTCGCTATTTGCCATTTTTGTTTACATTTTGTGCTATAGCTTTAATAATAATTGAGCGATGATGACGAAATCACCCTGACAAATATAATTTCTTATGTTATTCTTGAATACCTGCAAACATCATCAGTTTCAAAAACAAATTATTTTGAATGATGGATGTTTAGGAATATCGTTGAGGGTGTAAAGACTCCGTAGCGTGGGTGCCAGTATTCCTAAGACCGGCCCTGAATGCTATCCATTTAGAGATTTTAGAGATCTAGATTTGTACTCCGCAAGCAGCCAGTGGTGTATGGCAGGGGTGTATTAACACCTTACCTAATCTACCCTATTATATTCTCTGATGCTATTAGGAAAGAACGACCGGAAGTAATCATCTTTTTTAGCGATCATTTCCTATTAACGCTTGGTCGTCGCCTCTCAAAGATCGCGCTCGTTGTTTACCGGAGTGACAATGTCTTTTACCTCGCCTAAAAATTCTGGACCGATGAATTTTTCGAAAAGCTTTCGGTAATACATACTACTGTCGGATTGAAAATAGTATTATTTGTTCCACAAAGGTGTGAAGATGACCGAGTCATGGATTTGCGCGAATTTACCGTGTTTTGATTTGGTTTACGTCGACTCACATAAAGCAGGAGATCGATATTGACTCCTAATGTATATCATTTTAAAGACCAATAAATACTCTTTCGAACGATGTATAACATGTCCCAATATAATAGCAGATCATCAATGGACAACGCGTCAAAGTCCAGGTCTATACTATTTTCAATCCGAATGTAATTCTCATTTCTGATATTGTCATTAGCCGTTAGTGTTGCGGAGTGCTTCTGTTAAATTAAAATAAACCGCACCACAAATCCGTTCAACTGACTTATTCGAAATCCGGAAACAAAGAATCTTTAAATATACCTCGTCCCTTCGTTAATTTTCTAACCTTCTTGATGGACACCAGAAGAGCTGGAATATTTCCCACAATCTAACGTCAGCTTTTTCAGTAAAAACTCATTCGTCGCACCCCAGTTATGCCCGAGGCGAGCTGATTAATTGATACTGTATGCGTTTGCAAAACCCTCGTAAATTTCGTTTCTTCAGCATCTGACAGCCGAGTGAGCGCATTTTCTCACGTAATGCGTTACTGACCCACTTGTTTTATTATCGTCGCACCACTTAGCGCAAGAAGTCCATGTACTACGGCTCCGGTCTCGATGCTTCTTGTCATCACTATTCCTTTACGGGCTTTAAAATTTATTGCGGCTCATTTAATCGATCATGGTTTTCTCTTAACATGGCGTCTAGGCGGTCGCCAAAATACGCGACGATTTGTCTAATTTATTTTGACATCGCATTAAAATATCTGTCGTTGGCATCCTTTATTGAAATTTTTTTTAGTTTTCATTTTTTAGTTTTCATTTAGTTTTCATTTTTTCAGTTTTATCGCTTATTTCGCGCAGACTCCAACGAAGAAAGCGTTATATAAAGAAAACGAGGAATACAAATGATTATTACCTTGACTCGAAGGAATACTGCTTGGAAAAGTAATACGTAGTGCCGTCAGATGTGTTTCTTAGGTTCGACGTAGACACCAAAGTATCTTCGTTTTGCGTAACTCGTTTATTTTTATAATATTTCGTATTAATATATCTAAAGAACTTCGATTTTTGTTTAATATTCTCCTTCCTTATGTGTTTTTAAGTCCTAGGTCGAATTTAACAAAGTTCATTCGATTAATATATTATATTCATTATATT